>CM034147.1:787936565-788383582 GCA_019776745.2 Taxus chinensis | reverse complement strand
TCAGTAACTTAGAATGGATTACAAAAACATATATGATAGTGTGAGGAAGGGTCTCTGAAAAGTCATAGAATGGTCGCAAGTGCAACTCGAACATAGTGAAGTGGACCTGTTTTGATGAGTATAATAATGTTTATATTTGTCTAGGTGGAAGAAAGGGGGCTCAGTCTGATTTGTCTTCCTATAAAATTTCTCTCCAAATACAAGAGTTTCCTGAATAACATGGAACACTAAATGTTTTTCTAGTTGTCACCTATACTTACCCCCTTGATTACCAGTTGAATTTTTACTCCCCTATCAAGCAAACCAGGGCCACCAGTAAGATACCTTGGCTTTACTCCATGGTTGTCCTAGTCCTGTAGGTGGGGGGGTACCCCTTTTGTAGGGCCATTCCTCCATGTGCCACCTACTTACTTGGGGTTTCCTGTGGTACTCCTCACAACGAGTTTCTGTGGGTTATCCTATCACTTCCCATAATTTAATGGATTTGTATTTACCCATATTTAGAACCTGCAATAACATTTGTATTTCTTTGTCGTGATACATTTCCCTTGAGAAATTTTTTTTTTTTTTTCAGTTTTTTTTATAAACAGTTAGAAACTAATTCACAGTTGTGATCTGCCCTACCCAAATTTTATGATTTTTTTGTGTTAGAAATCACAACCCAGTCACGTTCGACCGCACAACGTAACCTGATGGTGTTTTGTTTTTTTTTTGGATTTTTTAATTTTTACTAGACCTAGAAAAAACCAAGTTAAATCTACAACCTAGTTAGCAAAACAAAAATTTTGGTAAAAAGCCAAATCTAGAGAAACCCTAAAGAAATATGTGTCACATCATAAACTAAAAAGATATACCCACAACCAAATGGTCCACTGTGGTCGCCAAAATGTAGCCTAGATTTTTATCACCTTCAATATGTATAAGTTATTGAATGCAATCACTGGTACCAAAACAAAATAGGCTTATGATCCATTGTAAGAGAGGGACAATTGTGGTTTTCCTTTCATTGAATAAAGTGGGTAAAAAAAAACTCTTATATCCTAAATCTAAAACTGTACACAAGCACACTTGGAAAATGGATTAGTTGTTTTTGGGTTAGGGGACCTTCCCAGTCCTATCCCTAACCCTTTTAAGGAGATAAAAGACATTTTATTGATGTAAAATGAAAAAACAGTAAATGAAATGATAAGTATATCTGACTCAGATTGTGGGACAATAGCAATTACGTTTCACCGAGGATCACATGGAGATTGTAATCCAATTGTATTTACAATTCTTGTATGTGTTGAAACATCATTAGAATAGTGTTGCACACAGAAATATCTATGCTTTTAACTTTGCTTTATTCTTCGTTCAAACTACAAACTGCGGATATGCAGCAAGGAAGTAATAAAAATCAAGTATAGGATGTCAAAGTTACTAGAGAATGAAATGTATGGGGTGAGGGTGGTTTTATAAGTTAAAGTACATATGGTTAGTGTGGACACCATAGGTGCCCCAATGTGCATTGGGAAATGCACATGTGTAGTGAGATGTGGAGAAATTAAATGTGAGTGGGGTGAGGCGATTAAATGGGGGTGAATTGGTCTTTTTAATCCCCATTTTGTGGGGTTTTATTGATTTTTTATCTTTTGTTGGTTTATGAAGTTTTTATTATTTTTTGGATAAGGAACCTTATGCCAAGGTGCATTTTTCTAGGTCTAACAATCTGTTTGAACAACGGAGTCTAAACTGAAACCAATGCAACTTTTTTCTAAAAATAATGCTAAATATTGAACTAGATGAGACCCATACCCCAAGATTATTTAAACTAAAACCAAAAATGGGTATGGTTATGAAGAATGAATGAAGGGATCTCATGCCCTTTATATTTGATCTAGATTGTGAAAACTTTAATAAAAGGTGAAATTTGAAAATGATGACATATTTGTGCGTGAAATTTACTCTAGTCAAGAATGCATGAGGTCATGCCTGTACGGTAGAGTCTTGAACCAAATTGTATGGTTTTGGAAACAATCGGTTAAATTGGTAACTTGTGTATAATTGTATTTTTTGTGTCTGTACAAATGTTTATACCTATATAATGCCCCCCTAAATTTTGTCCTCTATAGGTTGAAATTGTAAAAAAAACCAAATAATGCCCCCTCTTTTTGAGCCTGTTTTAAAACCATGTTTGATATTGTGGCTTAAAAGAACTAGTTGTGAATTAATAAAAGAGATTTTGAGGAATTGGGGTGGCGTGCTAAAAGAGGTGGGCCACCTTGGAAAAATGAATATACTCCAAATGAAAGTGTTTGCGCAAGGGAAAATAACCATGGCACATAACAAAGAAATGTTATGACAAAATTATAATTAGGAATGACAGGATCTAGCACCACACACATGTAACACATAAACAACATTATGTATTCAACTTGTATAATGTCCCAAGAACACACAAAGCTTTTTTGAGCCCATAAACATGTGACACCATCTTGTCACAGACATTCAAGGCTCGTCAAAATGCCTGCAAACAAGATCAAGAAATTGCAAACAGATAGCATGATGTCACAAACATGGGACAACCCATGGTGTCAATAGAAATTCAGGTACACATCCACAAGCATGAAAACAATCAAGTAGTAACACACACAAAGCCATGTCTACAGAAAGAAACAATCAAAACATGAATGCTATGATGTAGCAACCACTAGTGAGAATATGAAAATAAAATATGTCAATTTTTTTCATTTTGCACAAGACATTTATATTAGTCTTGCTGTCTAACAAAGTAGTAAGTACACAGGTATAAATTGAGTGGAAAAGGAAGTCAGTTACAAATGAAATATGATAGAACAATAGTCACTTATAGGGTTTGGAGGGATTAACCCCCAATGATTTAAATGTAAGATACTGTGGGGCCCTATACCTTTTACAATTTGTGTGTCCCTACATCAACTAAATATACCAGTGGATGGTAGGTGTAAATAAAATAAAGATTTAATCTAGCAACCAAAGTAATCAACAACCCCAGTATAATGTGAAGTTCTAAGCACCAAGTAAAATGCATAGTCTTAATTTTTTTGTTTTTACAAATTTTCAATTTTTTTTTTATTATCACAATGCATAAACGATGTAAACAATATGTGAGTACAAAACTATATAACTGATTGAGAACCTCGCAATGAGGTGAAGGGTCTAATCATAAAAGATGAAGGTTTGGGTGTCATTCAGCAATTTTAAGGCCTAGTGGATGTTGTAATGACATGTTTCCAAAGAAGTATTAATAGTGTACCGAGGTGTATTCACCACATTTTTCTTATGTGGTGGACTAAGGACGAAGTTGGAAAATAGTAAGATGGTATTTGAGAATCGATGGGGGTAGGCAATTTTACAGATGAACCTCTATTACAATCCAGTGGAGTGAGCATGATGGAAACAAAGGCCTATGATAACCAACCTATGAGGATGCTTAGAGTCAATTTGAGGTGACTCTACAAGTGAAGAAATAATTAGGAGGCCTAAATGATCGAACTAGGAGAGTAATTGTAATTCAACATGGGATCTAGGAGCATCTTCTTGCAATTTAGAACTAGGGTGTAAGGGTACTAGCCTATGGAGTACCAGAGAAGCCTAGAGACATTGTGCACAACCAAAGAAATTAATATGTGGTAGGACTAGGTATGGAGGTGTAGCTGTGCTTAAGGGCTGATAGGCCAACTACGATGGTACAAAGTGGGATGCCTTTAATGGTGACAAACTATTGATTGGGTAAAATGAATTTAACTCGCTAATCTATGATGGAGGGAATAACCTAAGAGTATGTGCCAGGAGACCTAACCACTGTGAGTCACTAGTAACGGAAGTAAATGTTCAACAAAAATGAAACGAATGTAGTGTAGGCCTTATAGTGATAACATGGTACTGGATGATAACACGGATTGACATCAATGGAAGATACGCTTGAAATACCTAAGATTACAATATTGAGAGAGTAAAACATTTCCGCGATTGTGTGAATCAACCAAACACCCCGGACCAATTATAATGAATAGAAACTAGAAATAGATAATTGTATCTAAAATAAATACAAACATTCACTTGTTGAATGTTAAAGGTGATGAACGACTAGAGCAATGATATGTATATGATTATTGTTGTCCGATCATTGCATACAAGGGGTGATCGTAGAAGACGATGGAGGCACTGCCATGATAAACATTATGATCTCTAAGAAGGTATTACAACGTCATGCTTAAGAAATGAGGATTGTTGAGGCAACTATGTAGTAGAGTGCCACACACATAAATTGATAGTCATAATGAGCCTTTTCAATGAATTTCTTAACCTTGAGGGGCTACTCATATCACTTCCAATGGTGGAGGAGAGATACATGATTGCACTCAAGTAATTATTTCAATACAATGTTGAGGAGGACTTGGAAAGCAGTAAATGGATGATGCAAACTTGTGATTGTAACTTAAGAGGCTATGAAATGACATTAACGTGTCTTTTAGAAGAAGTTTTGACATCATTGGACTTACTCTTAATTGGGGATTTGTTTGAAACTTAACAGTAGATGCAAAAGGAGAGCTAACAATGTACTTGAGCTTGTTCAAAAGTAACTACTTAGCCTTGTGATATTTTAAGGTGTGGAAGAGGTGGTCAAAATATCAAAAACTAATCAAACATGATGGAATCTTGTAAAGGAGATAATAATGCAATATATAAGCATTAAGAGGTTTAGTAAACCCTTGATGCATTTGAGCCAATTGTGTATAATAATTTTTGTCCTTGATATTGATAGAGAATTCCGTCAAGAAAATGTTTATTACAACAGTAAATATGAGTATAAAATGAGTGCAAAGAGTGTAAAATCACTGTAATGTGAAGTCTTGACACTTTGTGGAAAAATCTTGGTAACTAAGGATGTCATTGGAAGCATAATCAAAGCAAACAACATGAAATGAGTGAAGATGTTCAGGCGGGATCTCCTTTACCATCATAGTAGGAAATTTAAGATCAACAAACCCAATATGTAGTAGATAATAAACCACTTCGGGGTGCAAGAGGATTGCAGAGTAACTATTTGATTCTATACCATTAGAGGAATTTGATGCACCTTGTTGTAATTGTAATATTTGTGCTTACAAAGTTAAAACAAGGGATTCAAGAATTCGTTGTGTTAGAAGAAGATACATGTGAATCATGATGAGTAGATATGGGATGTGTGGTGATAATTGTAGTGAGAAGAACATGCATGGAAACATTAGGTAATGATAGGGTGAGGTATAATCAAATAGGTAGGCACCACATATGTGAAAACAACAGCTGTTAAGGTGGGCGATAAGGAAATGTTTTGAGTTAATCTCATGTGACATATAAGAGGAGGTCAATATTAAAGGGGTTTTCATACAAGAATTGATCAAATTGTTGGGAATCCTCATCAGAGAGACCTTAATCATGATGGTTAGGTTGAAATTTTGAGTCATGACCATGATCAACAATGATAGCAAAGGAATCATTGGCAAATAGATCATGTGTTGGATTACCAACACGGGGAGGAATTAAAACATCACAAGTGGCACTTTCTATAAGAGTAATATTTATAGTGATTGGTAGGAGGTCAATAGGTGGTGGGCCACCAGTTGAGATACAAGGGATGAATTATCATGACATTTTGGTAAGGGTAGTGTGAAGATCACCATCACAAGAAAAAACACCAGGTGGATGAGATGAGTATGCACAATTACAAGATATTTAACGTATGTTAACTTAAGGGGGTGGTACTAGAATTAATTTGGTGGCATAAATAATTGAACACCTATTTCTGAAACAAATGGGGGAAAATTTTGGAAGGGGACAATGTAGTTACAGTAAATGCATCAATATTAATAGAATACTTGTGAGACAGGGAAGAATAGAAGAAAAGGGACCAGTAAAAGTAAACATGATGATAGACAAAAGAAATCACAAGCTTAAAAAGATAAACATGCACCCAAATGGAAACCAAAAATCAAATAAGGTTTGAAAATCAGTAGGCCTAATTTTAGACATCATAAAATGCATCTTGTGCATAAGGTCCCTTATTCAAAAACACAAAAACATTATAAAACAAAAAAATATAAAACCCCACAAAATGGGGATAAAAGACACCTCACCACTCATTTACTAACCCTCACCCACTCACATTTAATTATGTCCCATCACACCTACCCATGTGCATGCCCAATGCACTATGGACCCTAACATTGCACCCATGTGTTTCCTACTCCCCCATGCACTCCAAATCTATAAAAGCACTCTTACCCCCCTCATTCCAACCTCTGACTAGATCTTAGTGCACAAAGACTATACTTGAGGTTTCTTTCTCTCTTGCTCACATATCTCAACTTTACAGGTCTTGAAGAAGGAAAAACAAAGTTCAAAGGATATATCTTGTTTATTGCAGCACTACTTTAGTAACATTTAAACACTTGTAGTAATCGCAATTCCAATTGGATTGTGATCTCTGTGTGATTCTTGGTGAAATGAAACAATGATTGTCCTATGATCTGATTCAGGTATAGTTATCATTTAATTTATTATTTTGTCATTTTACATCAATATAATGTATTTTATCTCCTTAAAATGGTTAGGGATCTGACCAAGGCAGGCCCCCTAACCACCAAAACTAACTAACATTTTTCAAGTGTGCTTGTGTGCATGTTTAGATTTAGATCTAAAGATTTTTACCCACTTTATTCAATAAAAGAAATCGCAATTGTCCCTCTCTTAACAAAGGCATCATAAGCCCATTTTATTTGAGTAGCAATGATTTGGTTATTATTATTTGAATAATCCATCTTACAGGTGATCCAAATCTAGGCATACATTTTGGTGACCACGCTGGGACCATTTCAGTTATGGGTAACTTGTTTTCATTTTTTGAATCTAATAGTGTTTCCTTTAGGGTTTAGTACTCTTTTTAACTTGTTTTTCTAGCATTTATTGCAGATCTAACATCTAGTTATTGCAGGTTTGCTAAAAATCCAAAAACAAAAAAATCAAGTTGCAAGTTAGTCGCAACTACGACTAGGTTGCAATTTCTGACACAAAAAAATCATAAAATTTGGTTGCAGGGAAGTCACAACAACAACTCTGTTGTAATTTTGCTTCTAAAAAAACTTATAAGAACATTTTTTTTCTTAAAGGAATGAATCAGGAATAAACCAATTTTTTTACCATGGGATTATATAAGGGTAAATACCAGTTTGCATAACTTTGGGAAGTGTTTGGGAATATTCCCTAAAACTCGTTGTGAGGAGTACCACAAGAATCCCAAGTAGTAGTTGGCACATCGAGGGAATTGGATAACGAAACAGGTGCCCCCACCTACTTAAATAGTACACCTGTGAGGTTTAGAGCTAAGATTATCCTTAGTGACAGCCCCAGTTTTATTGATTAAGTAGAGTAAAATCTAGCTAGGTTAATCAAAGGGGTAAAGTAAAGTCAATGACTAGATATTTTCTAGTGTATCGCACTCATTCGGATAACTCGTAGTATTTAGGGAGAAAAACTTTTATAGGAAACCAACAAACCAAGCCCCTTTATTCCACTTTAAGATAAAGCAATAATATTGTTTCTGAATCACACATGCGATCATTTTTTTTCTTCATAGACCCTTCTCACACTGTTATATTTGTTCTTGTCATCCATTCTGAGTTCCAATTTTCCCAGGCTCAACCACAATTACAATTGTGCTATGATTTTTCCATCCCATATTTTTCCCAGAGCTAGTTGTAACTACAACTAACCTATTTCCTTCCAAATCATCCAATATATATTATGTTTTGATTCCTGATTTATCCCAGACTCAATCATAACTGCGACTGGCCTGTGATTTCCTAGTCTTGCCATCTTGTTGACTTCTTCCCCTCATGTTTCCAAGTCATAGTTCTTATCATTCCCCATGAATTATAGTCATTTCCGTGCTCATCCACACTCTAATTTTCTTCGTCAACACCTTCTTAACCACATTTTTAAGCTTGAGTCCCCCACACCAACTTATTTCTCCATTTGTTACGAGCCTATCCATCTTAGGGTATCGGGTAATCCATATCCACCACATTTCAAATTTCCCACTTTTGACAAATTTGATGGCACCAATGAACCTCAACATCACTTGCATATATTCCACTTCACATGCCACCTTATCCAACATGTTGACACTCTCCTCCTACGTACTTTCCCACTTTCACTCGTTGGTCGCGCACTTGACTAGTAATTACACCTCCCACAACATAGCCTTTATACATTCACACAACTTGCAGACACCTTTTCATCTCACTTTGTTGTTCATATGGCACTTAAATCCATGTTTTTTGACCTTCACATGCTTCGAAAATACCATAACGAGTCCATTATTGACTTTTTCGTGTGTTGGTGTGCACTTGTTCACCACCTTTCATTTCCCCTCCCACAATTCAAACTTATTGACCTCTTTTCCAAAATTTGTGTCCCTCACATCTCCCACCAATTACAAAATCAATCTTTATGCAAATTTGACGAGGTCATGCACATGGCACTATCCTTGAATTTTTCCATCTTGGTCATCCTCCCTCCTTTCCGCTTGCATCCAATTCTCATATCCACCATGTCTGCCAATCGGGTCAGCTTCACATTTCATCACCTTCCACACCCATATATTTTCATTCATTACATACTCCTAAGGCTTTTAGCTTCATCCAACCCCCTCGTAAATTCACCCCATTGACTAAGCCACATTCCTATATTCTCCAAAAAAAAATTGGCGCCAATCTCATCACTCTCACTCCCAAACCACCCCTACCACTGTGTCATTCCTCCCATGGGACATGTACTTATCATCATACCAACAATCACTCTACCGACACATTCGCTCAACTCTGCCGCATCATTCAAGACCTTCTCGATAAGGGGGACATTGTCGTTCAACCACTATCTCCTCCTACTCCATCTACTCCAGATGTTGTATTGCCACATCTTCTCTAATTTCCATCTCCTCAAAGGTCTTCACACAATGCTATTACCACATATTCTCTAGATGTTATGTCTAACCGATATGATTCATCATTCCCCACCACTCTAATCATTTATCTCATTTATCGCTTGCTTTTATACATTGTGTCCCTCACTCAGCTAGTCCCTATGTAGACTGGGGGAACTTTCACTTGGGTTCACTACGCACACTACATGCCCCATACATTTCGCTTCTCTTCATCAGGCCTGGATTTGAAACAAGACCTGATTCTCCACACATTCCATTCTATCATTCTTAAGACATCTCCACACAACTAAACATCTTTAAAAAATCTATATATTTCAAAAATTGTTATAAAAATGCTTTCCCATCGATGTTCTTCCCCATGTTCGCTTCATTCACTTCTACACATTTCATTTACAGTTCATTCACATTCCATGTTTTAATTTGTTTCACAACTTTTGGTGCACACTTTGGTCATCTTGTTGTCATGTTTTGTAAGTCAATAGTCTCTACTTCAGTTGATTGAACTTTGTTTATGCTACTTGGTGAATTAAGAACAACTGTCCTCTTTCAGATTCACACACACTTACACATGTAACAACTTGTCTTGAAGACCTCATGGCATTATTTGTTGATGGTTGCCAATTTTCATCTCCGTAATCACTCCTACTCTCTCCATCAAGACACTCATGGTTCTAAACCCCTTGGAAAACTGAGAAAGTTGAATATCATGTGAAAAACAAATCAAAAAAATCAAAATAAAGCAAAAAGTTAAAATTCAAAAGAAAAGCAAAAGTGATCAAATACTCTCTCAGGGGTCTTTCCAGTATCTCTACTGGGGCTATGGATGCATGGCTGGTAATAGAGAAATGTTATAACTAGAATTAGATGTATCTCCATCAGGGCACACACCAAGTACTCTTTCCCAACTCAATGGTTTTTTCAATCGAGCCACCCTTCCTCCAACCCATGTGTGACTTATCCTCCCCAGCTCAGTCATGCACGTGATTGATCTCGCCCCTCTTCCTCCCATCTCACTACATTCCTAGCTCCCCCCTTTTGCATTATCCTTCCTTTTGTGACTCCCCTCTACCTTGCAAGCCCTTGCCCAAGCTCACATGAATAACCCATCAACCACACGAATCCCCATCCATTGATATTTCTATCTTAACTTGCTCCCGCGTTGTCAAGCCCCCTTCCCTCATTTCACCCCTTTCATGTCCCCCACTCCTGAGATGCTCCGGACACCTACCCCTTGCCCCAAGCGAGTCACACTTGTGACTCACTTCCCAATACCTCCCTTCCCAACTCGACCATGGACCCAAGCTACATCCCTCAACCTCAAAGGAATGTTTCTCCACCCATAAGATCCTTACCCAAGTCGCAGGAGTGACTCACCGTCCCGACCCTCCAACTTTCCTTGCTCTTACCAGCCTCTCAACCTGTTTCACATGCTAACCCTCCCAGTCGTGCATGCAACCTACTTCTTGCACTCTCTTTCCACATGAGCATGTCATTTCCCTTACCCATCTCAGTGATTCATTCACATGACTCACTAGATTATTCAAACTTACCATGCAGCTCACCAATTTCTCTCATCACCCAGCTTACCACCCATCTCACCTACTAGCTAGTCTCACCAACTCGCTTACCAGCTTGCCCTGCTTGCTCCTAGCCCTACTACAACTCGTCTAGATCAAACTTCCCACATCTCATTTCTCCCAGCTCGCATCCACCTCACCCAGCTCTCCATGTAGCCCATGTTGTCTCACTCATAGATTCACCTACCTAGCTCGTTCATCATCAACCACAACTAACTCATCACAATTTCTCAACACTTATATGCTCTCTTATACATGTTCATCATCACTTTTTCACTTACACATGAGTGGGGAAACAATGTCCCCATTTTTCATCTAGTACATTTTCCAAGGATCAGTTCCTATCATCTTCAAGTGCCACTTTTTGTCTCGCATCACGTTGGTGTAACCTATAGTTCCGAAAAACTATCACTTGAGCGGGGAATCATGCACAACCCTTCTTATTTGATTCTATGACAACCAATCAACATTCATCAAGCAAATTAAATCTATAGTCTCCACCTAATGAAATCAACCTATTGATCCGTTCATATACTTCAGATGAAGTGGCCCATCAATTGCATTTCCAAGTTCTTGTCTATCTAGTTAACCATCTAAGCATGTGACTACACTAATAACCATTTAAGCCCGTGACTACAGCAACCACCGTCATAAGGTTAAATGATCCCTTCATAGACTTCAGATGAAGTGGCCCATCGATCACATTTCCGATTTCTTATCTATCTAGTTAACCATCTAAGCCTGTGACTACACCAATAACCATCTAAGCCCGCAACTGTAGCAACCGCCATCATAGGGTTAGATGACCCCCATCTCGTCTTTAGTTTTTATGTTGCATCTTTCTTGTTGCAACACGCAACCCAAAAATGGGAAAAATGTAGACGCAAGAAAATGCACCTTTCACATAAGGTAACTTATGCAAAAACACAAAAATATTATAAAACACAAAAAAGACCAAAAATACCACAAAATCCCACAAAATGGGGATAAAAGACACCTCACCACTCATTTACTAACCCTCACCCATTCACATTTAATTATGTCCCATCACACCTACCCATGTGCATGCCCAGTGCACTATGGACCCTAATATTACACCCATGTGTGTCTCACTCCCCCATGCACTCCAAATCTATAAAATCACTCTCACCCCTCTCATTCCAACCCCTGAATGGTTGTTAGTGCACAAATACTATACTTGAGGTTTCTTGCTCCCTTGCTCACATATCTTGATTTTGCAGGTCTTGAAGAAGGAAAATCAAATTTCAAAGGATAGATATTGCTTGCTGCAACATTGTTTTGGTGACATTTTAACACAGGCAGGAATCAAAATTTTGATTAACTTGTGATCTTTGTGTGATTCTCAGTGAAATGTAGATGTGATTGTCTAGTGATGTGAGTCAAGAATAATTGTCATTTCATTTATTGTTTTGTCAATTTACATCAATAAAATGTATTTTTATCTCCTTAAAAGGGTTAGGGATCTGGCCGAGGTAGGTCCCCTAACCACAAAAAAAACAAATAACATTTTTCAAGTGCGTTTGTGTACATGTTTAGATTCAGATATGAAGAATTTTACCCACTTTATTCAATGAAATAAATCACAATTGTACCTCTCTTAATGATGTCATCATAATCCCATTTTATTTGAGTAACAATGATTTGGTTATTATTATTAACTAATCCATCTTGCAGGTGATCCAAATCTAGGCATACACTAATACGCAAGGAATGGATCCTAGTTTAGGTTAAGGGTTCGATCAAAAGTAAGTTCACAAAAATGTTTAATCCTAAATTAAATTTATATCTCAATATAATTAGGTGTATGAGATATTAGAGTTGATTATTGATCTAATAAAAATAATTCAATATAAACATTAAACCAAATTTACAACTCAGATCAGATAAGAGATATTACAACACACCACTTAACTAAACATCCAATTGAAAGTATAAAACAAAGGTATAAAGAGACTTAACTTTCCACAATTGATCTTTGGACATATATGAGAATGTAAAACATAGAAAGTATGAGAAATGAACCTGAGAAACCCTCATAAACTGAATTGGAAATCTACCTAGATCAAGACTATATGACACAATCAAGATTGTATCAAATGGTCTTGGACCTACTTTGAGACAACTTCTAGAACTTTTGGGTTGCTCACCTTCATGGAATTTTTCTTCGCCATCAAACCCTAGTTGTCACCATTGGTGTGGGTGGTATTTTTCACCTTTTATTTATTTACTAGGTGTATTGCCACCTCATTATGTGATTTATCTCACTTAGGTGTGAGCATGGATCACAAGTGTTATATTAGTTATGATAGATTCCCTCATGGAATTTTTCATATGTGTAAGTGTGTGTCATAGGAGTTACTTTCCATTTTTGGAAGTAACTCCTCTTCTCCATCATGAAGGCATCATTATCTCTACATGGGAGTTACTTAGCACTCCCCTATATTTATACCTCTCTTATTGATCTATGAACATGGATTGGAGTCTTGTTTTTTCTTAATGCATGTGCATTGATTTTATGGTTGACTGCTTGTTTATTTTCTTGAAGCTACTTCATCTCAATTAAGTGCAACTCTTGATGTACATGGATTCTCTCTAGGTCTTCAGCCTTCCTCCCTCTATCAGTCATACATGCAACAAAAGTCTCTAAATGGAATGATCATCATCTCAAATATTAACCGCGGGTGAAGAGTCCTGCAAAATAAACATCAAAAGGATTTTGGGAACCTAGTACAACACCAACATTGGCATTACTCCAAAGATGCCTCAAACCGCACGTCATTCTCCACCTAACATGTGATATCTAGATAGATCAATCAGATTTGACACTTTCTTTGACCATGTTTTCTTTGTCTTGGCTCTTGTTAAAACACTTAGAGAGAGGATTTTTGGATGCTTTTAGATAAGAGAAATGACTAAATTAGCTTGGTTTGTAGCTTAAGACTTGATTTGGATGTTTCCCTAATGACTATAGATATGTAATTCTAAGATTTATGGAGTTGTGGATGCCTTTTGAAAGTCTATGAAGTGAGTTCTCTAGTGCATTGCCTTAGCAAACGAGGTAGTGTTGAATTGCTTATATATGGTTTTGTGGATGATTTATCTAAGAAAGGCTTACCCAAAGGAAGTATACCCCTTATATATCTATATGGTGAGGGCCCCCTACTTTATATAGATGTGGCCCCCCCTCTCTATATTTGGGAATCTCTATAGAGGGAGGAAGGGAACGAAAGATTTGAAATTGGTAGTGTAATTAGAAGATATGTCATTCTAAGACAGTACAAAAGGTCGGGACCATATGGTATGGTGTTGACAAATCTGTGATATCCTAGATAGAAACATGGAACGTGATGAATAAGATTAGGAAATGACTAATTGATATTTCTATATGAATCTTATGTGTTGAATTATTAGGATGTCTCAGCATGTCAATGTGCAAGGATAAACAAACTAAATAATGGACCTTAGAAAGTGCTAATTGGGAATGGGGAATTTGTGTTTAGCATAGAAAGAGTGCATGGTCAATCAAGGGTTCCCAAAGTGCAAATACCAAATTTTAGTGTCTACAATATGTATATTCTTGCCTAAATGGTGAATTGGTAAACTGAATATATATCATATTTCTAACCTTGATACGAAATTGAATTGAGTAAGAAGAATTAAGCCCCTTTCCTTTACTTAAATCATTTATGGGTTAAATCATTTAGTTTGCCTTTGGTTTCCTACCCTAACTAGGCCTTTTGTTGAAAAACCCCTAATGCCCTGGGTTTCTCATTGGTTGCTAGGTACATGATTATTTCCCTAATATTATATTAATTATATTTTTTATTTTCATGACTTCCTTTACTTATGATTGACTTGGTCAATTACAAAATATCAATGCCAAAGTTTTCGTGCTTGAGTTACTTCAACACATCCTTGCATATAAAGATATTCTCTACGTGAAGTTGTTATAAACAATGCTCCCTACTAGTGTGAAACCAAAATCTGTGGCGTCTATCACCAATATTCTATTCCTAAGAATTTTATTTGATACATAGCCCCCATACCCATATTATAACTCATACCTATTACTATGAGGAAATCTACATGCTCACCCCCTAAAATTGGTTCTTCTTTGTTAGAGGAAACTAACTCATTTTATCATACTTGTGACTAAGCAATTGTACCTAGTATTGAGGATACACATTATGTATATTCTAAAGATATTCATAGTGATTGTGATTATATTGTATCTAGTGAAAATTCTAATGATAATGGAAATGATGCTCAATTAAATGTTACTTCTCCTAATGTTGTATATGATAATGTGGCATATGTTTGCAATGAATCAATTTCTCATATTGAAATGGAAAATATTACAAATGCACCATCTACTATTGCTCCTATTTCAAATATTGCACATACTTCTTCTCTTGACAGTATAAATAAATCACATGTTAATATTGATGATGATTCTCTACACATTATATGTAATGATATGCATTTATTCCATGATGTCACACCCTTGCATACCTTTGATGTTCGCATTGAGTATTTATCTTCTCTTACTTATTCATCCACCATTTTTTCATTATTTCTCTTCTCCCATTCTATTATGGTCACTTACAATTTCCAAGGGGAGCATTCCCATGATGATTCCAATCCCCTTCATGAAATATTTGTGAATCTCAATGAGAAATAATGTTTAGATTCTATAAAGGATAATCTCTACCGCATTGATGCACTATTCTATATAGCTTAGGGAAAACAAAAAAAATTGGCCACTTCTAAAATCTTTATATCTAGTATTCCTAAATCTATTGTGTATTTGTCCTCTATCGTTACCTATGTTATTTCCGCATCTATTGTTCCTGTATATATGGAGGAATTTATTACCACCTTAAAAATATTATAATATTTATTCTTGTTTCTACTACTAGTACTACATCTCTTGTGCTCACCTATATGGATTCACACTCTTCATCTACTACACATCCCCTTGAGCATCTTATACATGATTTGTAAGTTAAGGTTTTATAATTAAAGCAAGGTACATCTAGAGCTTCTAATGGTATGGATTTCAATCAATTCCTTCATAAACCACTTGTACTTGAGGGTTTGTGTCTCCCAAGCTTCCTATCTATGAGGTTAAAGTGGATTTCGAGTGTAAGAAAAAAGTGGTGATAGTGTGAAACTTGAAAATTAGGAAATAAAATGATTCAAATCCTAAACTAACATGACTATCTACCTGACTTAGATTGAGCAATGATAGAAAGAGGGAGACGATAATATAGATGCACTTACCTACAAGTGGAAATACTCCTTTAATAGCTTGGATGTGCTCAAGTGGATGATTGTATTTGCTTCGGATTCATGGATTTGATGTCGCAACACTTCCCTTTCTGAAGATGATGAATTCTTACTTATTAGAATACTCGGTGATTGATAGCTTGCTTGGAGATTTTGACAGGATATGCTTGCAATTGATCTAAGGTGGTGTGCGTGGAGGGTGACACCATTATTTATAGCTAGAGAATAGATAAATGGAGGGTCGAGATTGATCCATGTAAGATATGGATCAATGGTGTAGAATGCATGAGAATGAAAAATTCTCTAGAATTATAAAATTCTAGAGTTTAGAAGAATCCTCCATTGTATTTTTAATTCAATGGAGGAGGGGAATTATTTCAAATTTTTAAATTAAGAGGGAAAAATGGAGAGGCTTCTAGAAATAGAAGCCTATAGATTTGGAGGGTCATTTAGCTTGTAGTTAGGTGGAGTTAATTGTGCTTAGTAGAGTGATTAGATGGAGAAGCTAGGTGTAGAATAAGCATATAGTAGGTGGTAGGTGGGTGATAATTTTAAATTCCTAGAAATATTTGTTAGTGCGAAATCACAGCACCCCCAAATGAGTTATAGATCTACTTTTTTGAAGGCAGAGTCATTTGGTGTGATTTGCATAACATTGGATCATTCCCCAAGCTGTGGGACTTGCAAATGGGAATGATCCTCCAGAGAAGGCTGGTTCCTCTTCATAATCCTAGCACTAAACTACTTCTAAGGAAGGAAATGTGACTATCTACTCCTAATCTAACAATTCCAAGGGACCAAGGAGAGAGAGAGAGCATGAAAATAAAGAAATCCTACACAACAAAGGTGATAGCACCGAGAAAAGGGAACTGCTGATCACAAACCCAACTGCCTGAAATGGAGAGAGGTGAGCAATGGAGAGGATGGACAGATGCATCACAGACCAAGGATAAAGTTCACACAGAACACCATTTCAAAACCCCTTAAACACAGCTCCCATAACCTGCAATGGACATCAAAGATATGCACAATATACCTTGCAATGGTGAGAGGCGAGAAGAGATAACAAAATGAGCAAAGGATGGACAAAACACATCACGAAACAAATTTTATGGCTCCAGGAGTTCACATAGTACACCATTAACGGGCAAGAGGCAAGAAAATGCCATTACAAAGCCAAGGGAGGAGGCTTAAACTCCACATTCGACCCTGGAGAAGAAAGAGAGAGGGGGGCAGGGAAAGAGAATGAACAACAACCCTTTACAATGAATCATGCCCCTGTATTTATAGATTCGATCAGAGAGAAGAAAGAGAGAGAGAGAAGCGGGAAAAGCAGGTCGAAACTCAACCACTCCTGTTAATGCTTCTGATAAAATCTGCCCCCAAATCCATCTTTACTGCATGATTCCTTGATTCGGTGCCTTGAACGAAGAGGAAACGACGAAAACAGATCGAATCTGATCTGGTTGTTGAGACAGATGGATCCTTCATTGAAGGCCCAAAGACGTTTCCTCTATTTTCCTTTACCTAACCTCCTAAAAATTAAAGTCTCAGACCTCCATGGCGTAGGTGAGGCCGAGATCTTTCCAATGGTGTCAGATTTGCAATATTTCGAGCCCTGAGTTGAAAGATATGCTCCTCCGAAGTTTGTATCGGGTCCGTATGAATGGACGGGGAATTTTTTTTGAAAAATAGGCCCCCCTTTTGGTTTGGGACACGTGGCAGCCGGATTAGAACAAAAAATCGGTCTTGCTGGTCCGCAATTTATCTTTTGCCCTTTCCTCCGATTCCCCGCCTTCCTCTGGGACACGCGTTAGTCTGGCGCTCATTTGGTCTTCCCCTTTTTGCGAAACGCAAAACTCAGAAAACTCCCGCGGCCCCGAAGCTCCGCATTTTGACTCTGCTTGACCATTTGCCCCTGCCTCTATTTCGTCCTGAGATACGTGGAGATGCGGCGCTTGTTTGAGCTTCCCTTTTTGGATTCATCTTTGGAGAAGCGCCGCAAGGACACGTGGCTCTCTCTGCTGGCTCTGCTCCTTCATTTCTCGAGCCCACCTGTAACCTGTTTGTCGTCCTGGAATGTGAGCTCGCGGGTCAGAGTTGTTTCCTTCATAATTTCCTTATGTGTCGGAGTTGTCTTGACCAAATTTGCCGGGGGGCGAATTTGGGATAACAATTTGGCGACTCACAGGGACATCTGCTTGCTAGATGAAGAGACCAGTGGCCTTAAAGCATCCATTAGGCATGGAGTCTGCCTAATAAACACAAAACTGATCTGAACTTTTGAAGATCTGACCTCTGAGCTTCTTGGAAACCCACTGAACTTGAAGTTGAACTTCACCAAAAGCCAACTAAAATGGATTGTACAAGAGCACAATAACAGCACCAAAAACTATGTACAAACTGAAAATCATACATACCCCAAGTGGGATATATAAAGTGTGCAAAAACAATTCTTCTGCTGAAAACAAACCTACCTACTCTACTCTAACCAAGAGGAAAGGGAACTCAAACAAAACCTGCAACTGGTAGGGAGAAATAGCTTCCCTTCCTCAAAATTGGCAGCCATGCAACTGATTTGACACTGAACATGGCTGGTTGGATGAGTGAAAAACTAACTACAAGCTGATCTTCCACCCAAATCACCAAAGTATCAGCTGGAGACAAATCAAATACCTCTTTTAGTTGCTCTGTATTTGGATTGAAGAGGTATAGCAGCTGATCCTTGGTGCTTTGTAGCTCATACTCATGCCCTGAAGTAGGCATGACTGGTTTTGGTTTCTCCTTTGGCTCCAATGAAGCCAAGTACCTGATTGGGCATGGTCTGATCCTTTAGATGTGCCCATTTCTTTGAAATTCAACTCCAAAATTGGAGTCTTCTTGTGGACCTTCTTGAGTGGATGGTGTGAGGGAGATGATGACATCCTCCTGCCTTTTCTCTTCCTCTTCCTTTGAAGAACATGGAAGATCAAGATCTTCCGACCTTGGTTCTAGACGGCCATTATGGAGTGCATGTTGTTGCACTTGGATGTTCTCCTTCGTGGCAGCAGGTTCGTGTGCTTGGAAGGTTGAAAATGGAGGAAAAAATGATGTTATCTCCTCAGGCTCCTCTTCATTAAAGCAATCTTCCAAGTCTGACAGGCAGTCTGCCTCCTTGTTGTCCTGTTGCATGTGCTCTACCTCCTCCATGGTGCCTTCTTGATCTGCAACTTGATCACCATGGCTCCCTTCACTCTCAAACATGAAGTTTGAAAGATCAAACTCTTCTTCAACATCAGAGCTTGAAGGGGATGAAGTGGGAGGAAGAACTGAAGGTTCTTTTGTAGCTTGCTCCACACTTGGGGCCTCTGAAACTGTATGGTCCTCCTTCATGGGCTCATCAATCAAATTAGACCTTTGAAATGAAAGCAAAAAATCTTCAATGATGCCTTCTTCATTGAGTGGCCTCAACACTGATTTGATCTCTCGCAGTTTCTCCTCTTCAATGGGGCTTGGGACTGATTGTTCCTCCTCTTGTTTTTGCTCTTCTTCTGCTACAAACTCAGCCTCAGCGACCACTGGTTCTTCAATCTTGACCTCCTCTATTGGCTTGACCATCAAGGGGATCTTTGTAGACCCAAATTTGGCAGCCCAACTCTTCAGATTGTCTGTCATTTCTTTTCTGTTGGGCTCCTCTTCTTGCTATTCTCCTTGACTGGATTTTTGAGTCTCTTCCCAACATGGGCTTGGGAAAGCAAGAGGAGTGACAGGTTGGGGTTCAACCATCTTTGCAATTGTTTGTGGTGGGAAGAGAGGTGCAACTTCTTGTTTGTTTGGAGGGGATGACTGTTTGGAAGGGAAAAGGACAAAAGAACTGAGATGGGGTGGAAGACTAGGAGATGGAGAAATGAAATCAACACTTGGGGCAGCAAGTGAGGGGCTTAACTCTTGCCTCTGCTGAAATGATAAAGATTGAGGGAGAGAAAATAAAAGGCAGGGAGCTGGTGATTGACTTACCCATTGACAAGGTTGTCCCGCACTTCGCTCATAAGCCCCAATGTCCTCAATCCACTGTGTAAGCTGAGGCAACACTTCAACCATGAAGTCAAGCTTCTTTTGAGGGCTGTAATGTCTTGGAAAAGGGTCTTCCCATGTACAAGGTGCCCTGCAACCAATTCTAAATGCCTTCATTCAAGCTGTAACTCTTGACTGAACCATGTTAATCTCCATTTTTTGGATCTTCTCCAACAGACCAGCATCTTGCATTTGATTTTCTTCATTGTTTGCATACCCCTGCTCTTGGAAAGCTCCATAGCCAAATTGATTTTGGCACTGCTGCTCATAGGGGTAACCATGCTGATTTTGGATTTGCTCAAAATGTTGATTTGAAGGATTTGTAAAGCTTATTGGAGTTGGAACGTACTGCTGCTGCTGTAGATGTGAATTCCATGGTGGGAATGAAGTCATGATCACACAACTTCATGGGATTGAAGAAGATGAAGGATATGGAAGAAATAATGGGTGGAAATGGATGGAAAGAAGGTCTGTAACTTAGAGGATGGGTTGTTGACCAGATGGAGTCACCAGATGTGCTTGAAAATGCCTCCAAAGGCTGAAATCGTCACCAAGAGCACATCGAGCCTGATGAAGTGAAGTGGTAAGGTGCTTCAAACCTGTCTCACCGGGCGTGCCAAAACTGTTAGTGCGAAATCACAACCCCAAATGAGTTATGGATCTGCTTTTCTAAGGCAAGGTCATTTGGTGTGATTTGCATGACATTGGATCATTCCCCAAGCTGTGGGACTTGCAAATGGGAATGATCCTCCAGAGAAGGCTGGTTCCTCTTCATAATCCTAGCACTAAACTACTTTTAAAGAAGGAAATGCGACTATCTACTCCTAATCTAACAATTCCAAGGGACCAAGGATAGAGAGAGAGAGCATGAAAATAAGGAAATCCTACACTACAGAGGTGATAGCACCGAGAAAAGGGAATTGCTGATCACAAACCTAACTACCTGAAATGGAGAGAGGTGAGCAATGGAGAGGATGGATAGATGCATCACAGACCAAGGATAAAGTTCACACAGAACACCATTTCAAAACCCCTTAAACACAGCTCCCAAAACCTGCAATGGACATCAGAGATATGCACAGTATACCCTGCAATGGTGAGAGGCGAGAAGAGACAACAAAATGAGCAAAGGATGGACAAAACGCATCACGAAACAGATTTTATTGCTCCAGGAGTTCACACAGTACACCATTAATGGGCAAGAGGCAAGAAATGCCATTACAAAGCCAAGAGAGGAGGTTTAAACTCCACATTCGAACCTGGAGAAGAAAGAGAGAGGGGGCAGGGAAGGAGAATGAACAACCGTTTACAATGAATCATGCCCCTGTATTTATAGATTCGATCAGAGAGAAGAAAGAGAGAGAGAGGAAGTGGGAAAAGCAGGTCGAAACTCAACCACTGATGTTAATGCTTCTGATAAAATTTGCCCCCAAATCCGTCTTTACTGCATGATTCCTTGATTCGGTGCCTTGAAAGAAGAGGAAACGGCGGAAACAGATCGAATCCGATCTGGTTGTTGAGACAGATGGATCCTGCATTAAAGGCCCAAATTCGTTTCCTCTATTTTCCTTTACCTAACCTCCTAAAAATTAAAGTCTCAGACCTCCATGGTGTAGTTGAGGCCGAGATCTTTCCAATGGTGTCAGATTTGCAATATTTCGAGCCTTGAGTCGAAAGATATGCCCCTTCAAAGTTTGTATCGGGTCCGTACAAATAGACGGGGAAAACAGTTTGAAAAATGGGCCCCCCTTTTGGTTTGGGACATGTGACAGCCGGATTAGAACAAAAAATCGGTCTTGTGGGTCCACAATTTATCTTTTTCCCTTTGAACGAAAGGCAATTTTTCACTTTTCCCTCCGACTCCCCGCCTTGGCTTTGACTCGGGTTCTAACGCTAACTTTTTCCCTTACGGAGTTGCGGGCCATTTTGTAACTTTTACCCTTTTTGTGATAACAAGGGGAAAAAAATCAACTTTTCCCTCGATGCCCCGCTTTCCTCTGGGACAAGCGTCAGTTTGACGCTCGTTTGGTCTTCCCCTTTTTTGCTTGATTCCTCTATGGCATTGCCTCTTCTTCTCTGACCCTGCAATTCCATTATTGAGTCCTCCCTCGACCCTTTAAATAAATTTAAGATATGGAAATGTTCAGAAGAACCATTTCTTCTATTTCTTCTTGTGCACGGTCAAATTTGACTTTCTCAGGCCTTTGTTTTCACTTTGCCTGGTTCTGGAACTCAAGCTCATGGGTCTGAGTCATTTCCTTCATAATTTCCTTATGTGAGGAGTTATCTTGACGAAATTTACTTGGGGGGTGAATTTGGGATAACACTAGTTAATAGAGATTAGGTAGTGGGATTTTGAAATGTTAATGATGTATTAATATGACTAAGGGTAGGATAGGATTTTGGAATGGATAATAGAAATAGTTGGAACATAATAATTAAATAAATAAATAATTATTATATGGTTAGCAATAGGAAATGGATTACTAATGTATGGTGAGTATATTATTTTCTAGATGACCATGTTGAAATTTTACATGTCTACATTTTGCCTCTCTTTGAAGTGTTATTTTGGAGCAATGACTGTTCAAAGAAAAGAAGAGAAGATAGGATATATGATGATGTGATGATGTGATTGCCCCTTGAGGGGTTAGGTGGGGAGGAATGAGTGAGGTAACCACTCAAAAAGAGGAGGTGCCTAAGTGAATAGATGAGTGAGGATGAGGGGATGAAAAGATTTGTGGGTGATTAGAAGAATAGGAGAGGAGAAGAATAGGAGAAAAGATTAAAGGAATAAAAGAATAGAGGAGAGGATTAGAGGAAGGAGAGATGTGATTAGAGGAATAAGAGATTAGAAAAATAGAAGAGAGTATTAGAGGAAGGGGTGGTAGGATTATAGGAATAGGGAATTAGAGGATATGGAGAGAATGGATTTTGGATTAGAGGATGCCCAAGTCAAGGGTGACGATTTAGTATTGGTGGATTAAAATATGCCCCAGTGAGGGATCTAGTATTTGAGGAGTTGGGATTAGAAGATGCCCAAGTCAAAAATGAGGGTAGTGTGGTGTGGATTGGAAGAGGCCCCATTATGACAAGGGTAAATATTGTAGATGATTAAATGATGCCCCAGTCAGGGGGATAGAGTGAGGAGTTGGGAGGATATGATGCCCCAATCAAGGGGTGTAGGATGGTGGATGTGAATAGTGGATGATTGATTGGACAGAAATATGATGAGATTGGATGGTGAGTTAAATGATGATGTGGATGATGAGAGGATTAAAGGTGATGATAGAAAGGGGGTGTGTTGACGGTTAAGTACCCACGGATATCATCATTAACATTATGATCATTGGGGCATATAGCAAGATGTAATAGGGTATAAGACCCATGGTGACAGAAGTACCAAATTCTCATGTCCTCATATAATTGAATAGTAGTAGTAAACCAGAAAAAGTGGCCTTGTATCATTGGCCAAAATAGTACAAAAAAAGGGTCCTCATATAATTGGACCGTGTAAAAGAAAAATAGGAAGAAAAAAGGCCTCATATCATCAGCCAAAATTATTAAATGCAGACAAAAATAAAACTCGTGATAGTTGATTATTTTTGGATTTATAATTTTTTTAATGAATTTTTGATTTGTTACGAATTTTCTATTTTTTATGATTTTTTATTTATATTTTTTATAATTTTTTTAACGAGTTTTTGAAAAAAAATTTATGATTTTAGGTGATAGGGGAGTAAATTTAATGAAGTTAGGAAGAAACAAAACAAAAAATGGATACACGGGGTGAGAGAATGGACTCCTAGAAGTTTGTAGGGCATCGTGGCAAGTGTAAAAGGAGTTTGGGGTCCACATGATGGGTCAGTTTCACCATGCATAGTTGAAGACAAGAGGGTTCAGTAGAGCTTAATGGCATATGAGAGGATTTTGGACCACCAGGCAGATACAGTGAGTACATACCATCAGCCAATAGCGGACGTGGCAACAATATGTACCTTGTGATTAATTATTATATGTAATGTTGCGTTTTTCGAAACTTTTAGGGTTTTTTGGGTAATTTTAGGTGCTTAGAGTTTAGAATATGTGGATAAGCATACGTTTTAGTAAATATCTTGTATTTTTTAGTGCATTTTTTCTTGTTTTAGTGTATTAGTAGTGGGTGGGGGATCAATTTTAGCGCATATGTTTTATTTTAATGCATTTGTTCTAGTTGGGGATCAGGGTTAGCACATATGCTCTAATTTAGCACATTTGTGTCTAGTTTAGTACATTTGTAATGGTGGGGTTTAAGTTTAGTGCATTTATATCTAGGATGGAGTGAAAAATAGTGCTTTCATTTCAAATTAATGCATATGTGCTATAGTGTAGCGCTTTTGCAAGATGGGTGGAATAAGCTATAAAATAGCACATATGTTTGTGTATTAGCACATATGTTCTTAAAATGGAACTTATGTTAACATAATGGCAATTTTGTTGTAATGTTAGATGGGGAGGTTATGTGAAGTGGTAAATTACTAAAGAATGGGTTTTGATGGGATAGAGAATGAGATGTAAGGGTTAATATAGGTTTTGTGTTGTGCGCAGTAGGAGTTGAGTGTCATACAGGTCAGACATCATCGGTCGGTTGCCCTGAGACATTTATTGGGGGCACATATATAGAGGTAGAGGAGGATGGGGCATCATTTTTGCACATCTTAGGATTGTTGCATGTGGAAAGGATGCCTCTGATGTGGGCAGATCACAGTTTGTTGGCAACATTAGCAGAGCAATGACATTTAGAGAAGAGTGCATTTTGGTTGCCTACGGGTGAGATGACGGTGACATTAGAGGATGTCTACCATATTTCTCATCTACCTGTAAAGGGGGACCCAATAATGTGGCGTAGATTGAGGCTAGGAGCTAGAATGAGGTTGTTGATCGATGTGGAGGATGCACCCTGTGAGGGGATGAAGATAAACATGGGTGTATCCTGTAGAGAGGGGAACATGGAGTGTGTACCGTTGTTGTGTTCGTTGATCTGCTACATTCTATTTCCAAATGGTGGAGGTCAGTATTTCAACATTAGGTTTTTCATCGTGGTGCATGCCATGTGATAAGGGGAGACAATGTTTATATGGGCTTTGATGGTATTAGTGCAGTTATATTGTGATCTACACAGAGTAGCCTACTGAGGAGGTGGTAGTATTGGAGCAGGGATTTTATTACAGATATAGAGTTATGATCATATTATTATGGGTAGACCTATTAGGATCTAGGAGTAATGTCGGGTGGGGGAGCCTTCAGTGTATGGATGATGGATGATTAGAGGTAGGCAGGATCACTTGGGTGAGGTGGATTGGTATAGGTGGTGTATTGATGAGTTACATGTAGGGGATATTACCTGACGGCCATATCAACACTATGAGGTGTGGGAGGGGGATCAGAGGCATTTGAGCAGGATCCAAGCTTAATATTATTTGGTTGGGGGTCATCCTTATATAGTAGAGTGATATCGGTCAGATCATGTGCTACGACAATTTGGGGTTCTGCAGGACATACCTTCAGGTTGTCATATAATTTCTCGGAATGCATGTGAGATGAAGGACTGAGGTGCTGTGATTCTGATGGATGTGGCTAGATCTAGTTGGGATGAATTATAGGTTATTTCATGGGTACCTTTACTAAATAGTGACAGGATCTATGAGTTGTACCGTACAAGGATATGCTAAGTGAGTGGGTGGCAAAGTTAGGACCAATTCTGATTGACACGTCCACTTGGTGGGATGAGGTTCGTGCATGGTTCTCCGTATCAAGTATACAGGGGGGATGCCACATGGAAAATCATGTGGTAATGGTACACCAGACTCCACAGATAGGACGAAGCCGAGGAGTTACAACGGGCACCTCTAGTGATTATTTTGGGTGGTCCACTAGTGCAACAACCAATTGTTCATTCACATGTGTAGAGTCCAAATAGGTAGTGAGATGGATGCAATGGAGGTGGATGATACTATAGGGCCATTGTAGGTAGTTTTTGCCACTGAAAAACATAGGAGGGCTATCTGGTACAGGAGGCCATCAAGATCAAGGGAAGATGATGGAGCAAGTTCAAGAGGAGTAGGTGGATTAGAGGATGGGAGAGTAGGTGGATTAGAGACAGGAGGAGCAGGTGGATTAGGTGATTTACATTCCAAGTATACAGGCATCAGGTAGACGTGTTCGAAAGTGGATTCTCGTGCACGATACATGGAGATAATAGGGTTACGAGCTAGAGGTGCACTATCTTGTGAGAGATGTACGAGCCTTGAGACGAGGTAGCGAGTGTGCTGTCATTGGTGGTAAGATAGAGGGAGACAAAGATTACACGACTACAGGGGGAGTTATTACAGATAGAGGAGACGACAGATTAGTTGAGACACAAGAGAGACCTGAGCTGCACATGCCACCGGGATAGATATCATGGGTAGTAGGGATACTTATAGAGCGAGATATGGCCCATTAGATGCTGCAATGATCAGAGGGGAGTGAGACACAAGGTGCATCTCAAGGGAGTAGGAGTACGAGCAATGGCTGGCGACATGACACTGAGTACATCATAGAGATCATGGGATGGATGGGTCCCTCGGCTACATTAATATCATTACAACAGTACCAGGATTTGATGGAGGATATGCATTATTATGAGGATATTGTGGTGCATGAGTGGCTAGATACTATGTGTTATGTCATATCATTTAGCATGACAAAGAGCATGACAGAGATCAGGGATAGATATCAGGACAACCCACAACCTCTAAGGAGTACTAGCGAGTGTTACACAACTCCATCCTAGGTGGAGTAGGGGATGATAATGGTAGCTTAGCACAATGATGAGTACACCATTTTTGGTAGATGTACACAAATGGTGGATGTATTATATTGTATTTTATTGGATATTCGATGATGACCGAGTATGGTCCTATATATTTTGTATGATGTATATATCATGGATGATTCGTGATGTATGATTACCATTTTTGTTATGAGATACATGATGACCATCAAAGTATTTTTGATGCATGTATATGTTATGGTATATTGTTGTGATGACCACGATGAGATCATATTTTTGATGGATATTTATGATGTAGGATGTATTTCATGGTGATGGTATATATGATATTGATGTGATGTTATGTTGTTGTTTTGATGATATTGTACAAAGATGATATGATAGTTGAGTGTTATGATGTATGCATGATGATGTTATATTGATTAGATGAATATTGTGGTGCTATTGTTTTTATGTTGATGATATAATGAGATGAATGATGATGGATGTGATGATAATTTGATTACTTTAATGTTTGTGTTTTGTGTCAATGATAATGTATGATGTATGATGATTTAACGTATTACTTTATGTAAATATGATGTGATGATAGTGTGTTTATTTAGCATGATATGATGGATGATGATGATTATGGTGACGTATGATGAGGTGATAATGATGTACATGAATAAGAATAATGTTATGTTATTTTTACTGGTATATGATGATGATGTTATGGATGTGATGATGATTATTTACATTGCTTTTGTGATTAAGATGACATATGCGGTGTAGGATGTTATTTATGATGATGGTTTTGATATATATGTGTGACTGAATGATGTGTGTTGGATGTTAAATTATTTTATTTATAAAAATTATTGGTTGATGGACGCATGATTAGTGATGTGTATTGATGGAGTATGGTTATTGATTAGTTCATATGTGTTAAATGTTTATGTAGTATTGATGTTATATGATGGATAAGAGTATGGATTTATTTAGATGTATGTTATGGTTTGATGTTATGGATTGTGTGGATGTGTGTAATAGATGGATATATGATGATAGTTTAGATGGTAATGGTTTTTGTTTGTGTCATATGGTATGTAATGATGGTAATTTACATATGGGATGGATGTTAAATGTTTTCAAATTTGTACTAATATTTACAACATAACCATTGTGCTAAACTGTGGCAAGATAACAGAGAGAAAGGGAGAGTGGATTGTGGAAGGGAAAGTAAGTAGTAATGCTAGGTAAATGGGGGGGGGATGGAGAGAAATGAAGGCCTCAGGATCTTACAAGAGTTGCATTTCTTGGCATTTGACTTAGATTCCCTTGAAAGCTATGTTCCCAGAGATATAAGACCGTGGACAATGTGACCTTGGTTGGGATTGGGATATGTATTCCTAATCATGACATAATCCTTTGCTGTGTAGAGAGGATCAAGAAGAAGTCTGGATGTAGGGGATGGATAATGTGGATAAGGATGAAGATTTGAATAGGAATGTAGGGATGAAGGGGTGCTTGACCCCCAGTGTGCTTTGACTATGTGTCGTAGAGTGCTAGTAGACATAGGACCTGATTTACCATAACGCACCGGAAATCAGTTTTTCACCATGGTACTTGCCCAAGGCGCCACCCGCAATTAGTTTTCACCCGTTTGGATGAATTATTTTATTGTGATTTTTTGTATGGTTTTATTAGGATTTTTTTTTAAGGAATGGATACTTAGGCATAGAAGTGCTCAGAGATGCATGATATTCATGGGCTCGTCCAACTCATACCCATCAAGAGTAGCAAGATTATAAGAACCTGAGTCGAATTTGGCTATGACGACGTAGGGTTTGAGCCAATTAGGTTCAAATTTTCCCTTCTTTTCTTGATCAAAATTAGTGTTACGCTGAATTTTCTTTCGAGGACTAGAGTCACCAACTTCAAACTCGCAATATTTTATGCACTTGCTATAGTGTCTACGAAGGTGGTTTTGGTAGGATTTTAGATGGTCCAAGGCTTGAAGGCCTTTTTCATCAAGAAGTTCAGAGTTCTTGAAGGTGATGGACACGATATTATTCATCATCAATGAGGTGTTGGAGGGAAACATAGTAAGGATGGGAGCTCGATCTCAACAGGAAGCAAATTGGCTTCGGTGCCAAACGCAAGGGAGTATGGAGTGGAACCAGTGGGAGTGTGGATGGAGGTGCGATAGGCCCACAAGGGTGGATATATTTGGTGTGTGCCAATCTCGTCCTGCTTGATTCACAATTTTTCCAAGGATAGACTTTAGCATTTTGTTAGATGCTTTGATTGGCCATTACCTTGTGGATAATAGGGGGTGGAAAATTTGAGTTTAATATGGAAATGGTCACAAAGTTCACAACACTTCTTGATTTTTGAAGGATTTCCCATTGTCCGTGATAATGGCAGATGGAATTCCGTAGCGGAAAATGATGTGGTTAAGGATAAATTTTAGATATTTTCTTGCCAGTAACATAGGTGAGTGGACCATGGCTTTGAACCATTTAGAGAAGTATTCCATGTGGCAGTAGATAATAAACTTGTGACCATCAGATGAAGTGGGATTTAATTTTCCCATGAGATCGAGACCCTAGGTAGAAAAAGGCCATGGGGTAGTGATGGGTTGTAAGGCTTGGTATGGCGCATGAGATGAGGTTGGAATGTTTTTGACATGGGACACATTTGCATGGACATAGGAACATGTGCCTTTTTCCATGTTGGGCCAATAGTAACTAGTTCGTAGAAGTTTCTTAGCTAGGGCCATACCACTCGGTGTGAGCTCTGCAAATTCTCGTGTGGAATTCCTTAAGTGCTGATTCAACCTCTTAGGATCGTTTAAGCATTATAAAAGAGTTCCGTATCAAAGCTTCTATGATAAAGGGTATTACCAAGGATAGTGAAATGAGAGGCTCATTTGGATGAAGGATTTGTGATGGCTATGAGGTAGGTTGGGGTGGAAGAGTGTGGTCATGGAGGTAGGTATAGATATCATGGTACCAAGGAGAGTTGGGATCAACAATCTCACATACCATCTCAGACTTAAGAATGTCATAGGCTGGAACCATTATCTTCTCAACCAAGAATTATGAATTAGATGCATTCTGAGGGCATTTCCAGAGAGGGAGGCGATGGTAGCCATTGCATCTATGCTATTTTTTGCTTGTATGAGGGACTTGCTCGAACTGAATATGCTGGAAGTAGTCCTTAAAAGTTGTCGACCATTCATTTGTAGGAACTAATTTGTCATCCTTGGTAGCATATTCATCATTGACTTGTTTAATTATTAACTGTGAGTCACCAAAGACTTTGATATTTTTAATATTCCATTGAATGGCCATTTTCAAACTGACAATGAGTGCTTCATATTCAACTATGTTGTTGGTGCAAGGAAAAGAAAGTCTGAAAATCTTTAGGAATTAGGTCACCTTGAGGAGTGATAAATAAAATGCCTATGCTCTTGAGTCATGATGTGTGAAAGATACATCAAAGTATAATGTCCAACGTATCTGACTCTTACAACGGTACATATGGATTCATCTAGAAACCAAGTAGTGAGTGGTGCAGAAGAATCATGAACTTGGAGCTTTTGACTAATTAGATCCAGTTAGTGATTTGTCCTTTGATAGCTTTCTAGTTTAACATATTCTATGTCGAATTTTCTCAAGAGCATGATCCATTTAGCCATTCGTCCTGTTAAAGTTGATTTAGAAAGTAGGTATTTGAGTGGATCTACTTTGGCTATGAGCTTGACGGTATTGTTGAGCATGTAATGACACAGCATTTTGAGAGGTAAAGACTACAGAAAGACACGCTTTTTCCATAGGAGTATAATTAAGCTCATAAGCTATTAGTGTTCAGCTTAAATAATAAATGACCTGTTCTTTTCCATGGATATCATGTTGTGCTAGGAGAGCTCCCAAGGTGTGCTGAGTAGCTGAAATGTATAAGAGCAAGAGGTATTCCCATGGAGTGGGAGGTACTAACACTGGAGGTGTAATAGATATTCCTTGAGTTTGTCAAAGGAGGCCCGACATTCTGCTGTTCCAGTGGAATTATGTTCCTTTCTTGAGCAGGTGATGAAATGGATGGCATTTATCAGCAAGCTGTGCAATAAATCTTCTGATATCTTGTATTTTGCCATGTAGGCTTTAGTAGTTTCTTGAGATTTTTAGGCAATGAGGCATTTGAACCACAACTTTAACTTTATCTAGATCTAATTTTGATTCTGCATCTAGACATAGTAAAGCCGAGGAGCTTTCCAGATGTGACATCGAAAAAAAATTTCTTGGGATTGAGGTGAACCTTGTATTCCCAGAGTCGTTTCAAAGATGCGGCGAAGAACCATGGGTTGTTCCTCGCAGGTTTTAGATTTCCCTAAAATGTCATCCACATAGTCTTCAAGATATGTCATGCATCATATCATGAAATATGACAGTCATAACACATTGGTAGGTGGCTCCAACATTTTTGAGTCCAAAGGGCATGACTTGATAGAAAAATGTGCCCCAAGGTGTTGGTGAAAGTTGTTTTATGTTTATCTTATTCTGTGATTTTAATTTGATTATAGCCAGAGAAACCATCCATGAGGGATAAAATTTCGTGCCTTGCTGTAGAGTCGACGATCATATCAAATATTTGGTAAAGGGAAATCATCCTTAGGGCAAGCTTTATTGATGTTGCGGAAGTTGGTACAAATACAAATGCCCCTAGTTTTCTTTACCTACTGGGACAATATTGGAGATCTAATCAGAATAATCAATGGGTCGGATGAATCTGACATTAAGTAGCTTTTGTAATTCTTCTTTGACAAGAAACTTGACTTTTAGATGCATCTTTTTGAAGTATTTTGTTTGACCGGTTTACATCTTTATGCACTATAGGATTGTGGACCACTAGGGAAGGATCCAGACCAGACATATCCACATAAGACCATGCAAATATATCTGAAAATTATTTTAGAAGTGTTGTAAAGGTGGCTTGTTTGTTTACAAACAAGGATGCCCCTAGTTTGAGAATCAATGGGCTCTTCCCCCGTGTGCTGATGTTAATGTCAATGGTCTCCTCAGTTAAATGATGCCGAGCCATCTTGTAGCATGTTCCAAGAGCTAGAAGAAGTTGATCCAGAATTGGATTGTGTTTAGGATTTGGGGATTCTTGGAAGAATTTAGTGAGGGGATCTTCCTCGTCAATATGACAGGAGAAGTTAGGAATGAGTGATATTATATTAGGATTGAAGGGGAAGGGGAGACTCCTTTTTGCCAACGTAAGCTTTAACATTTTAAGAGATTTTTGGAAAAAAAAATTATGATCTCTAAGCATGTATATCGTCTTGATTTCCCATGAACTCAAAAATTGGAATCATCATTCTAAAATGAATCAAGAGAGACATGCTCTCGATTTTTGGTCCCAGTGGATGAGTTGTGGGTAGGTGAGGGTGACATTGAAGGAGAAAATAATGGTGTCATGGAAAAGGTTAGTAGTTATGGACTCATCAATTGATTAGGTTTGAGGGAAAGTGACCATATTATCAATAACTAGTTTGTCAAGGATCGCTTCCATAGACTCGCTGAGGGGGGCGTATGTTCTTCATTTGGAGTCTTTGGTGGACCTAGGTGGACCCTTAGGGACAGAGATGGTAGTTTTTCTATGGACATACTGGATATGATTAGTTTTTATTACTCCGTCGTCGACAAAAATTTTATTCTTGTTAAAGTACCTAGGCTTATCAAACGTGGAGGGTTGACTAGACTGCTTGTAATTTTCTTGGGAATACAACTTAATAAGGCCTTTGACAACAAGGAATTTTTCAATTTGCATTCCTTTCTCAATGATGTCGTTGAATGTATTGGCGCGATGGAATTATAAGTAGAAAGCTAGTTCTTAATGGAGATTGGAGACAAAGATGATGACTAGATGTTTTTCAAGGATAGGCCATGGAATTTGACTAGTAAGGGATCGAAAACACTGTAGGAAGGATGAAAAGCTTTCCCCATTAAGTTGTTTGGTATTACACAAGTCAATCATTGTGATGTCATGTTCCACGTTATACAATAAGCACTTGACAAATTATTTAGATAGGTTGGAGAATGTAGTAACAGAACCTTTGGGTAGATGAAGGAACCATTCTAGGGCTAGACCACCTAGGCTTTGTGAAAACAGTCTTAGCAATTACGAGTCATCATAAGCAACCTTTTGACAAAGCATATAAAATTCCTTAATATGCTCGCAGGGATCACCTTTTCCCTTCTATTTTTCGAATTTGGGTGGTTCAAAATATGGTGGAAAAGGGACTTGTAAAATATTATAGTCAAAAGGGTATGGGAAAAATTCCTCAAATTTATATTATTGTCCATGTGTGCTAAGTTGCATCACTTGAAGTGTTTCCTTAGTGGACTTTACTTCTTGCTCCAATGTGGGTTCTTGAGGACTGACGGGTGGTGGATTGAATTTTGGTTGGGAATTTTGGGATATGTGGTCATTATATGGTTGTGGATCGAGTTGAGAAGTGTTGTCATGTAAATGTGCAACACAGAAATTGACAATTTCGAAGCATGACAACTATACCCCTGTGTCAAAAAAAATCAAGTTTTACCCTCTAAAGACACCCTGGGTCTACCCAATCAGTCCAGTGACCTTCTAATTTATGTTAAACCAGTCCCCTAGGTGATTTGAGGAGTTTATTGAAAAATGTAAACTTCGAGCAGCTGTGGGAAGGGCTATCACTAGCCTTCCTAGGACTAGGAAACCCCGTGGAGAGGAACAAATAATAAAAAGTAGAAATGAGGTGAATCAAAGGCATAGGAACATCATGGAAGTGATTTAGAAATATTCTAGAAATATTCATAAAGTTAGGGTAGTTTCACCAAAATTAGGGTTCACAAGTCTGAGCAGTGCACGAGGTCAAAAGAGTTGTCGATCTTCGGGAAGTGATTTCAGGATCTCTAGATGGAATTAAGATTGAAACAAGACATATTCAGAAATATAATTCCAAGACCTACAATATGGTGAAATTATTTTTTTCACAACACTTTAGCGCAATATGTTTACAAGCGGTTTTTCTCATGCATAGGTAGAGGACCATATAAAAAAAATTGATTTTTTAGGGACCAAATGGAGGAATCAAGACCTAATACCCCAACCATTGGATTCAAAAGGCCATTTTAAATCAATATCATATAAAATTTCATTAATAAATTCCATCAGGAGCTCAAGATATCGCCGTTTCAAGTTACCCTCTAGGAGCAAGCTCGGGAGTTAGTCAAATTTCAGGGTGGACACGTGTCATCCCTAGGAGCTTGGAACAATTTCATGTCCTTTTTATCCCTCAATAAAAGGTACATGAGGGAAAATAAAATTTACCCAGCCCCTATAAGGCCTTTAGACCCTCATAAAACCTCTTAGACCACCAGTTCATCTCACAGGTCCTTGCTGGAGCTCAAACCCTCAATCGTCAGATCTGTGACAAGTGGCGGCTTCTGGCGCGCCGTGTAATTTGATGTCCCTCATTTACCTTTGTGTTGGGGGACATCAGGGATAATAAAATGCACCCATCCCCAAGGGAATCTTTTGGTAATCCATGTGACCCCTTCAAGAAGAGTTTTCCAACCCCCGGGAGCTAGTGGAGCTTAAATCCTCAACTGTCATATCGTTTCCACATGTCATCACCAGGCGTGCTATGTAATTTTATGTCCCTCATGTCCCTTTTTTTGGGGGTACATCAGGGACATGAAAATTGTGCCTAGCCCCTAGGAAGCCTTATGCTCCCTCATATGCAACCAGTTTTCATCCCTCCAGGTGCTTTAAAGTTACATTTTTGCTCAAATCCCCAGCCGTTAGATCTCCGCCATGTGTCACAATTAGGAAACGCCGCGAAAAAATTGAATTCCCTCTCATCCCTTAATGCTTAAGGGACATGAGGGACATGAAAATACACCTCACTCCCTACTTTGAAATTTTTCAAATATTTCAAATATCTTCCTGTTTCCCGCTTCTAACTTCTAACTTCTTACTCTCTATACTTCACTGTAACTTCCTCTGCAACTTATCATCACTCACTCCACCATTGTCTGAATCTCAAACCAGAAACTCTGCTATAGAAATGAAAATCCTCTACTCCATGATAATGCATGTAGGTCACAGAAGAAGAGATTGATCAAATCGAGAAGAAGAAAATGAAGAACGAGAAGAAGAAGCCTGAAAACTCCATTGCCGTAAACAAAAATTTGAAGAGATATTGAAAACTAGTGCACGGATCGATAAACCATTTTTTGATGTGTTCTTCATTCTCAAATGCCATAAAAATCCCACCTTCAGATATCCCATTCATGCCGAAATAAGTGTTTGTAGTGAAGAAATCCATTTCTTTGCACAACATGGAGAAAAAATCTCAAGTTTCCTGTCAAACCGAGAGTCCGGATCAAAGAGAATTTCACTGGAAAATCACAAAGAGAAAAAATACATAACAAAAAGGTAATTTTCATCATAAAAATGAGAAGAAAACCAGACCTGCAATTTTTGAGGTCCATTAATGGCTTGCCATGTTCAGAAGTGTTGCCAGGTCAAAAATTTAAAACTTTAAAATCTCCCAAACTGTTGATCAGGTAGGTCCAAATTTCAGAGGGGTAATATTGGGAAAAAACCATATTAGAAAAACTTATTCCACATACAATTCCGACCACCAAAAGCCCACTTTCTAAAAATAGTAGGTCTTCTACATAGAAGACTGTTATTTTGGGAAAGTCATCAACTGAAGTAACCTGTGAAGGAGATGATGAACACAGAAGATGTATTGCAGTCGAAAATTCATCAAAATGGGCATCATCCCAGGTCCAAAATTGAAACTTACTAAAAATAGTAAGTGGTCCCATGAGAACCTTCCAAAAATAGAAATTTGATCCAGAAGGTGAGAGAAATGTAGGGAGAAAAGGAAATTTGAGTTGCAACATCCAGTTGAGGTTCTGAGGAAGCTAATTTTTCATACTTACTAAAAATAGTAAGTTGCTTTTTATGAAGAAATCATGAAGCATAAGTGGACGGGATAGAAGCCAACACAACCTTTTGCTTACGAGTATGAGATAGAAGACAGTGATGTCTCATACATGGACCTAAATGACCTAAGGGCTCTTGCATGACAGCCAAGGAATGAGGGAAGATTGAGGATTAGGTATTCACAAGTGGATTGTTTGCAGTTGTAGGACACCCCGTGTTTGTGCAAAGCCTTGAGTTTAGTCCTGGCTTGCTCTCACCACTATGAACCCAAATACACGAACAATTTGAGCCGAACTGAAATGGTACAAATGGTGGTCATCAGTCCTAGAACCATCTCACTCTCTCTACAAATCCCAACATCACCTAGTATGGTTGTCATCTCAAAGGACATGGCCTTACACGACTGGGAAATGATGGATGCATATTTGCAAGGGGTTACACTTGGTTCGTGGTTGAAGACAAGGAGAAATCCCTCAAGGATTCCCAAGAACCTTCCAAGGTGTGAGTTTCGATGAAGGATATTCAGATGCCATCACTCTCCTCAACAGAGTTATGGGTGAGGAAAACACAAGAGACTTCCAAGACTAGATGGGACTTTTCATCTTGACTAGGTGATAGAAGGAAAGTAGAGAATTGACTGGGGGAAGATCATCAGTGACAATCTCCATCTACAACTACTTCAGGTACCCATGACAAAGAAGTTTCACATGACTTCTTACTTGGTGTATCTGTTCTTGCTAGCTCAAGATCGTTTTCAAAGGATTGGATCTCACACAAAACATTGATGCCAAGGTGCCTACATATGAGAAATTTCTGTAATTGGTGATGGAGGAAAATCCATAGGAATTTCACTCACGTGAATGATGCATTCACAATGTACATGGTCCAAATCTTGGAAGGTGATTTGGAGGCCAGGATGTCACCCACAAGTGACATCCCTGATCAAGAAGTATGGCTATTATTTCATCCAATTCTCAACCTTCTCCTACCTACGAGTTGTCTGGCTTTGACCAAGCTCTGCTAAGGTTTCCCAAGTACCTTAGTGACCAAATCATACTATTCTGAGCTCTGCAGGTAGATCATTCAGGTGAACAACATGATCAGGAGTAGGAAGAAGAAGTTGATCTCATTTCCTATCTCTCTCAGAGTATTCACATGTAAGAATCTCAAATGATGCATCTCATCTAGAGGCCTCACCTTCACTCATTTGACTTTGCATTCCTACATTATCTGGCCTAATTTTGACATCCGAGATGATCCCAACTCTTTCCATGTCCCAAAATTGCAACATGAGCCACAAGTTGAGGATTACTGGGCCAATTGTGCTGATGAATTTGAAGTGCATGAAAAGGACCATATGAGGATGACAGTCAATGAGATGAATAAATTCAAGTTCTCTTGGTATGAAGATATTTTGCATGATGATGGGACAAAAATGTACAACCCCTGAATACATGGTAATCAAAATGTCTCCATTGTCCTCAAGTCAACTAGTACATTCATGAATCAGGGGATATAAAGGAGTGGACTGAGAAGGTGGTGAGGAGAATGAGGAATTGGTTTCAGAAGAAGAGAACCATGATCATCCAGTCACGAGGTATTCCTCTAAGATAGAAGCAATCCTCTCATCATTCATCATTCAAAAGTTGTAGAGGTGACTTCAAGTTCTAAACACTCTAGAGAAAGTTTGAAAATAAAGGCCATCAGAAATGGAGACTTTCTCCTCACAAAAAGTCACCAAAGAAAGCTAGGGTAGAAGAAGACTCATTTGCGTCACTACAAGAGGAAGACTTGATCACAGAAATGTACATAAGAAGATCCAGACTGGCAGAAGCACAAATGGAAGGAGAACACATGGTTCAAGACCCAGTCTTCAAACCACCACAGGAGGTCTCACCTCTTGTTAACACTCATACCTCCCTCATCCAGGATTTTCCTCCTCTTCCAGAATAGGGAACTGATGATGCACCTGTCATAGAACTTGAGTCTGATGAGATGTTCCCTTGGATGTAGGAAACAATTTCCCCTGACACCCACACTATTCAACAAGTGGATAACCCCTGACCTATCAGCAATTGTCTCACTAGATAAAGAAAAGAAAAGAAAATTTTCCCACACAGCCTCATGGTTCTACAATGGGGAAACATGTAATCAATACATTGAAGTATCCTGAACTGAAGGTGATCAAGCCAGTGGATGAGATGACACCGTACTGACTTATGAGATGATCATGATCCAACTGGGACCAAAAACTCATGAAGGGGATTTTCACATATATCAACAATCTTCTACTCACATGGTGGCAAGGAATAAGGAATATAAGAAGAATATTGATGAACTAAAGGAACATGTGCAGAACTCTGTCATCTTATGTGCAACATCTAGTTGAGCCAAATGCCACGACCATCCCCATTGAAGAAATTACACCATCAATAACTTCAATCCAGAATATATCAAGAGGATGCACAAGTTCACAATGTAGGGGTGAGAAAATAATGAATGGATTGATTCAATTTATGAAAAAGGGAAGTCATTTCTCCAAGAGGCAGTCAAAATATTCACTTACATGTGTGTGACAAAAACATAGAATGCAGGCACTCAAGGAAGACTTGGAGAAAGAAAGGGACTACTAGGATCCTATGGGTCCAGTAGTGAATGAAATGAGAAACACTCGTCATCAGGAGTTGATCAACAAGAAGATTTTTGAAACTCCATTTCAGAAGACTTGTCACGTGTATGGGTGAGGTATTTGGAAATCATATTTGAAGTAGTCAATCGGGCCATCACTGAACTAGAGGAAAAAGAGGGACAAGTGTACAAGTTGCAGGATAGTATAAATCATCAAAATTTAGAAAACTTGGAGTACCTGCAATGGGGAGAAGACACAACTGTTCGATGAACTAATTGGTCTATTTGAGGAACATGTCAAGAAAGAGGAAGACAACCCATTTTCCTTCACCAAGGATACCCTGGAATTCCTCTCAGAGATTCAGGCTGCCATTGCACTTATTGCAGAGAAACATCCATCATGGTTTGGAAAATGCAAAGACATCAACAGTGTGTCTGATGGATGGATAGAGACCCTGAGCAGTATTCTTATTCCTCATGCTAACAAAGTGGAACCTACAACAACTCATTTTAGTAAGGAATTTGGAGGAACAAATATCTTCTCAGGAGCACATGGATGGAAACCAGTCAGGGAGAGCAAGATTAAATCCACCAATGGCTCATTCTTATGCATAATTCTTCTTCCTCCTTTCTTCTTTTTCCTCCTCTTTCTCTCTCTTCTCTTCTCACCCAACACTCTCTCTCTCTTCAATGTTATAATTTTGTACATTGGGGTTTTCACTTTTTGATATATATTTAAGTGACTTTAGAAACATAATGTAAACTTTAAGTTCACCTTGTTTTTATAAAAGGGACTTAAATATTTAATTGGAATATGAACAATCTAAAGTCAGAATATGGTATTTGAAAAGTCACCTGGAAGATGAAGAGTTTCCTTCTCTTCTATAAATTGTAGCAAGCTCCTCATTTGAGGGTCTTCTTAGATCTTCTTAGACTTTTGAGTTTAGAGCTTTTTTTATGAATTCATGAGAGAGATATCCTTGTGAAGAAAACAAAGAGATAGCAAAATTTCTTCCATTTCCCTTATTCTAAAATGTCTTCCATTTCTTATGCTATGTACAATTTCTTCTTGAGCATCAATACAAGAAGAAGGAATTTTAGCCTTTTTTGACTAAGGAGTTTAGTGATACTTTGTGATCATTAAATGCTATTTGGTCTTGTTGTTGTTATGCAGATTTGTTTCTTCTTAATTTTAGTGTATGTGATGTAATTTCTAACTGTTGTATGCAAGTCTATGATTTTCTACTTGTAGCATTAGTTTCTCTTTTCTAACTTTCTCACTCCCCTTCCCCACTCTCCTAGAAAATTCTTCCCTTACAGATATCTATAATTTTTTGCCGCAGGGTCAGTGGAGTGCCCTTGTTGGATCCCCGGTCGAAAGGCCAACCATAGGAAAATCCACCATTTTTACTCGCGCATGCATATATGGTAGTTGCATCAGTTAAGTAGAGGGACTTAGATTCCCATAGCATTGGCAAGATATCCAACAATTTTTCCCCAACAAATTTTCTCTCCAACAATTTTTGGCACCCAATCGTGGGGTAATTTAGTAGCATTGCACCTAAAAAATGACCTTGAAAAACAGTAAAAAAAAGGTTCAAAATTCAAAATGTGTCAAAAAAAAATTCAAAAAAGAAAAATTTCTCTGAATTTGAATAGTATACCCAAGCCTCATGTCTGTCAAACCATGGCTATTCTAGAAATGGTGGTCCTATTGAAATGGTAAATTACTCTTCCACATTTAAGATGATATTGCTTCAATTTGCAAGATCTATTTGGAATAACAGGAAAGTTTTCAACCACTACTTCATCAGTTGGAGCAAGAGTAGCTTGATCTTGAAGAAGAATGTGTTGCTGAATTGGAAAGTGGAAGACAAAATTTCAAGCACCGCAAAGAAGAGCATAAATCTCCAAGCTGGTGGATAGAAGATACACCCGGACAACAGAGGCAAGGAGGAAAAACCGATCCCACTTTTGAAGAGCTTCAAAGAAGACAAGAGCTTGCTCTGAATTCAAAGGTCTCATTTTTTTCATCACAGTTCTAGTTCTATTAGGAAGTCCAAGTGTAACCAATCCATTGGACATTGAGTTTCCATACATCAATGAGAACCTTGAAGATTTCATTGACGTAGAGACTAAAGAAGAAGCTAGAGAAAGAGAAGCAAGAGCGGAAGTGGAATTGAGAGCCCAAATTGAAGAGATTGAAAGACTTCAAGTTGAAGTAGAAGTAAGAGCAGCAGCTAGAAGCCAAGCCTTAGAAAGGTTGGAAGCTCAGAGTCAGAAACAGAATGGGGGACCGTGAACGTGAAGCACGTAGGCCTAATGTACCATGGGGTGGAAACATCGATCCACTTTCCCTTGCTCAACCCCTCCATGAGCTACCAAAAGGTTCAAGAAAAAACTTTCCAAAATTTAGAGGTGATGGTTCTCAACTTCCCGAGGAACATGTAGTAGCATTCATCATTTTGTGGTGTGTTGGGCATGTGAGCATGAAGATGTATCAGTCCAAATTTTTGTGGAATCACTCCAAGAAAAGCTATACAAATGGTTCTACATGTTGCCCCCAAGGTCTATCACCTGCTAGGAGGATATTAGAAGTGCATTTGAACATAGGTTTAAATCCACATGAAGAATGTCAGGATCTTTTGGTTTAGTTGGTACAAATGAAGAAAGAAGACTTATGAATCAATGAGATATTTCATCACCAAATATAACAGAATGATAAGAATAATTTCTGAAGATGTCATGCCTCCTGAAGAATAATTTGAAGATATTCTTCATCTAGTGCCTCGCCACCGAAAGTTGGTTTCTTCCTCAGAAGATCCCAACCTAGAGATTTGAAGGAAGCACAGGATTTCACGATTGAGACAGAAGATGATCTAATCTTGTCTGGAAAAGTAAAAGGTCTGAATGGAAAGCAAAAGGGTCATAGTGTTCAAGCTCAGTTACCATAGACCCAATGTTCCAAAAAATGGTCCAATGACTTGATTGTTGTGAAGAAACAATTATCTCAGATCACTATGCAAAATACTCCAAGGAAGCCAAATCCTCCTAATAGACCAAAAATTTCTCCACCTCCTCGTCGGCTCACTCTTGAAGCACCACCAGTCAATGCCACTTGTGACATTGAGGAGCCAGAGGAAGAAGTAGAAATAGAATAACCTGAGGAGGAGGATGATGCGGGAGATGATGATAACTATCTCGAGGTTGAAGAAGTTGATGGTGATACACATAATGCCTAATTGAGTACGTTGATGGAGATGAAGATGATGATGATGAAGATGCCCCAAGCTTCTCATGTGTGGTATTCACTCATGCACAATCCCAAAAAGGAGCCTCATCCTCAAACAATTGTGGTGAAAGAAAAGAAGAAGAAAGAAGATCCTCCTGCAGAAATTCCTCAAAACAAAATCATCAGTAGAGGATCACCACTACCACCTTCAATGGAGTCGACTAAAGAAAAACCAGACCCACTGGTTAGCAAGAACCACGCTGTCATACCAAGTAAGTCATCTAGTCCTTCTCTTAGTCCTAAAATTGCTAAAAATAATTCTTCTTTGAATGTTATTCCTGCAAAATCACCTAAGTTTCAATCAAAATCTTACATCCCCATCTCCTTCCAAGCCAATTTTACACCTGTAAAAGAAAATCCAACCCCCAAAGTAGTAAAACCTTCACCATGTAAACCTTATGTCATTCCTAGAAACTATTGCCTTACCAACCATAACCCCATTTGACTTTGTGGAACATCTAAGCAAAACCAAGGTCCATATCACAGAGCTAGAATACTTACAAATGCATCCCCGCTCAACTTAATAGGTTCATTGATGTAGTCCGTGGTGGTAATCCATATAGTATCAAATGAAAAATCCAAAGGTCTACTTCCCACACCATCCACACCACCTTCTCAAAACATGCTAGCCCTCAGTGCCTCCAAAACCAACAAAGTTGAACCTTTTTACCTGTCACTTCTCATCAAAGGTTTCCAACTCAACAATTGCATCATAGATTCCAGAGCCTCAGATAATGTGATGCCCATAAAAGTTGAAAATTCCCTAGGCCTCACCTTGACCTGAGTAAAATGGCTCATGTTATTCAATGGAATCCAAACAAGTGCCATTGGTGGGAAGAATCAAAGATGCATAGGTAGCACTAGCTAATTTTCTAGAGAAGAAGGTGCTTCTTACCATTTTGGTGGTGGACATTCCAGCATCCTTTGGGATGCTATTGAGCATGAAGCTTTTGCATAGATTTTGGTAGAGAAATCAAAATGGATTGGTCATCTGTAACTATTCCAGTGAAAGGTGAAATGAATAAATTGCTACCGGTTAGGAAGATGAAGTACACGGTAAGAAAATTTGATGATCCAAGAGAAAACATTATATTATCAGGACAATGGGCTAGGAAACTACTTCCTCACATCGGAAAAAGATGAGAAATTTCCACTTCTTATGGAGGAGGAAGAAGACCAAGTCTGGACAATGGAATTTGATGGTAGTCACTCTAGTGCAGGTTTGGGAGCAGGTGTGGTGTTGTACTCTCCTTCTGGCAAATTGTATGCATTTACCTACAAGCTACAATTTGATAATAAAAATAACACGGGCGAAGTATGAATCTCTCCTCTTGGGCATGGGCATAGCAGAAGATATGGGAATCAAGAAGCTGAAATGTCAAGGTGATGCAGAGGTGATAGTAAAGCAAGTATGAACAGCAATACCAGGTAAAAAATCCAAGACTCTGTCATTATAGAAACAGGGTATGGGACTGCATTGAGTCTTTTGATGCATTTTCCATTGAGTATTTTCCATGAGAATGAAATGAAAATTTTTATTCCCTTGCAGTGTCAGCTTCCCTAGTGACACCTCACCCTTCTTTTGGAAAAGACAAAGTGACCATTGAGATGGTGTTTAGGCCTAGTGTACCCGAGATAATGCAAATCATTGGCAAGTCTTTAATGACAATAATCAACTTCTGGAATTCTTGGAGCAAAGAGAAAATTTCAATAATCTCTTCTTTGAAGGAAGTGATAATCCACACCGAGAAGCAGTGGCCGAAGAGGAGAAAGAAGGAATTGAAGGAGTTGATGAAAGAGGGAGTGATCAAATTGAAAGGAAACAAGATTCCTAAAGGCCTAGTTTCTCTGGAGGACCTCTTTGATAAGCACAATAGATTCATTCAAGAGAAGGAAAAATAATCTTCAAAGTGTCCCAGCTGATTTTGAAAAAGGAGAATATTGGCACTCTGGAGAATAGTCCCGAGGATGGTCAACATCAGAAAGTGTTGTTCACCCGAGGAGAAAAGAAGGTTTGTTTTTGTTGCTCAAAAAATATTCAGATGTCTTGGATTACTCTTATGATGAGCTCAAATCCTTCCAACCAAAGGAAATGCATCACTCAATCCCCTTGAAGTTGAATGCCAAGCCATTCAGGAAAAAAAAGGCCATATGCCTAAAAATTTCTGATACCATCAAGGAGGAAGTGATGAAGATGCTCAATGCGAGGATCATCTTTCCCATCCATCATTCAACATGGGTGGCCAACATTGTTTCAGTGCGGAAGAAGAATGGAAATAAGAATATGTGTAGATTTCACAACTTGAACCATCATCATAAAAGATAATTACCCCCTCCTAGTTATGGATCACATTTTGCAAATGGTCACTAGATCTGAAATTATCTCATTGGTCGATGGATTCTCAGGGTACAATCAAATCAAGGTGGCAGAGGAAGATCATACCAAGACAGCCTTCACAACACCTTGGGGCACTTTTACATACAACAGAATGCCTTTTGGTTTGATCAATGCAGGAGCTACATTCTAAAGGGGGATGGACCTGGCATTCAAATATTTGAAGCATTGTATTTTCATATATCTGGATGATCTCACAGTTTTCTCTAAAAAGAGAGGAGACCATATTCACCATCTAGAACATGTACTCACAAAATTTAGAAAGCATGGCATATCTTTGAACCCAAAAAAGTGCATTTTTGGAGTTATGGAAGGCAAGTTGTTGGGAACATCATGAATAAGCATGGAGCACACATTGACCTAGAAAGAGTGAAGGCCATTCAAGCACTATCTATGCCCACAAGAAAGAAAGGAGTTCATTCCTTCTTTGGAAAGGTAAATTTTCTATGTCACTTCATTCTAGAGTTTGTAGAATTAAAAAAGCACATCACCACCATGATGAAACCTCAAACAAGCTTCAAGTGGAATAAAAAGTTAAATAATATTTTGAAGAGATCAAGAAATCCATTGCCAAAGCTCTGACTCTTGTGTCCCTAGATTTTAATAAAGAATTCATCATGTATTGCTATGCATCGGAACACACGCTCTCTATTTTTCTAAAAAGTCCAAAAAGAATGATGAAGGTGTGGAAGCTTACCCATTTTCAAATTCTTTCATGAGCTGCCCATTGAAAAAAGCATGAACTAAACTACAACCAGTTGGAGAAACATGCCTATGCAATGGTCAAGGCTATAAAAACATTACATTTCAACCTATTTTACATACTCAACTCTCATACGGTGGTGATGGTCCTGTGTAGTAGTGCAATCAAGTCTATCTTGACACAACAAGATCCTAGAGCTAAAAGAGGAAACTGGGTTGCAAATATTCAAGAGTATGATTTGGAGATCTGGCCCTCTAATTTGGTACTTCCTGGGAAATGGCCTGTGTAGATTGATCATTATCGAAGATGAAGCTCTCAAAGCTCAACATGGGCGGCTGCTGAGGTCATAACTGTGCTTTCTCAACTTGCTTTGAAGATAATCCACATTTTGTTGAGTTCTCTTTGTAACCACTACCAATGAGTGGTATGCTGATATTTTGATTGCATTCCTATTATCTAACCTATGGAGAATTTTATACCCTCCTCATCTCAATTACAAACAAAGAGAACACTCAAACTTAAGGCAACTCCGCCAAGTTTGTGATTTGGAACCACATGCTCTACAAAAGAGGCCTAGATGGATGCTTTCTCAAATGTGTAGACAAATAACAACAAGAGAAGTTTCTTAAATAGTGCATACCATGACCAAGTAAGTGTGGGTGGGCATTTTTTGGCAGTATTGTTTTTACTGGTCACTACACACAAGATCCTCCAAGAAACTTGAGGAAGGTATTATTTGGCCCACCCTCTTTTGGGATGAGATGCTCAAGAATGGGTTTCCAAATGTGAAGCATGTCAACAATTTGTGACATAGGAGACCACAACTTGCAGATACTACCATTGCAGCTTAGGCCAGTTGTCATTGAAGAACCATTTCAAGTAGTGGGGGCTATACTTCATTGGTGTTTTGAATCCTCACTCAAGCATGGGCATGACCTACATGCTCACATTGTTTGTAATGTGGAGTGAATATAATATCAGACTATTATTTCATGTTAAACCAACAGATTTTCATTTGAAAAACTTCACAAAATGGGTGGAGGCCATCCAGGGTCCAAGTAAGCTAACACTGAAACAGTATGTAATTTCATCAAAGAGAATATCATAGTATGTTTCAAAGTACCAAAGAAGATTGTAGTAGACAATGCTACCTATTTCTCTTCAAGAGATTTGACTGAGTTTTGCTATGGCTATGGAATCTCCTTTTCTCATTCATCAGACTACTATCCACAAGGAAATGGTCAAGGCTGAATCAAGTAACAAGAACATCATGACCATTTTCCGCAAGCTCATGGATGAAAACCAAAGGAATTGGCACAAAAAGTTGTATGATGCATTGTGGGTGGACAGGATCACTCCCAAGAAGGCAATAGGTATGTCACTATTCCAACTTGATGTATGGAGTTGAAAGTAAATTCCCATCACGGTTGAAATGCTAGCTCTCAAGTTTCTCCATGGAATAGAAGATGGACAGTACAAGGATTCCATTGAATAAGAGGATCCTTTTTATTGAGAATCTAGAAGAAAATAGACTCTGAAGTGATGGACCGTATCAGAGAGAATCAACTCAAGGTGAAGAAGATTTTTGACAAGAAGGCCAAGGCAAGAGAATTCAAAGTTGGAGACCTTGTCCTGTTATGGGACAAAAGGAGGGAACCAAAAGGTAGCCATGGAAATTTTGATTCATTATGGCTCGGCCCATTCCAGATTCATGAAGCTTGCGGTGAGAATGTTTTTCTACTCTCATATCTGGATGGAACACCGCTGGAATTACCTCGTAGTGGGAAATATCCTGAAATTACATCATCAATGAAAGAAGGTTATCCCCCACCCTATAACCATAGGTGATTTTTAGGTGTGTTTCCCTTTTTATTGTGTGTGTTGTTTCCTTTCTTTTCTGTGTGTGTTGTGTGTTTCCTTTCTGTCGTTTTTGGTGTGTGTTGTGTTCTTCTCTCTCTATCTCTTGTAGATTGTACATGAATCCTCATGGGGCCTAATGGATAAGGAAGTTGGTCATATCTAAAGTTGAGATTATGGGATTCTCCATGTCATGTATTCATGCTACGCTCAGTCCATGTCATGTCCCCAAGCTAGAGCCAACTGTTTTCATGTAAATGTGCAACAGGAAATTGATAATTTCCAAGCATGATAACTATACCCTGTGTCAAAAAAATTCCAAGTTTTACCCTTCCCAAGGACACCCAAGTCTACCCAATCAGTCTAATGACCTTCCAATTTGATGTTAACTCAATCCCCTAGTTGATTTAGGAAATTCAATTCAAAACCCCTAGGTGATTTTAGGAGTTCTTGAAAAATGCAAATTTTGAGCAGTTGTGGGAAGGGCTATCACTAGCCTTCCTAGGACTGAGGCAACCCCCTGGAGCGGAACAGGAGAAGAAAAATCAACATGGAAGTGATTAAAGGCCTTAGGAACATCATGGAAGTGATTTAGAAATATTTAGGAAGGATTTGGAGAAGTTGGGGCAGTTTCACCAAAAATAGGGTTCACAAGGCCTAGGCAGTGCACATGGTCAAAAGAGTTGTTGAGCTTCAGGAGGTGATTTCAAGAGCTCTGGATGGAGTTAAGAGATCTAAAAAATACATCGTCGAAAAGGTAATTCCAAGCCCTACAAGATGGTGAAATCATATTTTTCACAACACTTTGGCGCAATAGGTCTGCAACTAGTTTTTCTCATGCATAAGTAAGGGACCAAATAAAAAATCCATTTTTTCAGGGATAAAATGGAGGAATAAAGACCTAATACCCCACCATTGGATTCATAAGGCCATTTTTAGTCAATATCATATAAAATTTCATCAAAAAATTCCATCTGGGAGCTCAAGTTATCATTATTTCAAGTAGCCTCTAGGGAGCGAGTTCAGGAGTTAGTCAAATTTCAGGGTGGACACGTGTCAGCTCCAAGAACCTAGTGAAATTTCATGTCCCTTTCATCCCTCAAGAAAAGGGACATGAGGGAAAAGAAAATTCACCCTACCCCTTATAATCCCTTTGGACCCTCATACAACCTTTTGGACCGCCAGTTCAACTCCCAGGTGCTTGCAAGAGCTCATTCCCTCAATTGTCAGATCTATGACAAGTGACGGCTTCTAGCGTGCCGTGAAATTTTATGTCCCTCATGTACCTTTATGTTTGGGGACATCAAGGAAAATAAAATGCACCTAGCCCTAAGGGAATCTTCTAGTCACCCATGTGACCCCTCCAGAATAGTTTTCCAGCCCTTGAGAGCTAGTGGAGCTTGAATCCTCAACCGTCAGATCGTTACCACATGTCATCGCCAGGTGCGATGTGTAATTTTATGTCCCTCATGTCCCTTTATGCTGAGGGAAATGAGGGACATAAAAATTCACCCAACCCCTGAGGAATCCTCAAGGTTCCTCATATGACCAGTTTCCAGCCCCCTAGTGCTTTAAAGCTTGTTTTTTTGCTCAAAACCCCAAGTCGTTAGATCTCCACCATGTGTCGCAACTAGGTGCCACATGTAAATTGATGTCCCTCTCATACCTTAATGCTTAAAGGACATGAGGGACATGAAAATTCACCCCACTCCCTGACTTTTAAATTTTGAAATTTTTCAATCCTTCCTGCTTCCCACTTCTTTCTAACTTCTTACTCTCATGTGCACAACTTCACTCTGCAACTTACTCTGTAACTTCTCCTCACCAATCCACCATTACTGAACCTTGAACCAGATATACCACAGAAAAAATATCCTCCAAATCCATGATAGTTACAAGTCTTAGAATTAGGATTTGATCAAACGAAGTAGAAGGAAATGAAGAACAAGAAGAAGAAGAAATCTGAAAACCTCCATTGTCGTGAAACAAAATTCAAAGAGATCTTGTAAACCAGTGCATGGATTGACAAACCATTTTTGTTGTGTTATTCATTCTCAGAGGCCATAAAAACCCACCTTCAGATCTCCCATTCATGGTCAAGAAGTGTTCACAACGAAGAAATCCATTTCTTTGCACAACAGAGAAAAAAGCTCGTTTTCCCGTCAAACCAGTAGTCAGATCGAAGAGAGATTTCACCAAAATCACAAGAAGAAAAAACCCATAACGAAAAGATGATTCTTTCACAAATGGAGAAGAAAACCATACCTGCAATTTTTGAGGTCCATTAATGGTTGTCGTGTTTAGAAGTGTTGCAAGTCAAAAATTTAAAACTTTAAAATCTCCCAAACTATTGATCAGGTAAGTCCAAGATTTCAGAAGGGTGATATTGGGAAAAAACCCATATCAGAAAACTTCATTCCACATCAATCTGACCTCCAGAAGCCCACTTTCTAAAAATAGCAGGTCTTCTACATAAGGGACTACTATTTTGGAAATTCATCAACCAAAGAACCTGTGAAGGAGATGGTGAACACAGAAGATGTATTGTAGTTGAAAATTCATTGAAATGGTCATCTTGGTCTAAAATTGACACTTAATAAAAATAGTAAGTGGTCTCACGAGCACCTTCCAAAAATAGAAAATTGATCCAGAAGGTGAGAGAAACGTAGGGAGAAAAGGAAATCCGAGTTGCAACATCCAGTTGAGGTTCGAGACAATTAGTTGGATTTTTCATACTTACTAAAAATAGTAAGTTGTTTTTCTAAAGAAACCATGAAGTATAAAGTGGACAAGACAGAAGTCGCACATCCTTTCGCTTGCGAGTATGAGATAGAAGACAGTGATGTCTCATAGATGGACCTAAATGACCTAAGGGCTCGCATGACAACCAAGGAAGAGGGAAGATTGAAGATCAGGTATTCACAAGTGGATTGTTCGCAGCTGTAGGACACCCGTGTCTATGCAAAGCCTTGAGTTGGTCTTGGCTTGCTCACACCACTATGAACCCAAAACACGAACAATTCAGTCGATAATGGAATAGTGATGGTGGTCATCAGTCCTAGAACCATCTCACTTTCTCTACAAATCCTAACATCACCTAGTATGGTTGTCATCTCAAAGGACAGGGCCTTGCATGACTGGGAAATGATGGATGCATATGTACAAGGGGTTACACTTGGTTTGTGGATGAAGACAAGGAGAAATCCCTCACAGATGCCCAAGACCCTTCAAGGTGTGATTTTCACGAAGGATATTCAGATTTAATCACCCTCCTTCAATAGAGTTATGGGAGGAAACACAAGATACTTCCAAGAGTGGATGGGCCTTTTCATCTTGACGTGACAGAAGGAAAGTAAAGAATTGACTGGGGGTAGATCATCAGTGATAATCTGCATCTGCAACTACTCTAGGTACCCATGACAAAGAAGTTCCACATGACTTCTTACTTGGTCTATCTGTCTCGCTAGCTCAAGATCATTCAAAGGATTGGCTCTCACACAAAAAATTCTACCAAGGTGCCTGCACACGAGAAACTTCCACAGTTGGTGATGGAGGAAAGCCATAGGCACTTCACTCACGTGAATGATGCATTCATAATGTACGTGGTCTAAAACTTGGAACGTGATTTGGAGGCCAGGATGTTGCCACAAGTGGTGTCCCTGATCAAGAAGTATGGCTCTTACTTCATCCAATTCTCAACCTTCTCCTACCTGCGAGTTGGTGGCTTCGACCAAGCTCTGCTAAGGTTGCCCAAGTACCTTAGCGACCAAATTTTACTATTCTGAGCTCTGTAGGAAGATCATTCAGGTGAACAATAGGCTCAGGAGCAGGAAGAAGAAGTTGATCTCATTTCCCATCTCTCTCAGGGTATTCACATGTAATAATGCAAATGATGCATCTCATCTAGAGGCCACCTTTTCTCATTTGACTTTGCATTCCTACACTTGTCCAGGCCTAATTTTGACATCTGAGATGATCCTGACTCTTTCCATGTTCCAGACTTGCAACATGAGCCACAAATTGAGGACTATTGGGCCAATTGTGCTGATGAATTTGAAGTGTGGGAAAAGGACCATATGAGGATGACAGTCAATGAAATGAAGAAATTCAAGTTCTCTTGGTACAAAGATATTTTATAGGTTGATGGGATAGAAATGTATGATCCTGAGTACGTGGTAGTCAAAATTTCTCCATTGCCTCAAGTCAACTGGTACATTCATGAATCAGGGGATATAAAGGAGTGAACTGAGAAGGTGATGAAGAGAACAAGGGATTGGTTTAGAAGAAGAGAACCATGATCATCCAGTCATGAGGTATGCCTCCAAGTTAGAAACAAGCCTCTCATCAGTCATTATCAAGAGTCGTGGAAGTTCCTCAAGTTCAAGGCATTTTGGAGCAAGTTCTAAATGAAGATCCACAGAATTGGAGACTTCTTCTCATGGAAGGTCACCAAAGAAAGCCAGGGTGGAAGAAGGCTCATTTGCAACAATGCCAGAAGAAGATCCAGTGGGGAGAAGATTCCACAAGCAAAGGGAAGGAGAACACATGTTCAAGACCCAGTCTTCAAACCACCACAGGAGGCCTCACCTCTTATTAACACCAATGTCTCTCCCTCATCCAAGGATGTGCCTCCTCTTCCAGAATAGGGAATGGTTGATGCACCTGTCATAGAACCTGATTCTGATGAGATGTTCCCTTGGATGTAGGAAACAATTTCCCCTGACACCCGCATTATTCAACAAGTGGAAGCCCCTGACTTATCAGCAATTGCCTCACTGGGACTAAAGGAAAGAAAAGGAAGTTCACACACATGGCCTCACAGGTTCTACAGTGGGGAAACAGGTAATCAATACATTGAGGTAGCCCAAGTCTAAAGGTGATCAAGCCAATGGATGAGATGACACCTCCAACTATGAGATGAGCATGATCCAACTGGGACCAACTACTCATGAAGGGGATTTGCACATGTATCAACAATATTCTGCTCGCATGGTGGCAAGGAATAAGGAATATAAGAAGAATATTGATGAACTAAAGGAACAAGTGTGAACTTTGTCATCCTATGTGCAACATCTAGTTGAGCCAAATGCCACGACCATCCCCATTGAAGAAGTTACACCCATCAATAGCTTCAATCCAGAATCTATCAAGAGGACACATGAGTTCACAATGCAAGGGCAGAGATAATAATGAATGGATCAATTCAATTTCATGAAAAAGGGAATTCAATGCTCTAAGAAGCAGTCAAACTTTTCACTTACATGTGTGTGACAGCAAACATAGGACGTGCAGGCACTCAAAGAAGACTTGGAGAAAGAAAGGGACTACTGGGATCCTCTGGGTCCAGTAGTGAATGAAATGAGCAACACTCGTTGTCAGGAGTTGATCAACGGGAATATTTTTGAAACTCCTTCAGAAGACTTGTCATGTGTATGGGTGAGGTCTTTGGAAATCAGATTTGAAGTAGTCAATCGAGCCATCGCTGAACTAGAGGAAAAAGAGGGACAAGTGTACAAGTTGCAAGATAGTATAAATCATCAAATTCAGAAACTTGGAGTACCTGCAATGGGAGAAGACAAAACTGTTGATGAGATAATTGGTCCATTCGAGGAATATGTCAAGAAAGAGGAAAGCAATCCATTGTCCTTCACTAAGGATACCCTAGAGTTCCTCTCAGAGATTCGGGTTGCCATTTGCACTTATCACAGAGAAACATCCATCATGGTTTGGAAGTGCAAAGATATCAACAGTGTGTCTAATGGATGGATAGAGACCCTGAAGCAGTATTCGTATTCCTCATGCTGAAAAAGTGGAACCTGTAGTAGCTCGTTTTAGTAAGGAATTTGGAGAGACAGAGATCTTCTCAGGAGCGCGAGATGGAAACCAGTCAGGGAGCGAGATCAAATCCATTACAGTAGGCTCATTCTTCTACATAATTATTCTTCTTCCTCCTTCCTTCTTCTTCCCCTCCTCTCTCTTCTCTTCTCTGCTCTCTTCTCACCCAACACTCTCTCTCTCTCTCTTTCAATGTTATAATTTTGCATCGTTGGGGTTTGCACTTTTTGATATATCTTTAAGTGACTTTAGAAACATAATGTAAACTTTAAGTCGCCTTGATTTTATAAAAGGGACTTAAATATTTAATTGGAATATGAACAGTCTAAAGTCAGAATATGGTATTTGAAAAATCACTAGGAAGATGAAGATTTCCTTCTCTTCTATAAATTGTAGTAAGCTCCTCATTTGAGGGTCTTCTTAGACTTCTTAGATCTTTTTAGACTTATGATTTGTTTTTTGTGAATTCATGAGAGAGATGTCCTTGTGAAGAGAATAAAGAGAGCAAAATTTTATTCCAATTTTCCCTTATTCTAAAATGTCTTCAATTTCTATGTTATGTACAATTTCTACTTAAGCATCAATGCAAGAAGGATTTTTCAACCTTTTTTGACTAAGGATTTTAGTGATGCTTTGTGTTCATTAAATTTTATTCAGTCTTTTTGTTGTTATGCAAATTTGTTTCTTCTCAATTTCAGTGCATGTGATGTAATCTCTAACTGGTGTATGCAAGTCTCTGATTTTCTACTTGTAGCATTAGTTTCTCTTTTCTAACTTTCTCACTCCCTTTACCGCTCTCCTAGCAAATTCTTCCCTTACAGAAATTTGTAAGCTTTTGCCACATCGTCAATGGAGTACCCCTGTTGGATCCCCGATCGAAAGGCCAACCCAAAAATCCACCTTTTTAATCACTCATGCATATACGGCAGTTACACTGATTAAGTAGAGGGACTTAGATTCCCGTAGTTTTGGCAAGAAATCCACCAATTTGTCCCCGACAAATTTTCTTGCCAACAAGAAGCCAATCGAGCAATTTGGTTACTCATTTGTTGTAGTTGGGACAACACGACTTCTTTGGATATGTGTGGGTCATTCTCTCTAATATCCCGTCTTATATACAACATGGCATTTGTTTATATGATGGCGGTGTGTGGATGGCAGTTGTTGGCCAATGGTATCACTTTCATCATGGATGAGACTTTGGAGTTGGTCATGGGTGTAATCAGGAGGAAGCTTTGCCCACATATGATATAGTTGGAGCAAGAGAGCATCTTTTTTTTTACGAAGCGGTTAAGCATTTCCCATCTTCTTCCTCCTATAAAACATGTACTTAATTCATCATCACTACTATTATTGACCATATTTTCCTCATCTTCTCCATGCGTACGGTTTTCTTCGACATTTGCATCATAATAGTTATGGTTAAATAGATCATGTCCTATAGTTTGGTGATCATTTTCATTGTCGTTTCCTGATTGGGATCGAGTATTCATTCTCCTAGGTACCATTTAGACTCTAATGATTTTAGGATGTACTAATTAAAATGAGGGTATGTTGAATTGATAAAGGATATGTTGATGAAAGAGGGTTCGATTTCTTAGTCGACTTAACATATAATATTAGTAATCAAATCCTACTAGTAGGACAAAAGAAATTTGGAAGGAGATAGAAGAAGGATTTGCCTCAGTAGTAGAGGGCTTAAGGTGTGCCTTTTTGTAATGGATTATAAGAATAGGATAGGTGATAAGTATATTTTGTTTGTTTGCAAGATGTCGATTATCAAGATTAGATGGTCTTGTCTATAAGAAATCATAGGCAGAGAGTGAAAGTGTTTTTGTATAGTTGTGGATGATGGTGTAAGATTGTGAAAATTGTTGTGATCAAAAGAGTTATGTGACATGTCAAGTTTTAGAGTTTTATGGGCCTAGGTGTAGTTTTGAGATACCGATAGGAAACGTTAAGTGATTAGGAAAGAATTTGTGTGATGATGAGCAAGGGGTGACTGTTTGAATCAGATAAAATGGATTGGAATGAATTTTGTGGATTGGGATGGAGGGTACATAATATTTGTTTATAGAATGGAAAGGGGATGTTTTTATTATTTTATTTTATTTTGTTATTAATAGGACAAAACGGTTTATTATTGAGTTGATATTTATTATGGGGAAGGATAAACGGTGTATGGTTTGGTTGATGTTTATTTAATTAGGTGAAAAGGTTTATTATTTATTTGGATTTTTATTAATAAGGGCGACGAAGAAGAGGATAGATAACGATAGATGAATGAAGGATGTGTAGTAAATTTTATTAGCTATGTGTAAAAGTGGGTTATTTATTTGAATTTTAGATTAGGGTAATGTGGGAAGCACGAATGATAGTAAGTGTGGGATGGGTGGTATGTGGTCAAGGTTTTTGCTATGGTAAAATTTATTGATTAGGAAAAAAGGGTTTATTATTTGTGAAAGGTGTCTATAATGGTAAGGGGACAATGTGTGGTCAAAATTTATATACTAAGTGGAAAAAGATGGTTATTTGGATTTTATTTATGGGATGGGGAAAATTATGGTTAAAGATTTGGTGATGTATAGTAAAAAATTGAGGTAAAAAAGGTTGTGGTCAAAATGGATGATGGATGATGGGTATATGGTTTAATTATAAGGGTTAATGTGGAGGTTATTTACTGGTTTTGACAAGAACACTCAAATAATTACAATCATGTAAGAAAAATCCTAGCTTGTCAAGTGGGATTGCAACCAAACTATAGCTCACTTTTAATACCACACACCGACGGTGGTGCCACAATTGGCTCTCCACCTATGTGCCAAAGTGTGATCGGCTAGCGAGTTATCTTGGGAAGTGTGGCCTTCTTGCACTATAGTTTGATATGTGGCTAAAAGGGTTACCTAATCTAGGATAACAAGCTCTCTAGGGGAATCCCCCATATACCTTATGGTATGTGGGGCCCAATTCTGTGTTGTAAGGATGGTGTTTGAGGCCTGGGTTTTGGGACATGGAAGCCCTTCGCTTCACGTCGCTCTTAAAACAAGCAAGCACTTAGCTAATAACAATAACTCTCCTTGAATTTATATACCCCACCAGAACACGAGGTGTGTCTATGTGCGTGGAGGTGAATCCCATGGTCACGAGACCCCTAGGACTACAATAAGTGTGTGGATGTCACTTCCATGTTGCGTTACCCCCTAAAAATGAAAATGAGAGGGAAGACTAGCCGTATTTGATCCTCAAGATCATCCTGGAACGCGAGAGGAGAGCATACACGGTGTCGTCTTCGGGTCAAAACAAGTAGTAACATGTAATACAAAAGGACAAAAAATACACACAGAATAATAAAAATTAATCATAAATTTTATATTATGGGGACCTTCAACAAGGGGACCTATAAGACAAAAGGATTAGTAGTTTATTTTATACCCCAATGTTCTTGGATTGTTTGTGCTGTAAGACAAAGGGTTAGTAGTTTTAATTAATTAGTATCCTGCAACCACAATTTTTAGGAAAATACTAATCGAATATTGAATTTGATATAGTTTCCCCTTATTCCTGTGATATTCCTGCAAAAATAGAATGTAAGAAGATGCAAAACACCACTAAAATATCAAAAGTGTGATTAAATTGGTTAGAACTAATGCAAATTTGTTATCAGAACAAAAGCGTTGTTTTATAGACAAAAGCACTATTTAAGGGCAAATGCACTGTTACAGGATAAATGTGCTAAATTGGAAACAAAAATGCTATGATAAAGACAAACTGCACAGAGCAAAGACAGGGACACATAGGTGCTAATCTAGTAAAAAATGCGTTGAAGTATGAACAAAAGCACTACTATAGGGACAAATGCGCCAAACCTACTCAGTGAAAATTTAACAGACACAAAAGCACTGAAGTTGTTACAAAAGCGTTGATACAGCTGCAAATGTGTTGAATTATAAACAAAAATGCTATTGTGTAAACAAAAACGCTAATCTTACACAGACTAAGGTTAGTAGGCATAAAAGTGCTAAAACATCCACAAAATGCTACTTCATATACAAAAGTGCTACAGATTTTACAAATGTGCTAAAGTAAATCCATGCACCCACAGAAGTTAGTAATACATCCAAAACCATTGATTTAGTCTAAAACCATTGTTTTATGTACATAAGCAATGTTTGACAGGTCAAAAGTGCTAAAACGGATGACTATTATGAAAATTTGAAATTTCAGGGTACAAATCTAAACGAAAATTTTCTAAATTTGAACAACTTGTTTATAACACAAAATTATACTAAAAAAAATTAAATTTTGGGGGGTTAAGCCCCACTGTGGGCTCCAAAATGTAAGAAAAAATTGGTGTTAGTGTACAACTTTGAAACTAGGAAATAAACTGATTAAAATCCTAAACTAACACAACTATCTACCTACCTCAGATTGAGCAATGATAAAAAGAGGGAGAAGATCATATACATGTACTTACGTACAAGTGGAAATCCTCCTTCTTTAATAGATTGGATGTTCTCAAGTGGATGTTTATTTTTGCTTCAGATTCGTGGATTTGATTTGGCAGCACTCCCCCTTCTTGAGATGATGAATTCTTTCTTATTAGAATGCTTAGTGATTGATAGCTTGCTTGGATATTTTGACAGCATATACTTGCAATTGTTCTAAGGTGGTTTGCATGGAGGGTGGCACCACTATTTATTGTTAGAGGATAGATAAATGAAGGGTTGAGATTGATCCATGTAAGATATGGATCAATGGTGTAGAACGCATGAGAATGAAGAATTCTCTAGAATTAGAAAATTCTAGAGTTTGGAAGAATCCTCCATTGAATTAAAAATTCAATGGAGGAGGGGAATTATTTGAAAATTTTAAATTAAGAGGGAAAAATGGAGAGGCTTCTAGAAATAGAAGCCTCTAAATTTGGAGGGTCATTTAGGGTGTGGTTAGGTGGAGTTAATTATGCTTAGTAGAGTGATTAGATGGAGAGACTAGGTGTAGAATAGGCATAGAGTAGGTGGTAGGTGGGTGATAATTTAAATTCCTAGAAATAGTTAATTGAGATTAGTTAGTGGGATTTTGAAATATTAATCATGTTTCAATATGACTAAGGGTAGGATAGGATTTTGGAATATATAATAGAAATAGTTGGAACATAATAATCAATTATTATATGGTTAGCGATAGGAAAGGGATTATTAATGTATAGTGAGTATATTATTTGCTAGATGACCATGTATACATTGAGCAACATCTCCATTATTTCTATGTTGCTTTCTTATACTATGCTTATAACGAAAAACTTTTCGCTAAGTTTTTTCCTATAAATCCTTAGGATTATGCTTTACAATGATTGTAGAATCTACACGTTCAATCCACGAGGGATTTCAATCCATTGGCCAATCAATTTCTTACAAACATCTCCATTAACATTATTCAATAGCTAAAATGCAACAAAAAACCAATGAACTTATCATTGATCATGTTTTGCATTATAAAACCAAGCTTACTAAAATAAACAAAATAATTGCAAACAATGATCTTGAAGGTCTATTTACTCAACTTCTCCTATGTCCCTTGTAATAATATATTATATTTGGAAATATTTGATCCTTTAATGAGCTATTTCATACTTTGAAATAACAAGAGGTCAAGATCCTAGCATTGAATAAGCTTAAGTATGTGTCTGCCAACCTAATGCATCCACATCTAAATTCCAAGGAAAAACTTATTACAAAGGCAAATCCAATGACATCAAATTTGGAGCTAAAGTAATAACTAATGTCATGTCTCAACCTAAAATATTCAATTACAAGTGTCCCCTAACACGCATTCATACGGTGTCCCTCTCCTCCATATGTGATCTTACAAAAGTTGTTTGAGTGTAACCTTATATTCCCATCTTGCTATTAAGATTGATGTGAGAAATCCTTAAGGTATTTTTTTATATTCTAATTCTTATTGCGACTATCATATGTGTATTGGAAACTCTACTAATAAATGCTTCAAGCTTGGACATGTTATCCAAAATCTAATTGATACAAATTCTATTGAATTCAATTATCTTCGTGAGCAATCCAAGCTAAAAGTCAACAAAAATTCTAAGCTTAATATATTCAATGATCCACTTCATAACCATCGCAATTCATAATCTAACAAAAAATTAGAGGCGCATCATGCATATAAGGCCCAACCCCCTCCTAATACACATGATCACCCCCTTGATTCTCTTCTTGGTATAATTACTTCATCTTTGCCTTCTAGGCCTATTGTTATGTTTGATGATAATTAAAGACTTGTTGATAATGATGTTATAATGTGTTTTACATTTGAGCCTTTTTCAATAAGTAGCTTATTGATAACATCTTGGTTGACAGTGGTGCTAATCACATTATGTGCATGCTTACATTTATTACCTCTTTGGTATATCCTAAGGAACATATCAATTTCAATGCACATATCCTAAACCATGTATTAGAAATATTATTTTCCCTCTTACATTGGTTTCCACTACTATGGACACATCTTTCTTAGTTACTAATGCTCTCAGTACATGTGACATGCTTATAGTATACCCTTGGTTTCACAAGCTCGTGGCTATTCCTTTTGTTATATATCAATGCATGAAATACAATTATTGAATTTAAGTTGTTATGGTTCAAAGCATTCCTTATTAGGCTGCTTTACCTCTTCCCTCTTCAAAGGAAGCAATTGTTTCTAAGCCCATGTTTATTAAGCATACCCATACTAGATGTACAAGTTATCTCTCATGCAAGCCTTATCCTGGGGTTCCTCTTGCAAGAAAACATTATCCTAGGCATGTCCCATAGCCTAAGCTTAGTGTTGCATCCTAGTCCTATAGTGCATAGTGAAATTTTGAGGCCCAAGTCTCCCACACTCACAGATCCCTCTCATCATCCTCTTGATTATATCATAGGGAAACCCTTACTATAAATAAATTTCTAAAAAATACCAAAACATTTAAATATATTCTAAAAATTCAAAAATAATAACATATGATAGCAATCTAAAAACCAACAAATATTTCAAAAATACAAATTTAGGACTTAACATGGCTTAATTTACTAGTTTCTCTACTTTGCATATTTGTTTGTAACATGATTTTATAAATAACATATTTTATACTCCTTACATATGAGTTTCAAAAGGTATATATGAGTATGATGCATGACATACGAGACTCTACAATGCTTATAGATTTTGGATCTTTTCTCTTACCCACCAGCCATGCAATATTTGAGAGCATCTTATATGCTATAGTGTGTTAATGTTTCATTACATAGTTCTCTTTCACATTTTAGTTATGTTTATATTATACATTGTGATGTATGTTATTAATTCAGATTTGTGGGACTAATACATGTGGACTGTGTAGGATCAGTATATCATGTTTCATGTGTTTGTTGGCTATCATATACTTTTCACTATATTGTATTTAGTTTATTAGTCTCTTGGATAGTGTGTGCAACCTTTTCCCTTCTCTATGTGTGTGTGATACTTAGGTGTCATTTATTTATGACCTTAGTTACCTTTAAAAAAGTGATCATGCAACCTTTGCTTATGTGAGCAACATTATTATTTCCCTTATGTGTGGCTCTTAACCTTCTCTAGGACTAACTAATTGGTATTTATTATTGTATTTGTATGCTTTTATGTTTGTTATCTATGTTATTTATTCATGTCGTGGTTTCTACTATGCACTCTCTTGTAGGGCTTAGTTTTATATGATGGCCCCTGGAAACATATTTTATGTGATATAACAATGATTATAGGTTATATTTTACATGGAGACACACCTCTATTCTTTTGAGGAAAGTGACCTATAAGAAATCTCACTTGCCTCAAAATATGGGTCATTGAGTTGGGTTATCACATAAAAATCAATACAATTCACGAACACAAATATATCATACAATAAATGATACATAGGCACATAGTACAAAAACATGGGAATAGGAACAAATAAAAATCAATACAGAATCTCAATGGGGACAAAACCATCCAATAGGGATAGAATTGAATCACATTACTATCTAAAATAGATGGCACCATCTTCAACATCTTTCTAGTAACAAGAACAATTTTTTTTATAACATACAAACTTTTTCAGGTTTTTGAAACAAATTTAGAGATAATTTACACAACTCAAAGAAGGATTTACTACATTTCATGTACAAAGTGTGGGGGGCATGACTAATTTCATTCTCCTCTTCCATAATCATCGGCACTTTTGCATTGCACAACTTAGGGGCATAAGCATTGCTTCATTCCCTTCCAACTTGGCATATTTGGTACATAAAGCATTGTTACAATGCATGATAGGGGCATGCGACTACTTCACTCCCTTGTTATTTTACACTAATTTACATGTTGCAACCTTGATATGTCTACAACGATGTGGTTTCATGGGTGGAATATTTTGATTGGAGTTGAATCCCATGCTACACTCTTCCTCTCGCTCTCTTAGAAAGATTTAAGGGGCGGATAGAAACCTCATGAATCTCTTCCTCTCTCTTTCAGGAAGGCTTTCAGGGGTAATTAGATGAATTATGGAACTCTTTTCTAGTGTGTTAGGGAGATCATTTCCCTTCATGGTTCCAACTACTCCTCCAAATTAGGGACTGATCACCCCCAATCCTCTCGTGGCTTAGTTCCAATCCCTCTCTCCAAGTGCTTCAACAAGGGAGATTCTCCTTTAGTAAGGAAAATAAGTGTATTCCTTCCATCTTTTTTTCTCTCTCACTTTTTAAAAGTTTAATTCTTTCTATATGAACATTGACTACACTCTATGTTATAGGTTTTCACATTTAGGATCTTGCAACCACCTTGAAGCAATCAAGAAAACAATCAAGCAAAGACAAAGTGTGTTTTAACACTTAGGTATTCTTTTCCTTTAAATAAGAAAATTTCATTATCTAGATTAAAGGGGGGTAAATATAGACACCTAAAATTGTTAATTAATCACTCGATAATGTCAATATTGGATTAATCCCTAATTCATTTCTTGTGTAGTTATTCCAAGCCTAATTTCTATATTCCTAAACTTGTTACAAAAATTTCTATTTCTAGTACATTGTTCAGTCACTCAAAAAACATATTACATCAGTCCATAACAGTTTATTATTTTTTTAGCCTCATACACGCTTCCTAGACCAAAGCACCAAACATGGACTAACCTATCAAATGCTTTTGTCCAAAAGTAGTGGTTTCATCTAAGCCTCTCCAAAAATCATTTTCTCAATTCAATATCTTTTAATGGTTGTTACTTTCCTCATGAGTCAACATTACTACAAAATTACACCAATGAAACCCTATATAAACAAGTCAAACACACTCATTTACTGATCGAGAACTTTCAATAACTCCTCAATAAAATATCTATTAAAAGGCACTCAGATGTCTCTTAAATATCTTTAAAGTAGTATCACATATTAAGAGCATCCCCTACACACATATGAAGCACTATAAACCAATTTTTAGAGTCAAAATTCCCAAGCCAGAGACCATCAAGATCTAAGTTAAGTACTAAGAAAACAAGCCATTGCACACATTATCAAGTGATCAAATTATCAAATATAGTTGCATCCATACTAATATCACATCTATATGTAGAGAAATGCATATGGGTTGAGGCCTCTTTACAATAGTGCTAGTGTAGGTGGTGTACAAATTAGACTTCAACTCAAATGTTAACCATTTTTTGGGAGTTTCACTGATGGATAGGGTTTTGGGCCTTTTCAAATTATTACATAGTGTTTCACATTTGTAAGAGCTAGTTTATTAGATAAAAGCATGTCCCAATTAGTTGTAAGGGCGTGTAAAGTTCTAAAACACTAACATCTTCCTTGATGGAACTGCCAATTATAGATGGAAATGCTAAACAAGGTTGGAAGGTTTGGTCCAAGTTTAACAGTTTGGTTCCACTATAATCCACACTTCCAAAAATAGAGATGAAACATCTATAGGACATTTATAGCATATTCATCATTTTATCACACCCATATCATCTTCCAAATCATCTAAATAGCTAAGTATGTTTTCTTTCTCATGCTTTACTATCTTTAACACATGTTATTATTGATCATCTTACAAATTGGTATCTATTGATATTCTAGTCTAAATTCTTAATTGATAAACTAAATATACATCATATTTCTAACCATGATATAAAATTGAATTAGTAAAAGTAATTAACCCCATTTCCCACATCTATACCATTTTTTGGTTAAATTAGTTGCAAGGCGAGGTTTATTAGCCCTACACTCATTAGGTTCTTAATATTATCGTTCTAATTTATCAGAGGCTTCTTGGTTTTGTTTTAACAGTTACTTTTATTCCTCTTCTTCCCACTAGTCAACTTGACCACATAGCACCTAATCCAACATAGTCATATAGTTCTTGGTCTCGTTAAGGATAGCAAATTTTCCATCTAACTTAGCTAATTAGTTCCCAAGGTTGTTGTTGTCATCACTGACATTGGATCTAGTGGAGAACATGGTGAGTTATTTCACATAAATTTAAGTTTTGCATCAAAGACCAAATGTTTGCAAATAGGCCCAAGTGTAGAACTCGAGATCTAATAGCATGATCTAACACCCTGTCGTTACTGTGATAATACAGTCACAATTTTTTTATATACTAATTATTTAGATGATTTACTACATTACCAAAGCAATAAGTTGAAAAAATATAAATTTAAATTAACAAAAAATATTCATTTATTTCATTATCAAAACAATAGATATAGTTTTCCTCATGTTTGAATTAATTTCCCAAACAATTTCACACATTTCCAAAATTAGAACATGTTGATTATAAACTAAATATAATAGAAACTCTTATCTTAGCAAGTGATTTAATATAAATTGTAATTAAATCTGATTACAAATTAAATACTATAATAAATGATGTACAAGTTTTAATATGTAGTGAAGACACAAGCAACCAAGCATGTAAATGTGAAACCCTAAGCAAGAGAGGGAGATAAGGAGATTTAACTGATTTTGGAGGAATCTAAAAGTGATCTAGACAAGTGAATTGTTGGAATAGATTTAGAAGAGTGTCACAGAGGCTCGCTGGAGATTTTGAACTTTGAAACTACACAGGACATGACTGCCTAGGAGAGGACAAGAGTGCCTATCACTGGTGTCTAGATATTGGTGCTGGTGTCTAGATAAATGTTGCGGATATGGTTCTTTCAAGGCCAGATGATGTTCATTGTACTTTCATGTTTGTCACTCTACAATCATTGTCTGATTTAGGAATGTACTTGTAACCTACAAGAAAGAAATTCACATGCACATACCCACAAACCACATCAAACCTAAAAAGGAAAATGCAAAATGGGGAATCAGAGTGACCCCGAAAGTCAACCGAAGAGTGAACTTATGACTGAGTGCTACACTACATCTCAGACTCCATGTAGTTTTATGTGAGAGTGTGTGTAATGATGCCCTAGGATACCCTTGTGCAAGTTACACAAATAATAACGGGTTAGATATAGAATGTAGAAGATGTATATGATGTGTGGGATGAAATAGAATATACTTCTCTCCTATGTTGTGTATGCAAAAGAATGCAACCATTGTCCCTTGAATGAGTATGCTAGATGGATTCCTTGAAGTTATTTTGTGCCTTTGGATGTAAGCTTAAATAATAGTATGTAATGCTTAGTGTTTGGTCTTTTATTTTGAAAACACAATTGTGCATTTATATGATTCCCTTGTTTAAATTTCGTAATTAACAACTGAAAAGATGACCCAAAGTAGTAAAGAGTAATTAAGAAGTGAAAGGGGTCCAATAAGAAAAATATAAAGAGGGATAGGAGCCTCTTACACTAATGTCCTAACTGGTTGCTAGTGTTTGAAGCCATAGAAAGATAAAATAATCCAATGCCGATAAGAGTGCAAGATGTATGAAGCCAATAAAAGTGTAGAAGACAAAGTAAAAGGCTATAAGGAGTTTTCAATTATTAGTTGTCCTACTTAGGAATCATGTAAATGCTAACATGATTTTAAGACCTATAAATGAACCTAAGTGCATAGATTTTGTGTCTACATTTTGCCCCCAATTTATGTTGTTGAGTGAATACTCTATATCATAAACTAGATAGAAGATGTGTACCTTATAACCTTATAGAAAAGTGTGTAGTTGATGGCATGCTGAGTGTAAAAGTGAAGCATGAAATGATCACAATGTGAAGCATGAATATTAGGAGAGGGGAGTGAACCCTAGGGGTGAAGCGTATGCGTAACATGTTGTTAAAACATTTGTTCGATGATGTAAGTTACTCCTTGTTGTGTATTAAGGACGAACCTGTAAAAGAAGAACGAGAGAGTAGTCAAATTTTTGTATATGAAAAATCTGAGTAAAGTATGTAAAAGTGTGAAAAGGTAGTAATAAAGGAAATTGTGCACCTAATGTATAAGAGTTTCAAGGATAGAAATATGTCCTAAAATGTTGTGAAGGACGAGTTTTTGGGCAATCTCACACCAAGTGTGATTTTTTTGGGCAATCTCATGCCACGGGAGAAGAGTGTTGGGGAAAGAGGTCTAGCTTTTCCCTCCTTCTATGACACTTCTTGAATAAGCACCACTATAGATGGTACATCCCGATTTATTTTGATTGTTTCGATTAGTCCCGATTGTTCCAATTGTAAGTGAAATGTACTGATAGACTTAATTTTGTAACTAGAGGCAAGTGTCTGCTACCGTAGAACTAATCTGAAAACTGCCAAAGATCATGATGAACTATGAAATTAACTATGTTTTTCCCAGGACATTAGCACCCAAGGGAACACAAGCATTAGGCACTATTATATGTTATTAGGCGTTAGTGTCCACTTTGTGCTTGAGGTCCATGTCTGATTCTTGACCGTTTCTTTGATTGTATTCATGTGTTAATTTTATACTGTGATGATCTATATTATAGCTCTGATCAAATGTGGGGTTGATTTATTTACCCAATAGACACCCCCTTGTTTGGGGTGTATGTGACGACTGTAGGAGAATGTGGTTCAAAGGAGAGGACCCTAATCTGATGTGTGTATCTAAAATGGAGATACCTATGGGGGGTAGGGGATGTACATGGTAGAAACCAAGGCACATAAAAACAAGAGAATCTAGTACAAGTGTTAGTATAAAGGCTGACATGCAATAGAAGACAATGCAACAAATAATCGAGAAAGACAAGATAAACCACAAAAAAGTGGGTTTTATACATGGGACATCACTCACAATGTCACAAGACAATCAAGGCCAAAGAAACCAAAAGCATACAATGATCACACAAGATATATGGCATAGCCCGCAAAAAATAGCATACAATAGCAAATAATAGCAAAGCAAAATGTATTAGATAACCATGGTTGTATATAGTTCTACAAGGCAAATGCTACACATGAAGCACCCGTTAGTATGCTAGAAAGATAGATAGTATGTTAAAGCATGTATATAGCAGTGAAAAGTAAAGTGACAGTAATAAGAAGTAATAAAGGATGTGACAATAAAACATATAGTGTGTGAGAGTAGTCAATGTAGATGCCCCCAGGAGCCACAGCAAGACTGGTAAGGGATTCAATGTCAAACATCATGTATCGTGTAAGGAGTTGTACAAGATCTGTATTCACTTCTAGAGACCAAGTGAATGTGTATGTGTATATGACAAAGATAATGATATACTGAGTATCTATCTAACATAGTAAGCAAAGTGCAATATGTGAGTAGTATAAGCTAGCTAAAATAAATGCAACCAAGATATGAAAATGTTGTATGAATGTGATGGTGTGATATACAAGGCGTGAAGATGGCAGGAACAACATTGCCCCCCAATGGATGTGTATGAGATGATGTTCATTTATAAATTCTCCCTCAACAGTCATTAATGAACCATATAACAAGAGTGTGTCATCAGGAAATGCATATAGCGTGTTAGAATAGATGATAGAAATATATATTGTGAATCACAGAGCATGAAATGTGTAGGGTGTGAGGTTCATTGATGAAGTACACCCTCAACAAAAAGTGTGAACTGTAGCACTAGAGTGTGTCATCAGGTAATGATGGTACAATGTGTGTACCAAAGGTGTAGGAGTGCATAGGAGATATTAATCGTAAAGCATTGAGCGTGAAGTGTGGTAGTAGATACTAGAGACAACTTTATAATGATGGGAGGGGGGGAAGTGTGATGCCCCCAAGTGTTTATATAAGGATATTCTAGTAAATAAATATGATCATTGTGAGAAAGAATATCCAGAGTATGTATAGTGCACTAAAGGATGTGTATCGTATATATGAATTAGTATTTATGCCATGAATATAAGGATCGATAAGCAAGCATGAGTGGAAAAGCACATGTGGATTAGTAGAGGAGCGTAAAGAGATGTAGAAAGGTGTGCATGTAGATATGAGAAAGTGTTGCTAGAAATATTGATGTGAAGTGCAAAGAAAGAGTAATGTATAGATGTGAATGTGAATGATATGGATAGACAACTACTAATTAAAATATGTGACTATGAGGAGGGGAGAGTTTGATGCCCCTAAGTGTGTGAGTGATGGAGATTTATGACAGAGTTTGAAATGTATCATAAGAAAATATATGATTGCCAAAATGGTAGGTAGGAGCAAGGGTATGACCACTATCAGAGTGTGGATTAACACGAGGAAGTTTGGAGAGGTTGGCTAACACAAGGTGAATTGGTTGGTCTTACTTCATTGATGGTTGCATATTTGGAATGGGGAATGCTCCAGAGGACCTGATAGGAGGAGAGGATGGGGTACAAATTTTGAGATGTGGTTGCTTAGTTGGAATTAGTAACGTTGTAGAATACTTGATTGGAGGAGAGGGTGGAGGGCGGATTTTTAGAGGTGTTATGTGTAGACATGTAAAATATCAACATGATTATTTAGCAAATAATATACTCATCATATATCAATAATAATTAATCATAAGATTAATTATTATAATTATTCACCCCATAAGCCCATCTTATCCTTAATCATATTAATACATCATTAACATTTCCATTATCCCATTAACTAATATCTACTACCAATTTCTAAGAATTAAAAAATGCCCACTCACCTACCACCTACCATATACCTATCTTCTCCATCTAATCACCCCACTAAGCACGTTTAATTTCACCTAATCCCAAGTTAAATGATCCTCTAAATCTATAGGTTTTTATTTCTAGAAGCCTCTCCTATTTTCCCTCTTTTATATTAATTTTTTAAAATATTTCTCTCCCTCCATTGAATTTTTAATCCTTCTCCATTGAATTTTTAATTCTTCTAATCTCTATAATTTTCTAATTCTATATCCTTCTCCATTCTCATCTATTTTCCATCATTGATCTACCGCCAACATGGAAAAATATCAACCCTCCATTTCTCCTTCCTCTAACTATAAATATAGGTGCCACCCTCCATGGCGAGCACCTTAGAAGTTTGCAAGTATATGTTGCCCAAATACTAAGAAAAGCTCTCAATCTCCATAGCATTATATCAAGTAAGATCATCACTCAAAAGGGTAGGTGTTGCCAAATTTATACCACAAAGTCTGGAGCAATCCAAATTTCATCCAAGAGCACATCTAACATATCAAAGGAGGAGTGTTGCAATCTTGTAGGTAAGTACAAGTATTATATTTTCCTCTCTTTCCATCTATTGGTCTATCTGAGGTAGTGATAGAGAGTGTTAGATTAGGAATTAATCTAGTTTGGTTTCTAATTCGCATGTTACACTAACATCTCTGTTTCATCTACATTTTGACAGCCACCATGGGGCTTACCCCCCAAAATTTTTGTTGTTTCTAATAACATTTTATATTTAAAACAAACTGTCCAAATTTGAAAAAAAAAATCGTTCGAATTTGCACCTTAAATTTTCAAATTTTTGTGACCATCTTATGTTTTAGAGCTTTTGACCTATCATTCAACGCCTATGCAGAAGAAACAATGCCTTTGACCTGAAACAGTGTTTTTGGATGGAATACTAACTTTTGTGGTTGTAGGGATCTACTTTGGTGCTTTTATAAAACCTATGGTGCTTTTGTCTAAACTTTAGCGCTTTTGTCTTCTGACCTTGTTTTGTGCAGGATCAACGTGTTTGTTCACACTTTAGCGCTTTTGTCTATAATTTAGCATGTTTGTCAGTATTTTAGAGCTTGTGTTTTCTAATTTCGTTATGTGCACAATTAAATTGTTTATTCACAGTTTAGCATTTTTTTCTATACTTTAGCGCGTTTGTCAGTATTTTAGCGCTTTTATTTTCTGATTTCATTCTACATAGGATCAACACGTTTGTTCACATTTTGCCATGTTTGTCTATAATTCAACGCATTTTTTAGTATTTTAGCACTTTTGTTCTCTAGCTTTGTCATGTGCAGGTTCGACGCTTTTGTTTCAACTTTTGTGTGTTTGTCTGTTAATTAACACTTTTTCCTTTATATCACTACTTATGTTTAGATTTTAAAAATTGCATTATGCTAATATTATCTATTTTTGTTTTGGCGTTTCTGATAATACATTAGCACCTTTGTTTATATTTTAGCATTTTTGTAACTGTTTTAGCACTTTTGTTGGCAATTTAGCGCTTTTATTATGAAATAACGCTTTTGTTATAGTTTGGCTCGGTTGACCTGTAATAGCACTTTTGTCTGTAAAACAACGTCTTTGTCATAATACAATTTTATATTAGTACTAACCCATTTAGCCACATTTTTTGGTACTTTTGTGGAATTTTGCAAGTCTAACATTTTGTTTTTGCAGGTTTATTGCAGCAACAAGGGGATACTTCATCCATTTTGACATTTACCTAACCTTTTTATTGAAAACTACTAATCCATTTGTTTTGCAGCTCGTTTAGTCCAAGACTTTTGTGGTTATCATCAAACTACTAATCTTTTGTTTTGCAGGATCCTTTTCTGAAGACCCCATTACATAAAATTTGTTATTAATTTTATTATTATCTTATGTTTATCATATTACGTGTTGCTGCCTGTTTTTGACCCGAAGACGACACCATGTATGTTCTCCTCTTGTGTGCTAGGACGATCTTGAGGATCAAAAGTGGTTAGGCTTCCTTCCCTTTTTATTTTTAGGGGCTAACGTGACATGGAGGTGACATCCACACACTTACCATAGTCCTAGGGGTATCGTGACCGTGGGCTTCACCTCCACGCACATAGACACGCCCCGTGTTCCAGTAGGGTATATAAATTCAAGGATAATTGTCGTTATTGGCTAAGCGCTTACTTGTTTTAAGAGCGGCGTGAAGTGATGGGATTTCACGTCCTAATACCCAAGCCTCATACAACATACTTGTAACGTGGACTTGGACACTATGTACCGTAAGGTATATTAGGGACGCCCCTAGTAAGCTCGTCTAACCTAGACTAGGCAACCTATTGGTCACATATCAAACTATAGTGCAAGGAGGCCGTACTTCCCAAGATTACTCACTAGCCATTCACCCATTGACACATAGGTGGAGAGCTAATTGTGGAACCACCATAGGTGTGTGGTATTGAAAGTGAACTATAGTTCAGTTGCAGTCCCACTTGACTATTTAGGCTTACGATTGCATGTTTGTACTTGCTTGAGTGTTTTTCTCGAAACCATTACATAACCCTCACACCTATCCTTCTAATTAAACCATACACCTATCATCCATCCATCTTGACTACAACCTTTGACCTCAATTTTGACTATACATAATCCACCATATACTTTTAAGCATACTTTACCCATCACACATCTACTATCATTCACACTTTTCACGTTACCATAAATATCCAAATCCAAATAAATAACAACCTTTCCACCTAATTAAATAGATTTCATAATAACCAAAACTTTGACCGCATATCGTTCACCCTTCACTTATCATCACCCTCTTAATAAAATTCAAATAAATAACAAACACCCTTCCATCCCATTAACAATAATTCATAGGCAACCCTTCCCATTCCACAAACAAATATTACACATCCTCCATCCTAATCCATGTAAGTCATTTCATACCACCTTATTTGATCTAAATAATCACCGCTCTCTCATCATCACATAAATTCCCTCCTAATCATTTAGCATTTTATATTGGTATCTCAACACTAACCTAGGTCTATAAGACTCTAAAACTTATTATATCACATAAATCTTTTAATCACAACAATCATCACAACATTACATCTTCACCCACATCTATACAAACACTTTCATCCCTAAACATCCTATCTATGATTTCTTGTTGACAAGACCATCTAATCTTGTTAATCGATACCTTGCGTATGGAAAAACATATCCTTATCACATATCCTATTCTTATAATCCCTTATAAGAAGGCACGTCCTAATCCCTCTACTACATAGGTAAATCCTTCTTTTGTCTCCTTCTTCTCAAAATTCTTTCGTCTTACAAGCAAGATTCGATTATTGAGATTATACATCAATTGACTAAGAAATTGAAACTTTCCTCATCCACACATCCTTTATTAATTCAACGTACCCTCCTCTCATCAGAGCATCTTAAAATCACTAGATTTTAATGGCACTTAGGAAAATACCTACTCGATCCTAATCAGGAAACGAAGATGAAAAAAATCAGTAAGACATAGGACATGCTATATTTAACCACAACTATTATGATGTCAATGCTGAAGAAAAACACATTCGAGGAGAATACGAGGAGACCATGGTCAATACCAGTAGTGATGATGATCAAAATACATACTTTACAAGAGGAAAAAGATGGGAAATTCTTAACCTTTTTGTCGATAAAAACAAAGATGCTCTTTTGCTCCAATTATATCATATGGGAGAAAATCTTCCTCGTGATTATACTCATGACCAACTCCAAAGTCTCCTCCATGATGAAAGTGATGGCATTGGCCAACTTCCACCATCTACACATCGTCACAATCCAAATAACCGTCATGTTGTATACATACATGATAGCAAAGAAAACAACCCACACATATCCAAAGAAGTCATGTTGTCCCAACCATAACAAATGAGTAACCAAATTGCTCTGTTAGCCTCATAGCTCATCCCACAACCATCTAATGACCATGGATCCTAACATTCCCAACACCCAAACTTCAATCACCACCCTTTGGTCCTCAATAACTTACCCTAGAGTAGGAAATAAAGTCTATGAAGGAAACGCTTCAAGGGTTGCAACTCACCACATAAGGACGACAATACAAATTCGAGGAACTTTATCCCTACCCATTTGACCATGATATTTTGTGGACCCCTTTTCCACCATATTTTCAACCACCTAAATTTGAAAAATATAAGGGAAAAAGTGATCTCAATGAGCATGTTAAGGAGTTCTACATGATATGCCAAGAAGTTGATATTATGACTCCTACTTGCTAAGACTTTTTTTCACAAAGCCTAGGCAGTCTTTCCCTTGAATGGTTCATCTGTCTACCCAAAGGCTATGTTACTACATTCACCAACTTATCTGAAAAAAAATTCAAGCACTTCTCGTATAATGTGGAACATGATTTCATAATTATTGATCTGTGTAATACCAAACAATGCAATGGAAAAAGTTTTTAATCCTTCTTGCAATGATGGCAAGCCCTTGCTAGTCGAATCCCATGGACCATCCTAGAAAAGCACTTAGTCACCATATTTTTCTCAAACCTCCACCAAGAACTAGATTTCCACTTACAAGTACATTGTGCTAATACATTTGATGATATCATAGAAAAGGGAATGCAAATTGAAAGGGCCCTTGTCGTTAAAGGTATTATTAAGTTATATTCCTATAATAATCATAGTCAATCCAGTCAACCCTCCATGTCCAACAAGCCTAAGTATTTCAATAAGATTAAAAATGTTGTTGGTGATGAAGTAACAGAAACAAAACATGTCTGGCATGTACATAAAGTCGTTACTATATTAGTCCCTAAAGCTAAACCTCAGTCCACCCAAGACCCAAAATGATGAACATACACCCCTCTTAGTGAATATATTGAAGCAATCCTTGATAGATTAGTCATTGATAATAGGGTTGTTTTCCCCCAAACTCAACCAATCGATGAGTCTCGACCTAAACCCCCTATGGTTCAAAGACAATGAGTATCGCAAATTCCATAAAATCAAGGGTCATGCTACCAATAGGTTTATGAAACTCAAAAATTATGTCCAAGATCTAATCAACCAAGGTGAAATAAAAATCAAGAACAATTCACCTTCTTCCTCTCAAAATTAAAAGCTTAAGATCTATCAGAATCCTCTTCCTAATCATGGTTTGACACATGCTTCAAATCAGGGTCAACCGAAGTTTGGAAAGGACCCTAAATCATCCACTCAACATTCTAACCACATCAGGAAAACTTGACATTGCTACCCCCAGCAGGAAGAGGAAAGATAAGAAAGCTAAGGTCCCTCTGCCATCTTCACAGAGGGTTTTAAGAAGCCATAAAGATCTGGAACTTGCAGAGAATTTACTTCACATAAGTAAACCAGTGAAGGATTCTAAGGAAGTGGACTTGTTAGTCAGGGTTGAAAAGATGGAAAAGCATATTCATGACCTAAAGAGTGCTATTAGGGATTTGGATAAAACAAAGGGCAAGAGGAAGCTGTAAAACTCTGAAGAAGATGATACCACTGCTGAAATATTCAAGAAGCTTCTCTCTCTGGATGTCAGGCTTGGCAATGCAAAAGGGCGTGATGACTATATTCTCTCAGCTCTTAAAAGTATCTATAATTTTATAGAGCAACATGTGCGAAGTATATACAGTCTCAGTGGCATTACCGAGGATATATGGGGATTAAAGGAGAACCGATATCTTGCAATTGCCCAGGTAGATTTGAAAGATCCATCCCAGGCCACGGCCATTGCGTTCTTTGTCTCACTCCAAACGATTAAGGCCAATATTGACCAAGCTGTCAAGTGATGCGGTGCCTTGTTGTTGTTTACTGGTGGTGAAGTTGTTGTTTGGTGATTTTGATGTTGTTTTTTGGTTGGGATGACCAGTGGTGGATCCCTCTTGTTCATTTTTTGTCTCTTTTGCTCTTAATCAGATCACTGTCTGTCTTGATCCTATTTTGCTACCTATATTGTATTATCTGACTGTTAAGCCTCCTAGTCTATGGTGTTTATCCTATCTAGGTTTGGTTTCTCTTCTTTTGATATCTGGCTTTTGAGCCTTTTTATACACAGGGTATAGTCCCTTCAAAACTATTTACCCATAAAAAAAAAAACATTCTAACCACATCAACTACCATTGTGTCCCCTTTCAGTATAAATATCTTAGTGGCTACATCCACCACTCCCCACATCAAGTGACTACTGTTAAATTCAAGGGCCCTTCACAAAACCCTCAATGTGCAGTCACCACCCAAAGGAGCCATGTATTGGTTTAACGAACTCTTCCATCCTCTTCAAATCTACCACCGCAAGCTCAATACAATATCATTGAATAACTCGAGAAGACCCCTATACAAATATCCATAATGGATCTTCTCAAAACATCCTCCATACATAAATATATCCTCTATGCCACCCTCCATGAAACACGCGTTCCAAATGATATTGATCCCACACAATTCCAAGATCTTGTTGCTCATCTTTATCCACATCCCTCATTATCACTCACCTTCACGCAACAAGACTTACCACGACACGGCCCAACACACAGTCTTTCTCTATACATCGAGGTGCATATTGAACACAATCACATCAAAAGAATACTAGTGGATAACGAATATGCAGTTAATCTTTGTACCTTATATGTCATCCAATGATTATGGTACAATGAATTGGATCTCAAACAAGATATAATTACTATCAAAGCATATGATAATATTGAGTGAAAAATCTCTTGTTTTGCCAACCATGAATCCATGAGATGAATGTTATACCATCTACATTTCATCAATGTCTCAAATTCAAGCATGTCGGCATAAAGGTCACCATCCATGGTGACCCTCAACCCTTCCAATATTGCTAAGCACTCGAAGCACAAAGTTATCAAGAATTGTATTGTCATATTACCAAAATTGTGCCATCATAATATCCATTGTAGTCATCATCCGCCACTACCTAGGTTTTACCTAATAATCATCCATCCACGTCATAAAATGCCTCATCATCATCCACCCCTCTCTTACCCACTACATCCATATCCATTCCTCTTTTACCTACTCCGCCACTCAAGATGAAATCCACAGGGTGTAGGGAATATCAAACATTTAGCATTGAAAAGCTACCACTCTCACCCAAACAGCACGGTAGGCCTAACATGTGTCAAGTACGAAAGAAAAAATATTCATGAGGATCTTCCACTTTTATCCATTTTGGGTTTTTTTACGAGTACCTCAAGTCATCCGACACCACATGGATCATCGATGAATCTATATTGTCCTGCTTCTTAGAAAAAAAATATTTGATCCCCAAGAGGATGATGACCCACATGGGTTATTCTAGAAGAGGACTAGGCTGTAACGGGAAAGGCGTCCCCAAACCTATGACCATCATCCCCAACCTTAATGGTCGCAGACTTGGGTATCAACCACCTGGTGAGGGTATCCACGATGACCACAGTGACACGACTAAAACAATTGAGGAGGCCATAGACACCATCGAGACAAGTTCTGTCTATAGCCAATACGAAGACCTTGCCGCCACCAATCTCTTTCTCAATACCATTATTTTTTCAATCAATGTCGCTCTCACCTACCCGCAACTTATTCATTGGGACCAACAATATGCACACGTCACCTTGGATACATTTCAAAATGATGAGGCAATTCTTGAGTTCATGGGAACTCGAGATGATATACCTACAGGTGATCATAAGAAAGGTTTCCAAGTATGTTTAAATACTAACGCCTACTTTGGCGAACATGATTTTACCCTATCTGTTCAATCCCAATCCAGTATCCCTCATCCCACATCCTCTTATCACCTCAATGAGGAGGATCCCCTCAAATAATTCTTCCAATAGCCCCTAAATCCCGAACAAGATCCAATTATGGATTAACTTCTTCCGGATCCTGAAATGCTACAGGATGGCTCTGCATCATTAATTAAGGAAACCATTGACATTAACAATGACATTGAAGAGGACCCTATGATCCTTAAACTATGGGCATCCTTATCAATAAGAACAAGCCACCTTTATGACACTCCTAAAGGAATTCTTAGACATATTTGTATGGTCCTATGTGGATATGTCATGTCTCGATCCATCTCTAGTGGTCCATAATCTTGCGGTGCATAAATATACAAAGCCAGTTAAATAAAAACTACGCAATATGTATCCAAAGGTTTCCCTTCTTGTCAAATAATACTTAAAAAAGCTACTCGACGTCGGTTTCATTTGGCCCGTTGACTATTATGATTGGATTTCTAACATTTTCCCATTAGGTAAGAAGACCGGGGGCATCTGCATTTACACAGACTTTCGTGACATTAACAAGGCTTTCCCAAAAGATGACTTTCCCTTACCAAATATCGACATGATTGTAGATTCCACAGTGGGGCACGAAATGTTATCTTTCATGGATGGCTTCTCTGGATACAATCCGATCAAAATATTTGAATAAGATCAACATAAGACTTTTTTCACCATGCCTTGGGGCATGTTTTGTTATCAAGTCATGCTCTTTGGCCTTAAAAATGCCAGACCTACTTACCAACGTGTCATGACCATTATATTTCATGATATGATGCACACATCGTTGAAGATTATGTTGATGACATCTTGGGAAAATCCAAGCCTAGAGAAGAACATCCCATAGTTCTTCGCCACATATTTGAACAACTCCAAGAATACAAAGTTCAGTTTAATCCCAAGAAATGTGTTTTTAGTGTTACATATGGCAAGCTACTTAGATCTATTGTCTCATGTCACGGAATCAAAATTGACCCAAACAAAGTTAAAGTTGTGGTTGAAATGCCTCCACCTACAAATCTCAAACAACTAAGGACCCTACAGGGTAAAATCCAAGCCATCAGAAGGTTCATAGCACAACTCACCAACAAGTGCCATCCATTTCATCATTTGCTCAAAAAAATAAAAATATTCCATTGGAATGAAAAATTACAAACTTCTTTTGACAAACTAAAGGAATATTTAATGTATCCCCCAATCTTAGTGCCTCCTAGTTTAGAAATTTCTCACCTCCTATACATTTCTGCTACACAACACACCTTGGGGGCTCTCCTAGCACAACATGATGATCACGGAAAAGAACAAGCCATATAGTATCTCAACTGAACACTAGTTACCTATGAGATTAATTACTCTCCTATGGAAAAAGCATGTCTTGTTGTTGTCTTTGCTTCTCAAAAGCTATGACATTATATGCTCGACAATACCATCAAGCTCATATCCAAGGTAGATCCTTTCAAGTATCTATTATCCAAAACAGTTTTAACAGGATGTATGGCAAAATGGATCATGTTATTGAGTGAATTTAACATCAAATATGTTAATCAAAAGGATATCAAAGGACATGTCCTGGTAGATTAGTTAGTAGAAGCTCCAGTTTTTGATTATACACCCTTGAATACATGGTTCCCAGACAAATCCATATTCACCATTGAAGAATCAGACACATGGACATTATACTTTAATGGATCATTTACACGTCACAGCTCAGGTGCATGCATTCTCTTTCTTATGCCCCAAGGAGATATGATCCTATAGGCCTTTTGGATGGATTTTCCTTACACCAATAATATAGTTGAATAGGAGGCACTCATAGTCGGACTATGAATGACTATCTAATGGAATATCAAAACTCTCAAGGTCTTCGGTGACTCACAACTAATAATCAAGCAAGTTAATGATGAATATTCCACCAAAGACGACAAATTGGTTCCTTACAAAAGAATGGTGGATAATTTCAAGGCTTACTTCCAGAACATCCAATTTGAGAAAGTCCCTCGAGCAAGCAATAAATCGACAGATGTAATAGTAACCATTGGTTCTCTACTAGACATGCCTTCAGATGCCTTTAATTCACAATTCTTGGTCGAACAACTCATGGTATCGACCTATGAAATCCCCGAATCTGAGATGGTATGTGAGATTTTTGGTCATGAATCCCTATGGTACCATGACATCTACACCTACCTCCATGACCACACCCTTCCACCTAACCTCCCATGTAACCATAAAAATTACTTCATCCAACGTGCCTCTCGTTTTACCATCCTCATTGACACCCTTTATCATAGAAGCTTTGATAGAAATTTGTTGCGATGCCTAAATTCCCAAGAGGCCAAATTAACCCTTCAAGAAGTTCACTCTAGTATTTGTGGTGCTCACACCATTGGTGTGGTACTTGCTAAAAAGTTTCTGTGAACCGGCTACTACTGGCCTACCATGGAAAAATATGCATGTTCATACGTCCGCAAATGTGTCCCATGTCAGAAACATGTCGACCTTATCCATACATCATACCAAGATTTGCAACCCATTACAACTCCATGGCCCTTTTCCACCTGGGGTATCGATCTCATGGGAAAGATAAATCCCACTTCATCTGATGGTCACAAATTTATTATCACTACCACATAATAATTCACTAAATTGGTCAAAGCCATTCCACTTACCTATGTTACTAGAAAAAAAAAATCTGAGTTCATCTTTACTCACATCATTTTTTGCTATGGTATTCCATCTACCCTCGTCACAGACAATGGAAAATCCTTCAAAAATCGAGAAGTCTGTGAGCTTTGCAACCAATTCCACATCAAGCTCAAATTCTCCACCCCATATTACTCACAAGGCAATGGCCAATCCGAAGCATATAATAAAATGCTAAAGTGCATCCTTGGTAAGATTGTGAGTCAAGCAGGATGAGATTGACATACACAAATTTATCCTACCTTGTGGGCCTATCGCACATCCATCTGCACTCCCACTGGTTCCACCCTATACTCCCTCATTTTTGGCACTGAAGCAATCTTGCATGTCGAGATCAAGATCCCTTCCCTTCACATTTCTCTCCAACACCTTATCAACGATGAGGAATATCGTGTCAATCACCTATAAGAGCTTGAGGTTCTATATGAGAAACACTTTCACGCTCTGGACAACCTCAAAGCTTACCAAAATCACCTTCGTAGACACTACAACAAGCACATTAAAACCCATGAATTTGAAATTGGTGACTTAGTCCTCGTGGAGAACCAGTGTAATACTAATGTTGATCATGAAAAGAAAGGAAAGTTCGAACCAAATTGGCTCAGGTCGTATATGTCATCGCTAATTTAGGCTCGGGTGCTTATAATTTGGCTACCTAAGATTGCTATGAGTTAGAAGATCCTATGAACATCATGCATTTAAAACAATTCTATGTCTAAGTTCCCATTGCTCCAACTAAAAAATAAAATTAAAAAACTCAATCAAAAATAAAAATAATCCGTCCAATGGTGAAAACCGCTTTGGTGGCGCCTTGGGAAAGTACCGTGGTGAAAACCAGTTTCCAACACTATGGTAAATCATATCCTATGTCCACCAAGTACCTTACACACACCAACAACACACTAGGGGAAAGCACCCCTTCATCCCTACTCATATTCTCATCCCTATGCACATCCTATGCTCCTAAATCCAAACTTCTTCTGATCCTCACCACGAAGTAAAGGATCTATCATGACTAGTGTAAATGTTAAAAAGATTAGAATGAAAATGTAAGAAAACAAACAAGTTTGTCTTCCTACTCTAATCTTCCTAGCAAATACCTCAGATTGAGCTATATGGAAAGGGAATTAGAGTGCATTACCTTCACTTACCAAAGTACAGCTCCCTATGATTTGTTTAATGTGCTCAAGATGTTGGATTATAGTTGTTTGCTTCAGATTTTTGGAGACTCTTGGGCAACACCTCCCCTTGATTGTGCTTAGATTTCTTGATTTTTGATGAGGATAGATTGATTATAGATGACTGGATTGATTGAGTGATTGAAGATAAAATGGATGATTGATAAAAGTAGCAAAACTTTGTTATGGATTTGAGATATGGTTCTCATGGAAGAGGAGAGCTCAGGTCGAGGATTCAATGGCTAAGATGAAGCCATGTTGGATTTTAATCAAGGATGGAGGATGCATGCGAGGATTATAATTCTCTAGAATGGAGAATTCTATAATTTGAATTCAAAATTCTTGGAGGGAAGAAGCTTCCATTGAATTAAAAAGTCAATAGAAGGAGAAGGTTAGAGACCCTTCTACATTTAAAAGCCTCTAGCTTTAGAGGTGGGGATGTGATTAGGATTAGAATTATATTAGGTTAATAAATGATGATTAGGGGTGAGGTTACATGGAAAGGATAGATGTAGGGTTGTGCAAGGTAGGTGGTAGGTGAGATGCAGGAATATTAAATTCCTAGAAAATGTTAATGAAGGATTAAAATAGGATAATAATAATTAATCTTGTGATTAATTATTATATACTTGCAAATGGATAAAATAAAGGATTAAAGGGATAAAAGATGAAATGGGATATTTATATAAATGTTAAAGGGATTAATGATAAAATGGATTAAATAATAATAATTAATCTTGCGATTAATTATTCTATGGAGGATGTTACGATATTTGCGAGACAGATTAATCGTAATTAATCATGTCGACATTTTAGATGTCTATAACTAGGAACACTATCTTGATCCTAGGCAAGGGCGCATTTTCCATGATCATATTTTTTTGGGAAACAACAACATTTGGTAGAACATCAATCAAATGTCGAGAACTGCAACCCTTGTAAGATCCCAAGGCCTTCATTTCTCTCCATCTCCCCATCACCTTTTATTGTTGCTTAAACCCTTTTGAACTCACTTTCCTTTCTCTCTGTTATTTTTCTTGTTTACTACCTTATATCATGTTTTCATTTATGTCTGACCATCTTGTGTCATGAGTGTGTCTCTGTCATGGTGTTGGTGTGTTTATGGTGCAAGAGGGTGTTGAGTCAAATTGATGTTGCTTATCTAGCACATAGGTGTTATGTGAGTCATGCAAGGTGGTATAAGTAGTCTTTATATATATCAAGTATGCTCTCAAGCTTGTCAGATATTGTCAAGGGTCTTGTAGGTCTCTGTCCAGGATCATAATATTGAGTATCTAAGAATCACTGCTATAAATATTCAAGTTTGAATACACATAGCTTTTCCTAAAGAGAAAAGCAATGACAGTGACTACCCTACTTGGCCACAAGGGGTTTTAGAGATGGAATAGGGCTCTACTCAAATGATTCAAGCCAACTTCACGCTCCAACAGGGAATCTAGCAAAATTAGCTCTAGTGCGTAGGCATATTCCTTAGGGGGTCTAGAAAATTGAAGCAGTGAAGGAGCCACAATGAGAAAAAATGATTAAAAAAATGTATTTAATATGGAAGAACTCAAAATAATTCTTAGAAGGTCAGAAAACATGCCTTGGAAGAAAAATACAAGTCCTAGCCAAATCTTCCTTTGAGAAATTGAGTTGTACTTGTAGCCAAATGAGATGGGCCAAAAAATTCAAGAGTTTTCTTAACAAATAAATCATTTGAGATGGTGGAGGTATGTTTCCTTGAGCTCCATTCAAAATTTCAGGACTTAAAGAAGTCATTTGAGCAAGAAATTCAAATTCTACCAAGACCGGGCTTTGAGGAAACTCCATTTAAACCACTTAGACTTCTTAGGTATCAAAAAAAATTATCCAACATTGCTCAGATAAATCATAGAAGAAAATTTTGGAGTAAATTCACATAGAAACAGGGTGTAAAAGTTGGTTGTTAATTGATTGAGTTTTAGAGAAGTTTTCATCTTTTTTCTAAACCTATTCTTCTCTATATCAAACACCCTCTTGAATCGATAGAAGAAAAAAGTTTTATTTGTCCTCAAATATTTTGTGTGAGTAATCTTAAAGCCTCCAGTGGTTCATTAATAATGTCTCCAAGTCCTAAAATGGGTGGAACAGGTTAAAACCTTTGATGAAGCATGTCAAATTAAGTTTTTTGGCCTTGAAATAATGTGTTCTCCATTTACAAGCATGATTTGGTAATCAAGTGAAGTTCTATTGTTTGCAGATGTCCCTTGAGCACCAAAATAATAGGTTTTATGTTTCATATGTCCTCTTAAACTCCTTAGAATGCTTTCCAAGACTCAAAATAACTCTCTTGTTTGAAAACAATGCACAATCATGGGTATTGTCTCTTTTTCCTTACCAAATCTTATTGCTAGAGATGTCTTTGTGTGTTGCAGGATAACACACGAATTGAAATAGATGTCAAGACAATGTATAGACCTTTTGGAGTTTAAATATTTTAAATTTATCAAGAAATGACTAAGAAACCCTTAGTTTAGGGTTTCAAGTAATGTTTTACCTTGATTTCGAGTTCCAACTAGTGGAAGGACATGAAAAATCATTCTTACCTCTGTATGTTGGTCATCATCATATCTTCAAAGTCTCAAAGCCTCTCATCAAAGTATCTTAGAGATTCTCATGAAAAAAATTATGTGACAGTGTGTTAAGGGTTATGTAGTCTTGTAAGTAAATGAAACGCTTTCTTTGCCCTCAATTGAAGGTCTAGGACTCCATACAAAAAAATATTACAGTGAAATATGAGTTAAATTAGCAAGGATTGGTCTTGAATAAGCATGACAGTGATTAGAGATCATGACAAAAGCATGAAAGTTTTTAAGTGGAAGTTGTTGGTGTTATCACCAAATCACTGCACCCTCTGAATGGCCAGGATGTGAACAGGGCGTTCGGTGTGATTGGGTAACAGTTACCGTTTTATTTTACATCTAGAAATAGACGTTGAAATTGATTAGATAATTTTTTTGAAATCCTTCACATGGAATTTTTCTTCAAAAATGAAAAATTCTCCAAAGTCATGAAAATCTGAAAAAAAACAGACTTCGGACTTCAGGGATTTTCCCTTTTGAAGTTTAAATGACATGGAATTGAAATTATGATTTCCAAGTTCCGAAGTCTGAAACCCTGAAAGTCTGAAATTTTGGACTTCCAGGCTTTCAGAGTTCAGAGTTTTCTTTGGAAATTATCAATTTTGAACTCATATTTCCAAAATCTGAAACCCTGAAAGTCTAAAATTTCATACTTTCAGGCTTTCAGGTTTCAGAACTCTAGGTTGCATCTTTGAAAAATTACTTTCGGACGTCTGAAGTCTGAAATCCTAAAAGTCTGAAATTTCAGACTTTCGAGATTTTGGGTTTCAGAACTCTCCTAACTGTTTTGAGGTTTTTCACTTTCAGACTTCCGAAGTCTGAAAGTCTAAAATTTCAGACTTTCGAGTTTTCAGGGTTTCGGAACTCTCCCATTGCCATTTAACGATTTTCATCTCTTGATCTCCAAAGTCCGAAACCTCAATTATCATCTCTTGATTTCAGAGGTCGAAGCTTTTCAGCAACTTCATACTTCTCCGATTCGAAACTTTGAGCTTCTCCAATTCAGAACTTCAGACATCTCCAATTCGAGCTTTTGGACTTCTCGAGTTTGGAACTTTCAACTTTGGCATTTTGGGAACCAGAAGGCCATCAGGTTCTGAAATTAAAAATTTGATGTCTACTTCTACATCCAAGGGCAAGGAAAAGATGAAATATCCATTCCTTGGGGTTGCTCCTCACTCTTGTTGGTCTTTTGACCTGAGGAGCATAGGAAACACCGATCTCAGAAAAAATGTTTTTCCAAACTTCTGGGCAAGGGTGAAGGCCCCAAATAAGAAATACTAGATGTAGGCCATATATGACAGCGGGCTTGCTCTTGATGCCAGTTTTCCCTCATCCATGCATTGCCCAGAGTTTGTTTTAGCTGCCGCAGCCCACTTCGATGAAGAATTCATGGTAGTTAAGGATGCTGATGGCAAGGTTGTAATTTGCTTGGATTCAAATTTCTTTGAGGATTTTCTCAAACTCCCCAATGTCGAGGACTATGCAATGATTTCACCAGACTCATCGGTAGAACATTGGGACAAAGAAGCTCAGTTGTGCACGAGGGTCATATTGAAAATTTATCTGGCCAAGAGTGTTGCCAAATTTCCAAAGACCATGTATCGATCAGACTTCATTTAGGAGGTCAATGACATTATTGTGTTACCAAGAAAAATTTCAAGTCTTCCCTCTGCGAAGGAATTCTAGGAGTGGATGTTCTTATATATCGCTACTATAAAAAAGAATAAGGAATTTATTAGATGGGGGGAGCATATTAGTAGCTCCATTTGCTATCAGTCGAGTAGAGTGTTATCCTCAAAGAGTTTCTACATGACATATTTTTTGGTCTATGTTGTAGTTGTTATGGGAGAATTCACTGGGTTGAATACTAAGGGTATTTGAAGCACCTCCCAAATCTATGATTTCTATCCTCAGCTTACACTAGATGAGGGAAGTAGGCACTTCTACAAAATTAACGATGCTTTCTTTGCGGTTATTCTCTATTGTTTCGATAAGGAGTTGTATAATCAGAGGTTTTCTGATGAAGCCTTCAAGGAAGTGCGTGAATGGGGATCTATCTACCTACAGTTCCCCAAATTTACCTACATTCAAATCCCCAACTTCGTAGGTGCTCCCAACAAGCTGTCAAGATGTCCCACTGACAAGTGGGTCTTGTTAGAATTGGTTCAACAATTGCTAGATTACCACAAGATCCAAAATAAACGTGACAAAGTGGGAGTTCATTTCCCTATTTAAATTGGTAGATACACTTGCCCAAATATTTATAAGGCTAAGAATGTGGATGCAGAAATGGTAGAAGTAACCTTGCGGAATTTTCATCCACGAACCAATTTTGACTATTGGGTTAAATTCAGTGAAACAGGTCAATCTAGTTCCCATGTGCCCCAGTTGGAAGACATCTGGATTCATTTTCCAGATGAATTTATCATCCGAAAAAAGAGACTATGAAAGGCTAACTTTGGATAAGGTTTGACAGTTTGGTATAGCCAATGTCCCAAAATACATGCAAGATGATGATGAGGTTTTGGATGTAGCATATAAAAATGATAATGTTGTCAATCAACTATTGTCATGGATTGATTGGTATGTGGAAGAATGTTACAATACAAAGGAGGGGGTCGGGCCCATTCTGCAGAGAACCTATAGTTGGTTGGTTACCTTGGGAATCTCACCCAAGGGGGTAGATCAACCTACAAATATAGAATCCCCATCAACCATGAGCCAATCAACACCTGTAAAGGGCAAAAGGTCAATTCAAAAGGCCCATACAGTTCTAAAAAAGATTTAATTTGTTGTTGGGAGCTCATCTCTCTCTGAGGCTCCTGTTTCAAAAGCCATGTCTCCTACGGCACCCATGGCAGAAGTAGTTAAAGTCAGTGATCCTCCAAGTGTCCCACAAGACCCATCATCTCTTTTTCCTCTTCCATTATCAGTTCCTTCCAATTCTACGATCATTTCTTCTTTTCCATCTCCTTCTATGGCCCAAGTATTCTCATCCCTTCCAGTTCTCTCAGCTGGGGAAACCATTGGGTCACCCATTTCTACTTCACTTCCCCTAACACTTCCATTTCCTTTTGTCTCATCTCCTAATATCATTATATCTACTCCTATGGCAGTCCTCACATACACCTCGTCCATTACTACCATTTCCATTCAAATGCCAACTAATGTTTCTAGTACTCTTGTTGTGACTCATGTTTCAGGTACTGAATCTACTATTCTATCCTCATCAACATCAACCATTCCATAATGGTTGTTTCGGCAGACTCCAAAGCAAAAGAAGAAAGTACCTTTGGGGGATGTCATAGATCTAAGTACATTGGAGCATACACCAAAAAGACAGGCCAAGAGGCCAAAGATTGTTTCTATCCTAAGAGTAAATCCATATGGGTAATGAGTTATAGAGGTTGTTACTCCCATTGAGGGAAAAACTAAGGAAACAATTATAGCTGCAAATTATCGGATTTCTATATTTTCACTAGGAAAAGACACTCACAAAGGAGCTAAACAAGATGTACACATTGCTCTTGGAAATCTGCTGGAGAAATATGATAAAGATAAAGTTTCTAAGGATGAGCTTAAAGCCAAAGTCGAGCATCTCACTACATTACTCCGAAAAGTAACAAAGCCAACTCCATCTACTAAAGTCTCAACTACCACGTCTATGACAGTTTCATTTACCATTGATGACATTTCTTATCACGAGATCGAGAAGATAGGCCAGAAAGGGAGATCGGTAGATGGATGGATGGAACATATACTGCAAGAAGCTAATCCTTTAATTAAAGAGGCTCTAGAAATATATAATGATTTTCAAGTTGGAAGAGATGTTATTTGTAAAATGGGTGAATCATTTTTTGAGGATAACGATAATATGAATTTGAATTTGGCTACATGGATTGAAATCAGAGAAGAGGATTTAGATCTACTCCTTCAGGAGGATGTAATCAACGATGCTTCAAAGTTGTTTGAATATCAAAAGGCCGTGGAATTTCGGTGTCATGTGTTGCAAGATTTGATTAAGAAGTTGGACCATAAACGAGTGGAAATTATGGATGCCTTGAATGATATAGTAGAAGAATTCGATATTGTTAATTGTAGGTTCTTCAACGAAAACATTGATGCTCTCCCAGAAGATCAAATCAAGGAAAATTTCAAAGATTTGGTGAAGCGCGAAAATGAGGTTACCAAAACTTTCAGCAGGAATCCATTGATAGATTGGTCTTATGCCAAAATTTCATAGGAAGACTAAAGAAATTTGTGAGTAAACTTAGAATATTTCCAGCCAAGATCACAAGAGAAATTGAGACAGCAGATGTAGTGAATCACTATGCATGTGGGCTGGGAGACAAAGAAATTCAGGGAATCATCAAGCATTTCCTCGAATACAAACATCGAATGGTTGCATGGGAAGAAGCACAACATAAACCTGCTGAAGGAGAAGGTGTTGCAGAACTAGGCCAAAGTTGAGCAACCAAGAAAGGGTAGATCCAAGCTTTGCATTGGTCAAAATTGCAGGGTTGACTGAGTCAAACCCTTGCAACAAACTTGTTATATTTTATGGGAGCATGTTCCCTTGAATTAATGACATTTCTATTTTTAGTAAAATGTTAGTCGAAGGCCCAGCTGTAATGGCTTAGCCTAAAGAACTTATAAATAGTTAGGTGTATGGAGTCATTTGGGGGATAGAGATATAGATCATTTTTGGTGAAGTTACTCTTCAAGCTTGGAAGAGTGCTTCAGATATTTTAAAACCTTTTAATTATATTCATAGTGATATCTTGCCTTGAACTTGATTTATTGTGTTGAATGGTTGATCAGTATATGCTTTGTGAATGCATAATTCCTTGGTGTGAATGATTAACTTACCTTTATTTCAAATTATCTATTTTATGTTACGAGGAAGTAATGTAACCATCTTTTATGTCAGTTGTGGAAATATTGTTTTCCTTTTATCGTTAAAAGTTACAATATCATTAGTTGTAATCAATGAAATGGATGTTTGACATGTGCATGTGCATGTGCTATATCATCATGATTAGTTAATTGTGTGTTCGATCAAATAGGATCTCTCTATTATGTATACTTCGAGTTTAACAAAGGAACGCATACTTTTGGTCTATGGTATTTTGTGCCCTTTCTAAGTTGCAAAGGTGAAGGTGACTAACGGTGTTCGCATCCTACTCACATTAACCCTTCCCGAGATTTAAAATATCCTTTTATTCAGTGCATCACCATCCCTCATATAGTTTATTTTTTTGCAAACCTCTTTCCTTAAAACCCACGCAAATGTTAATATAGGATTGGATAACCATTTTATTATACTAGGAGTAGTATAACACTTAGTTTAGGAAAAGAAATCCAGCCTTCTCCGGAGGTTCACCTCGAGCCCAAGTCCCACAACTTGAGAGGTGATCCCATGTGTCTCAATCACACCAAATGTCTTGCTTATAGTCTGGCCATTCGAGAGTGCAATGATTTGGCGAAAATAGTTTTTGGCACGCTCGGTGGGAAAAATTTGGTACTTCTCTTCTCACTTGCAAAAGTTAAAGTACCTAGTGACTCTATATCTCTGGGTTCCAAATATCAGTGCATTAACTTATGCGAAGAATTTAGACAAGATCTTCTTCAAAGCAAGGAAGTTATCAGCATATTGAACTTCCCTTGTCTCCTCCAAAGAGAAGAAGCAGAGGTGTTTCAACTCCACCGGCTGCAACTTTATCTCGTATAGGTCATTCAAATCCTCCATACAGAAGGTTTCATCCACCAAAGAATAATCAACCTCTTGTTGCTATGGCGTAGAACCAATTTTTTCCTTCTTTCAATGCAAGCAATCCTCTTCTGTTGGCTCAATATGACCTTATACTAGTTGCAGCACTTAAAATTTTACCCTTTTACACATGGGAAACTCATGTTACTCCGGTAGAACACATTCTTGATGTAGCCAGCATTTACGTAGTACATAACATCATGAAGGATAATGTTGTTGTCAGACTTCTGGCCAATTTTTTCAAGGGAAAAGCACTTCAATGGTTTCAAGGGTTACGTGTTGGCAGTATAACCACATGGGACGAGTTAGGAGAGAATCTCTATAAACAGTTTGAAGACAAGAGTGATCACCTATCACTTTTGGAACAACTCACTACCATAAAGAGAGCTCCCCAAGAGTACATGAGTAATTTCAATTTCTGATTTCACAAAAACTTGGAATAGGATTCCGACACTCATTAAGCCTTCTCTAAATAATGCATTCTTGTATTATTTGTGAGATTTGAATAGTGATGTAGCAGTTATAATCCAATCCATGGGAGGGGCTACATTATCTGATGCCTATGACATAGCCATAAGTGTGGAATTTTTTTTAATTCAGGCTGGAAAGATAGCTCCTCGACCGCCAATGCCATTTTCTCCAGATCTTAGAAATAATCAGCCTATCATTGCTCCTATTCCAGCAGCCTCTAATCAACCAGCTCAATCTACCCCTTCCTCTTAAAATGATCTATTTGAAGTCAAATCACTACTGCAAACCTTCAAAAATGAGCTTGTAGCGATTAAAAGGTATCAGTCCCAATATGCTCGACCATTCCAATCCCAATATCTGGCAAGTCATCCTCCTTTTCAAGGAAATAATCAGGCCCAGAACTAGTTCACTAGCCAAGCCGCAAGCGTGAAGCCTTTAAACTTCCATAACCCTTCTGCCACCAGTGCATCCAGAGCCATAGTACCGGTCCAGAATAACCTCATTCAAGATTATGAATGGTGTTATCCTTTTTTTCAACCTCACAACCAAAATCTTTGCCCAAATGGAGTTTTTGAGTCAGACCCTTGTGGTCTAAAGCATATCCACCCCAAGTGAATCATTAGCCAGACCATCCACCCAAGAGAGCCAAGACCAGCCTTCTGATGAAACTACACTACTAAATTGGCAAACAAATGATTTTTGTGGTTTGAATACTGATGCCTCTACTGTATCATCAAACACACGTTCCAAGAAGAGGGCAATAGATCATCAATCTCCAAAAATTGATCAGGCATCTACTTCACAGCCTCAAGCACAAATATCAGCTGATAAGGGTACAAGAAAGAAATCACCAAAACTATCTACAGATCAGTCTACAAAGAAAGGTGGAACTTCAAGTATCACAGTGCCCAATAGGCATTTCCCAAAAGAAGACTCTGACGCCCAAAAAGGTATTAGCAAAGTTGGGGCAATTTCGTTCATCATTGTGGAGCAAATGAAGAAGACCAATTTAAGCATCATGATGTGGGATGTACTCTCAATTCCTTCTCAAAGGAACTTGCTACATGAGGCTTTGAAAATTTTTGGTACTACCGATAGATCATCATGTCATGAAGCAGCAGTAACAACCAGCTTGTGTCAATAAGAAATGAAAGTGATTTCTAAGGCCAATAAACCACCACAATTCTATATCTCTCTTATCATTGGTGATCATTTGGTGCACAATTATATGGTCGATTCTAGAGCCAATAGTTCCATGATGCAAAAGAAAATTGTAGATGTGTTAGAAATCCCATATACTTCAATCTCAAAAGGAGTTGTCCAGTTAGACGGTACTGCAATCCAAACGGCGGGAGTCATTAAGGGGCTTCAACTTACCATCCATGCATGTCCTAGCTTGGCATTCACACAAGACATATTTGTTATTGATATCCCTCCCCTCTTTGTCATTTTCTTATCACGTGATTTCACTGCCAAGATGGGTGGTTATTTGTCATAAGATTGGTCACATATGATCCTTCAAACAAGGTACAGGACGAAGGTGACTATAAGAGAAGAATGTATTTGTCACAATCATGTGGAGCCTTACACCGCTAAACCCATAAATGGGAATTATGCCAATTGTGACCCGGATGAGGAGGATGCAGATCACGAGCCAACTACTCTTAAAGAGGAAGTTCCTAGCATAGTGCTTGATGAGGTAAGTATTAATCATCAATATGATCCCTATGCTGATTTATTGGCAGATGAAGAATCTAGTATGTTGTTTTTAGAATATTTTGGATTAGGTACATACTGCATACATGAAGAAGGTGCAATCGTACCTCAATTGGTCAAAACATCTGATAGTTGCAAGGGACTATGGCAACTGTTCTTTGACGGTTCGAAGAGTATAAATGGATCCAGTGTAAGAGTTATGTTGATTTCTCTGGAAGGAAATAAATATTTCTCATCCTTCTAGCTGCAGTTTAGTTGTACTAATAATGTTGTTGAATATGAGGCCTTCATACAAGGAATTCAGTTGACTCAAAAGAGAGGAATCAAATCTTTGATGGTCTTTGGTGATAGTGAAGTGGTTGTGTGTTAAGTAACAACTCGCAGTGCATCAAAAAATGATCTATAGAGATTGTATAAGAATCAAGTTTGGGAATTGATAGAAGATTTTGAAGCTTTCGGAATTCATGCAGTTCCTAGAAAACAAAATCAAGAGGTTGACAGGCTGGCTACCATTGGCTCACAGTATGATATACCTGTGGACATTATGAAAGAAGGGCAGTAGATGGTCAAAATGGTGGTTTGTCCCGTAATACCAGATAACGTAGGTAGCTGGCAGGTGTTTGATAGTGACCAATATATTGTCCTTTTACTAAGGAAAGAAGCAGAGTTTGTTGCCAAACACCAAGATAAAATGTAAAACTCCTATGGTGATCAAATTAAATAGTTGAAAGGAAATAAACTACTAAAAGGCCTAGTTACTCTTAAGTTGATCTTCAATACAGATGACCAGGTCAAATGGCAAGGTACCAACATGATAATCAAAGAGGAAGATTTTGAAGAAGTCGAGGTAGCAAGTGAAAAGCTTCTAAAGATTGGAAAAGTACGTACTACTGAAGAGAAGGAAGCTTTCATTGAACTATGTCAAGAGTATCATGATATTTTTACATGGAGCTACAAGGACCTTTGTGGTCCTGATCTAGGTCTAGCTTAACACACCGTTGAGCTGGATCCAAACTCCAAGCTAGTTCATCAAAAATAGAGGCCAATAAATGCTAAAATTGAACCATTGATGAGGAAGGAGCTAAAAAATCTCATTGAGGCCTGCATTATTTTTCCCATCAAGCATTCCTCATGGGTAGCCAGAAGAATGGAGAGATTTGGATATGCGTAAACTTCAAGGATTTGAACGGAGCCTCATTGAAAAATCACTACCCCCTTCCATCAATGGAACAAATCCTTCAAACAGTGGCAGGGGCTCAAAGGTTTTCCTTTCTCAATGGACATTCATGATATAATCAGATTCTAGTCTGAGAATCTGACCAATTCAAAACAAATTTCACTACTAAGTGGGGCACTTATGCTTACAACAAAATGCCATTTGGATTGTCCAATGCGGGGGCTACCTTTCAAAGAGCCATGGACATGGCATTTAAGGGACTAATCAATGATATCATCTTGGTTTACCTTGATGATATAACTATATATTATAAGCATGTCGAAGATCATATCACACATCTAAGGAAATTTTTTTGAAGATGTAGAGAATTTGGAGTTTCCCTTAATCCTAAGAAGTGCATTTTTGCAGTTTAAGAAGGAAAATTGTTGGGACATGTTGTTTCCATGGAAGGACTATCTATTGATCCTACCAGAATTCATTTAATTATGTCCTTATCTCTTCCAAGTCATAAGAAAGGTCTCCAAAGTTTTATGGGAACCATAAATTTCATATGAAGATTTATTCCTCAGTTTGCAACATTGGCTAAACCACTAACGGCCATGCTAAAAAATAATATTCCATTCTCATGGAAGAAAGAAGGAAGGGAGAGCTTCACGGCTATTAAAATGGCCATCTCTCAAGCCCCCGTGCTAGTAAACCCCATGTTGACAAAGATTTCATTATGTATGCTTTCGCAGGTCCGGAAAGTATTTCGGGTATTCTCACCCAACAAAACGACAATTTGATGGAACAATCAATTTCCTTCTTTAGTCAATCCCTCAAGGAATATGAGCTCAAATATTCCTTCGTTAAGAAACAAGTCTTTGTAATCATTTGAGCCTTGAAAATTTTTTGGCACGTGTTGTCCAATAACAAAATTCACCTGATGGTCTCCCATCCTGGCGTTAAGGAGTTTTTTCTAAACAAAGAGATGAATGAGAAACACGTTGGGTGGATCACAAAATTAATGGAGTATGATGTGCACATTAAAGTCACCAAACTTGTTAGAGGCAAAGGATTATGTCAGCAGCTGGTTGCAGACTTAGAGATCAAGGATGTGGAAGATGTTATGCTCTTAAACACCGACGAAGGTGACAGTCAACCTGATTGGTTAACAAATATGTAAAATTTCCTCCTCTCAGGGGAATATCCTTCAAATATGGACAAATTCCAAAGACACAGTTTTCATCTCCAGTCTATTCCATATGTCTCAATTGGTAATATTATTTTCCGTAAAGATTTGAATGGTGTTCTTCTGCGCTGCGTCAAACTAGAACAGGAAAGTAAGATATTAGAAGAATTCCACAGTGGTCTATCTGGGGGGCATTACTCTTCACAAACAACTGCTACCAAAATCATGCGTGCATGTTACTATTGGCCTGATTTATTCAAAGATTCCCATCTCTGGGTGAGGAAATGTAAAGAATATGCCTTGTTCATAGGCAAACAAAAGTTGGAAGCACTTACCTTGCACCCCATTCAAGTAGATCAACCTTTCATTCAATGGGGGTTAGATTTTATTAGGATGATTAACCTGCCTTCTAGTGATAGACATAAATGGGTTCTTACTACAACGGATTATTTCACTCGATGGACAGAGGCGGTAGCTTTAAAGGAAAGTAACGAAAAGACGGTTCTTGATTTCCTAGAAAATATAATGACAAGGTTCGGAGTTCCATTTACCATTATCTCCGACAATGCAATGGCCTTCCTCAGGTTTAAGTTGAGTGAATGGGCGGTTAAGAAATGAGTCTACCTTGAGACTTCATCAAATTACTATCCACATGGGAATGGGTTATCTGAATCTAGTAACAAGAATCTCTTAAGGATCGTCAAATGTACAATGGAGGCTAATAAAAGGACCTGACATACACAACTTAAGACTGCCTTATGGGTAGATTGAATCACACCTAAAAGGGTCATTGGAAATTCACTCTCCTTGGAATTACCTTCTTTAGAGTTGTCCCATCAGCTCAAAGTTATGGAAAATGATTCCTTAACGGCGAGGTTTTCTGAACTCGTGGAGCTGGAAAAGTTTGAAACACAGCTATGAAAACCTTAGGCCAACATCAAGCTCAAGTTAAGAAATCCTTCGACAAGAAATCTTTTGATAAGCATTTTTAAGAAGAAGATTTGGTTCTCAAGTGGGACGAAGACAAAGCCGAACCAGGCAGACATGCCAAGTTTAACGCTCTATGGAGTGGACCGTATATTATCTCAAGTTGTAAAGAGGTGAATTCATTTCATTTATCCAGACTCAATGGAGAAGAATTTCCCATTCACGTGAATGGGATACATCTCAAGCTTGCATTTGAGATTGTTTCAACCTTGTACAGTGTTCGTTTTTCTTTTCCTCTAAGTGCTTTGCACATTGTTTTGTTTTGTTTTTTTCTTTTCTTTTGGTTTTGGGTGTCCCCTGAATGTAGTTTTTTTCTAGGACTCCTTTTGCCCAATGGTTTGTATAAGGCTACTGATCCAAAAGCTTAGCAGGCAAGCATTCCCTGGAGGTCGCCAAAAATGTTACCGTTTTATTTTACCTCGAGAAACAAACATTGAAATGGGTCAGATAATTTTTTTGAAATCCTTCACATGGAAGTTTTCTTCAAAATTGAAAAATTCTCCAAAGTCCAGAAAATCTGAAAAATTTGAACTTCAGACTTTGGGGATTTTCCCTTTCTGAGTTTAAATGACACAAAATTAAAATTATGATTTCCAAGTTCCGAAGTCCAAAACCCCGAAAGTTTGAAATTTCAGACTTTTGGGATTTCAAAGTTTGTAGTTTTCTTTGGAAATTATCAATTTTTGAACTCAAAGTTCCAAAGTTCGAAGCCCCGAAAGTCCAAAATTTCAGACTTTCAGGCTTTTGGGTTTCAGAACTCTCCTGACCATTTTAAGGTTTTTCACTTTCGGACTTCTGAAGTCTGAAAGTCTGAAATTTTGGACTTTCGGGCTTTTGGGTTTCGAAACTCTCCCATTGCCATTTCACAAATTTCATCTCTTGATCTCTGAATTCTGAAACCTCGAAATTCTAAGATTTTAGAATTTCATAATTTTGGGTTTCGAACTTTCGGAGCTCTCTACATATTTAATTCTTACCTACTTCTGTACAGATAGAGATTTGGCCATTAATAATAGATTTTTTCTATTTAAACTCTATTTTTTACCTATCATTTTCATCTGACATTTTACTCTGACCACCTAGGTTTTACTGTATTTTATACTTTTCAACATCATTCTCGAGGTATTTTATTTTGGTTATTTTATTTTTGGTTTAAGATATTTTGTTTTGTTTCTCCTCATTCATTTTATTTTGTTCCTCCTCTGTATGCCTTGGAAAATGACAATATCATTACCCGTCATGTTTCCACGATTTGAGTTTCTACAAGTATTCAGTACAGCTACCATCAGAGTCTTTAGAGATCCTCTCGAATATTCAAAATTTACCCTCTCAGCACTTCTCATTTTTCAGAGTTTAGAGATTGGTGTTTTCGGGGATTGGATTTTTTGGAGAACCTTCTTTTTAGAATTCAGAGATTTGGTTGTTCGGCACTTTTTGTTTCTTGGGAATTGTGCCATTTTGGGTTTTTAGAAGTATCCAATTTGTAACTTCAGAGCTTTTCACATTGGCTTTTCGGAACTCTACTTTTTCGAGGTTTCGGAGGTTGAAGCTTTTCGAAAATTCAAACTTCTCCAATTCGGAACTTCGGGCTTCTCCAATTCGGAACTTTAGACTTCTCTAATTCAGGCTTTTGGACTTCTCAACTTTAGAACTTTCAACTTTGGCATTTCAGGAACCAACAGGCCATCAGGTTCCAAAATTCAAAACTTGATGTCTACTTCTACATCCCAGGGCAAGGAAAAGATGAAATATTCATTCCTCGGGGTTGTTCCTCACTCTTACTTGTCTTCCGACCTGGGGAGCATAGGAGACACTGATCTTAGACAAATTAATTTTCCAGACTTTTGGGCAAGGGTGAAGGCCCCAAATAAGAAATCCTAGATGCAAGCCATATATGACAGTGGGCTTGCTCTTGCTGTCAGTTTTTCCTCATCCATGCATTACCCAGAGCTCATTTTAGCTACCACAGCCCACTTTGATGAAGAATCCATGATAGTTAAGGATGTTGATGGAAAGATTGTAATCCACTTGGATCCAGATTTCTTTTAAGATTTACTCAAACTCCCCGACGTCAAGGACTATGTGACAATTTCACTAGAGTCAATAGTAGAACATTGGGATTACGAAGTGGAGTTGTGCATGAGGGTCATGTTGAAAAGTTATTTGGCCAATGCTATTGCCTTTGTCCATCGAGTAAAATAGTCCATTGTAGTAAGGACCCATTTATGTCCATCACTAGATGGAGGATTAATCATTCCAATGAAATCCAACCCCCATTAAATGAAGGGTTGATCCACTTGAATTAGATGCAGTGGAAGATTTGTCAACTTTTGTTTGCCACTGGAAATGGCACATTCCTTACACTTCCTTACCCAAAGATGGGAATCTTTGAACAAATCCAGCCAATAGTAACTAACTCGCATGATCTTGGTAGCAGTTATTCGTGCAGGATAATGTCCTCCAAGTAGGCCATTATGAAACTCTTCTAGTATATTGCTTACATGTTTCGGTCCCACGCACCGAAGGAGAACACCGTTCAGATCCCTTCGAAAGAGAACATTATCTACAAGAACATATGGAATAGACTGAAGACAGAAAGTTTGTCTCTGATTTTTATCCATGTTTATAGGATATACTCCTGAGAAAAGGAAATTCTTCATTTTAGATAACCAGTCAACTTGATCATCACCCTCATCGGTGTTTAAGAGCATCACATTCTCATCGCCTTTTGATTCCATGTCTACAGCAAGTTGTTGACACAAACCTTTACCTCTGATAAGTTTGGTAACTTTGATATGTATGTCATTCTCCATCACCTTCGTGATCCATCCAGCACACTTTTCATTCATCTCTTTGTTCAGTAAAAATTCTTTGACACCTAAATGAGACACCATCAAATAAATTTTGTTGTTAAACAACGTGTGCTTTAATTTCTTCAAAACTCGAATAATTGTAAAGACTTGTTTTTCAAAAAATGAATATTTGAGCTCATAGTATTTGAGGGATTGACTGAATAAAGTAATTGGTTGCTCCATCATATCGTCATTTTGTTGGGTGAGGATACCTAAGATGTTATCTTGACCTGCAAAAACATAAAGAACAAAATATTTATCAAACTTGGGGTTTACCAACATGGGAGCTTGAGAAATGGCCATTTTGATGGCTTCAAAACTCTCCTTCCCTTCCTTTTCCCATGATAAAGTCATGTTTTTCTTAAGCATGGTTGTTAGTGGTTTAGCCAATGTTGCGAATTTAGGGATGAATCTCCACATGAAATTTATGGTTCCCAGAAAACTATGGAGACCCTTCTTGTGACTTGGGAGAAATAAGGACATAATTGAATGGATCCTGGCTGGAGTGATAGAAAGTCCTTCCACTGAAAACAATGTGCCCTAACAATTTTCCTTTACGCACTACAAAAATACATTTCTTAGGGTTAAGTGAAACCCCAAATTCCCTACACCTTCGAAAAAGCTTCCTTAGATGCATGATGTGGTCTTTTGCATGCTTAGAATATATAGTTATATCATCAAGGTAAACCAAGATGATATTGTTTATTAGTCCCTCAAATTCCATGTCCATGGCTCTTTGGAAAGTAGCCCCAACATTGGACAATCTGAATGGCATTTTATTATAAGCATATGTGCCCCACTTGGTAGTGAAAGTTGGTTTGAATTGATCGGATTTTTGAACTAGAATTTGATTATAACCTGAATATCCATTGAGCAAAGAAAAGATTTGAGCTCCTACCACCATTTGAAGGATTTTCTCATTGATGGAAGAGGATAATGGTCTTTCAACGAGGCACGGTTCAAATCCCTGAAATCCACACATAACTGAATTTCTTCGTTCTTCTTCCTTATAAAGACCAAATTGGCCACCCAATATGAATGCTTGATAGGAAAAATTATACAGGCCTCGATGATTTTAGTTAGCTCCTTTCTAATTAGTGGCTCAATTTTGGGATTAATTGGCCTCTGTTTCTGATGAACTGACTTGACATTAGGATCTAGTTCGATGGTATGTTGTGCTAGACTGGATCAAAACCATGCAAGTATTTGTAGCTCCATGCAAAAATGTCGTGATACTCTTGAAAAAGTTTTGATGAAAGCTTCTTTCTCTTATGGGGTACACACTTTACTGATCTTCAAAAACTTTTCATTTGTTACTTCGACTTCATCAAAATCTTCTTCTTTGACCACCATGTTAGAGCTTTGTCTTTTGGCTTGATCGTCTGAATTGAAGATGGATTCTAGAGTAACTAATCCTTTTGATAGCTTCTTGATATTCAATTGTATGATTTGATCACCATATGATTCTTACAACTTACCTTGATTTTTCATAACAAACTCCGCCTCTTCTTATAAGAAAAGAACAATTTGTTTATCACTATCGAACACTTGCCAGCTACTCACATTATCAAGAACTACAGGTCAAACCACCATTTTGGCAGATTGTCACCCTTCTTTCATGATATCAACAGGTATATTGTATTACGAGCCAATTGTAAGCAAGCCTATCAACATCTTGATTCTAATTTCTAGGAATTACATGGATCCCAAAATCTTCAATCAAATCCCATATTTGGTTCTTGTATGATCTTAGAAGATCATTTTTGGATGCATTGTGTGCCATCACTTGATAAACAAGTAACTCGATGTCTCCAAAAACAGTCATGGCTTTAATTCCCTTCTTTTGAGCTAGTTGTATTCCTTGCATAAGGGCATCATATTCAACAACATTGTTAGTGCAATTGAATAACAACCAGAAAGACGATAAGTACTTACCTCCCTCTAGAGAAATTAGCATGACGCCAGCACCATATCCATTCTTACTCCTCAAGTCATCGAAGAACAATTGCCACAGTCCTTCATAATTGTTTTGTGCTTTAACAAGTTATGGTATGATTGTACCTTCTTTGTGAATGCAGTATGTACCCAATCCCATCTCTTCCAACAACAACGTACTAACTTATTCCTTTGCCAACACATCAACATAGGGATCGTACTGATGATCTCCACTGACTTCATCTAGCACAGTATCAGGGACTTCTTCGATAAGAGTGGTCGCTTCATGATCAACATCTTCTTCTTCTAGATCACCGATGGTATAATTCCCATTTATAGGACTAGTAGTGCAAGTTTCTACATGATTATGGTAGATGGGTTTTGCCCTTATAGTTACTTTGGTTTCGTATCGAGTCCTGAGAATCATATGTGACTAATCGGCTGATAGATAACTGCCCATCTTGGCAGTAAAATCTCATGCTAGGTAGATGGCAAAGAGAGGAGGGAGATCAATGATTGATATGTCTTAGGTGAACGAAAAACTCAGGCATGCATAGATGGTAATTTGAAGTCCTTTGATAACTCCAACAGTTTTAACGACTGTGTCATCCAACTAAATAACTCCTCTTGCGACCAACACATATTGTATGCCTAGTACATCTACAATTTTTTTAGGCATGACCGAGCTACTGTCTCCAAAATTGATCATGTAATTATGTACCAGGTGGTTGCCGATGATCTGGGAAATATAGAATGGTGGTGGTTTGTTCACCTTAGGAATATTTTTCCCTTCTAGTTGACACGAACTCATAACAATTGTTGCTCCATGACCCGATGATCCGTCAGTTGTACCAAAATTGTTCAAAGCCTCTCGCAACAAGTTTCTTTGAGAAGGAATTGAGAGTGCGTCCCACATAGTAACGCTCAAGTTGGTCTTCTTTATTTGTTCTACAATACTAAAGGGAATTGCTCCTACTTTTCTGACACTTCTTTGGGCATTAGGATCCTCCTTTTGAAAATGTTTGTTGGGTACCGTGATTGTAATGCCTGTTTCAACTACCACATGAGACCAAGAAACAAACTAGGAAAAAATTATGGAATATTTTTTTTTTATATAGAAAGAGTCTAAAACCAAGTTGCAAGACACTAGTTTGAAACTAAATAGGTTTCAGAACAAATTATGATTAACCAGACACAATGTTTCCATTTTATCTTATAACAAGTTTACAAGGCTCCAATTTGGAGGTTACAAGTTTTACTAAGGTTCAGGGAGAAATTTATTGCCAGGCCTGCTCTCTATCAAGCCCTAAACTTCAACTGGATTTTTCACACACTTGGAGTTATCAAAAATTTCCTAAACTAGACTCATTGGATAGTAAATTTCCTCACCTTTCCAACCATATAAAGAAGTCCTCCTAACTCCTTGTAAAACTTAAGTTATGGCCAGGCGGAGTTTTAGGGAGAAATTTTCCCTTAGAGGTCCACGGGGATAGGGAGAAAATTGGGAAAATTTTCCCAAACGCCACATGTCATCACGTGATTCATTCGGGCCAACAGGTCATGGGGAAACATTTGAAATTTTTTCCCAAAACCAAAGTCTCAATTTTTCCAAAGGAAAATTTTCCTCCATGCCTCCGCACTTGCTCAAATGGCCACGTGGCGCTTTGTGATTGGCCGCGGGGATACGGGTCGGTGGAGGAAAAAGTGAAATTGTTCCAAAAGGGCAAAATGTTAAGTTTTCATTTTTAAATCCATGGCCCCCCCTACCACGTGTCAACACGTGATAGGTGCGGGGCAGAGGGGTTGCGGGGAAAATTGGGAAAATTTTCCTAAGACAAAATTTTCAAAAAGTTAAGTTTTATTAAGGGTCCGCCCCTCCAAGGTGCCATGTGGCGACTTCTGATAGGATGAGAGGGTGGCGGGGCCACGGAAATTTTTAGGAAATTTTTCCAAAGTTCAAAATTTAAATTTTTCTAAGGTCGAATTATTTCATTTTTTTTTTTTTTTGGTTTGGGATGGCCATTTTGAAGTAAAACTTCAAATGACCATAACTTTTGATAGGAAGCTCCATTTTAGGCAAACAAGGACTTTCCAGAAAGGTCTCAGAGTCCTATTTTCACAACAATCATAAATTTTGGAATTTGGTGAAGTTTAGAGGGTTAATTTTAAAAAATCGATCTGCATGGTTTATAAAAATTGAAAACTGGCAGTTTTTTTTCAAACTTGCATTTTTTATAAAATTGAATCCCTTCCTCCACTCCGCATGCCAATCAGACATGGGGGATCAACTTAGGGAAGAATTCGAATGTTTTAAATATGTCAATTTGATCAATTTATTCAAGTTTACAAATTTCTAACAGTTGATGGGAAAAACGACCATGTAAATTCTGAATTGAAATTCTTTGAGTTTTAGAGATTTATTCTTGACTGTTTTAGCGAATTTAGTTTTCTCAAGTCTTCCTAAGTGTGAATTTCAAGTTTCGTAATTTATTTTTGAGTATAAAGTCGAACTGCTTATTTTATTTAAAAAGGAAGATGCCAAAATTATGAACTTAAAACAGAGTTCTCTTCTCCACGAATTTACAATTTATTATGCAATTTTCAATTAAGGAAAACATATCCATTTCATTTCTAAGACATCCAATTGATTCAACAAAGACATGTATACAGTATGTAATTTTGATTTCTAACTTTTATCAACTCATTTCAAAAATCCAATTTATTTCTTTTTTCTTTTTTTTTTCTTTCCAAAACAGAATTACGAATTTAACAGTCATGTGATTTCCAAGATAACAATGCAATTGGGAAAGTAATGTATTTCATTCATCTATCTCCAACAACAATATTGCAATAAGGTATATCAAGAGAACTTCGATTCCTTTATTGAATTTAAAAAATCTTACAATTGATCTCCTTTCTTTACATTCTAAATTGAAAATTACAAACTGTATCATATTCTTCTTTTTAAAACAGAGGAAGGGAAAGTGACTCATTCTCTTTTCAAATACCAAAACCTAGGATATCATTTACATTTCACAATCAATTACAACTTTCAAATTACATGGTAAACATTTCCCTTCTCAAATCAATTACATGCATCCACTTGAAGTGGGAAGGATTACATTTAAAATTTACAAAAAGGATGACTGTCAAACTGTTGTCTTTCTTCTCCAAACAACAGCAAGCTAAGTTCTTCATCTTCATTCTTCTCATCACAACAAGGAAGGGGGAAAGGCAACGCTCTCCACCCAACCAAGACATCCAATGGGAAAAGAGAAGCCATCTTTCCACATTAGCCCCTGAGCCCCAACCATATTGGAATGGAACATGATAAAACAACACATGGCAACATAGCTTCTTCACATACAAGCATACATTCACAAACACAAATAAACACAAGGCAAGAAGATGTAGTTCTCTACTACAACAATCAATTCCAAACAAAACAAAGGATTCTTCTCCAAGCAAGCAAGCCAACAAGAGCAAGAACTATGGAGGTCTCCTTGGCCCAATTTGCCTCCGTTTACCACAACCACACCATCATCTCATCCAACTTCTGATTTAATTAAACAAATGATGGACAAAATGCAAAATCTGGAGGCTTCCGTTTTAGGAAGTCGTAGCGCCTTGACATACGAGCAAGTTTGTCGGGAGCCTATCCACCTTTCAGTCCCCTTTCATTCATATCCTCCTCAATGGGAATTACCAAAGTTTACCCGCTTTAACAGTAAGGAGGACCCTCAACAACACTTGCGATCATTTAGACATGCCTGCTATCTGATTGCTCACGACGATGCTTTACTACTCTGCACCTTTCCCATGTCCTTATCAGGACCCGCCTTGGAGTGGTACAGTGCTTTAACTCAACACTCAATCTTCTCTTTTAACCAGCTAGCCCAATCTTTCTTGGATCATTTCTCCATTAACATTGCCAAGAAAGTATCTATCACCGACCTCTATGCCATCTGACAATTTGAAGATGAATCTATCGCAGATTTCGTTGGACGATGGCGGGGCCTTATCAACCAACTTACGTATGCCTTGCCTCAGACTGAACTTATCGAACTGTTTACGCGGGCCTGCGCTAAGCACATCTCTCCTACCCTCCAAATTCAAACTTTCTGTACATTTGACGAGGCCTTTATTATGGCTCGAAAACTAGAGATTCGAGCCTTAGAGGAAGAGAAATTGCGGTTGCGCAACAAAAACCCCACTTTCCGAACCCAAGATTCCACCAACAAACCCAACACCACCAATCCTCACCCATCGACTGCTTCGAAATCAAAAGGGGCCGTGCACGCGGTGATGGTCAAATCCCAACCACCGTCTAATACCCCGCCAAAAACCACCTATAAGTATAAAGCAGAGCCCATCAACTACACTCCCTTGGGAGAAACATATGGTGTGATATTGGAAAAATTGCTTAAAGCAGGAGCCATTACCTTACCTCCTGTTAAACCTCACTCCGGGTTTGATTCCACTCGCGCCATACCTTCTTGGTACAAAGAAAATGACTTCTGTAACTTCCACCGCGTGAAGGGACACAGTCATGAGAACTGCAAGATGTTGAAAAACATAGTGCAGGAAATGGTTGATGCGGGGGATATAGCCCTCGATAATCCTAACGCCCCTGCTAACCGAAATTTGAAAATATTCAACAAACCATTCCCGAATCATTCTTCTAACAGTAATCTAAACCAAGATATCTTAGCTGAGGAGAGTGTTCATGAGATCCATGCAGTCTTCGATTCCCAGCCAAAGACCTCTATTGAACAAATTCTGAATCAAACCTCTTCACTAACGCAGGAAACCGAACCCCCTTCCTCGCCATCAAGACAAACTGAAATCCTTGTCGTTCCTTTACCCATCAAGGAATTAACTGCCCAAAGTTCCCTTCTCACAAATGAGCCTTCTTACACCACATCCTTGCAATACTGTGAGCGGATGTTATCTAATTTATCTATTTCCCAAACGTCTCCTTCTACCATTCTTGCTGTACAAGAGGAAGGCTCGCCACTTCTTTTTTCATCCTTAGACGAGAAACCTCTTGAACCGACATCACCACATTCTTTAAACATGACATATCCTCTCAAACACGCCCTCCTACCTATTAGTCCTTCATCACCTAAATCTTTTCAGCAACCGGTTGACCTCTTAACGCCCATTGATACAGTGCCTCATATACCCCTTGTATCACACCCATAGTGGACCGGAATCACAACCCACCTTTCTTCCATACAAAAGTTCCTATTCACACGTGAGGACTGTCATTCCCCAGAAGATAGACAGGTCCTATGGGAACGTTTGAGTATGCCATATTCTACTCAAATGCAAATGACTGATCCTGATGCCTCTACCATATACCCGAAGTGTTTACAGAAGCTTAAAATGCCTATGTCCTCATCTTCACCCCCCTCATCTCTACCAAATACCTCATCCACTTCTATTAACCTAACCGAATCTTCCCCTACGCTTGGGACCTCACCCATACCTAGTCTAACACACTCACCTAAGCGGCTTGATTTATCTAAAAATAAAGCCGTCAATCCCATTAGGAGATAGACTCAATCTCCTCAATCTATGCCGTTAACACAACTAAAACCCTCGTCGTCACACCTACCTTCCATATTGGGACCCCATCCCTCTACCTTACATCAATATATCATACCTCATGCGTTTTCTTTAAAGCGACCTACGCCTTCTGCACCCATACAGAAATCCAAGGGTATAGCAACACCGTCACCCCGCGTATCCTGTCCACCTATCAACCATAAACAAATTCCATCATCAAAAGATTTGTTTTCTGTCACTCCCATATCTCCGTGGTTGTTTTTTGATACCACATCATCTGTGGCCTCATCATCCAACCAGCTAAACATAGCTTCTACGCCAAAGAAACCACGGTTAGTTAAAACCCATTATCAAAACTCCTTGGCTAAACCACCCCCCATACAAACCAACCACACCACGTCATCACCAGAATCGACCCAGTCAATAGCCTCATTTTCCTCTGAATTTGACCCACTCAAACGGTCTTACGCCAAAATCCTTGCTATGTTGGTAGAGAATGCGACCATTTCCCTACCCCCACTTAGACCTTATGATCCATCTAAATCTCGACCTATAGGTTACGATGAGTCTAAAATCTGCGCTTACCACCGCACACCAAGACATGACGTAGAGGGATGCAAAGTGTTGAAAGCCATACTTCGTCTGTCACCTCTCTCCGATAGAAAAGTTAAGAAAGACAACTTACTGAAGAGAGAGACCTTTAGCTTCAATTCCCTCTCCTATACCACCTGTCCCTGCCTCACCGAGATCTATCAGTATTACAGTGCCCCACCTCTCGAAGACCATGACCTATCCTTGCCATCTTCCCTCCTCTCATATTCACAAGATCAATATGATTAGTGTTGCTACTCGAGGGAAGAAAAACAATGGGAGAAAGCGAAAGAAAACACACATACGACATCTCTTTCTCTGTCCAACATCCCGATTGCACCACCACCTAAAGTGGTTATTCGCGGACCCTCCTATCCCATCTCTAATGGAATTGCCCACTGAACTATGATCAAACAGCTTCACCAATCACCTATAAAAAATGACATTGTATGATCTCATTCAGACTTCTGAATCTCATCGACAAGCTCTCGTTGAAAATCCTTCAAGGGATAGAGGTTTTTACCTAATGAAACCTTGCATGTTACCTCTATTCTAACACCTAATCACATTGCGTCGCTCACCAAACAATATATCTCCCCAACCACTTCTGTCTCTGTACAGCAAGCCGCTGTTGTCAATTTCTTCGAAGATGAAATTATTGACTTCGGTGCCGAAGATCCTGACCCTTCTCTTTTCATCTCAGCGTACATTTGGGATATTCGGGTATGTCGTGTTATAAATTGACGAGGGCGCTAGCCTAAACATCATCTCTTCAAAAGCCTTCCAACAAATGAATATCCCTTCTAGTTGCATGTGCGCCAACCCCATCATGTTGCGATCATTCAATGATGATATTACTTCTACTTTAGGCACCGTGATCCTTAACATTCGTGTAGGACCACGTACTTTACTCCCGAACTCTTCTATGTCCTTGAGGGAGAGTTCCAATACAATATGTTGTTTAGGTCTGCCCTTGGATCCGGGCTATGGGGATGCGTTCCCTCCACCTTACATAGATGCATAAAATTTTAGTACGAGGGGAAGTCCTACACCATAAAAGCTGATCCTCTCCCCTTCAAAACTTGCAATATGTTTGTATTGCCCTAATAATGTGCTCTTGTACCAGTCAAGACACTCATTCATCCAACCCATCCATCCACTTCTAACGCACGCTTACACCCTTTCAACCAATGAAACCACCGTTACAAATATTACTTCCTTTCCCACAAATAACATCTCAACCTCCGACCCCTTAGTAGATGTTTTTCAATGCCTTACGCTGGGGGGAGTACCGCCTCTATATAACATTAGCTCTTTCCATAGCCCGCAGGAGTACGGACAGTTACATACACATCCCACCTAGACGACCGTCGCGTGGGGGGAGGTAATCTCTTATGGACCACCCCCATTGCCACACCAACGTAACGTATGGGGGGTGTTGACGCCATCCTCCGTTACCCCTGAACCACCTCTTGGTGTGGTTTTCTTCCAATCTGATTTTCAATACTTGACAAATCGTCGTTTCGCCCTCACCTTCTTGACTCGTTGTGCTTGGAAAGGCTTTGGTTTTGGTCTTTATGAACAAGGCCGACATACACTCATTCCTGTGACTACATGCAAACAAAATGATCACAGTGGGTCTTAGTTTTCCTAAAAAACCTACACCGGAGAAACCTCATGTCAGTTGTATCCTGGAGGATGATGACGCCACCTCCCTACCAAAACCATCATCACCCACTTTGCCATCATCACCCACAGAGTCGATAGAACCTGAATCTATCCCTCCTAACTTTTTTTTTTCATAAATGCTATCTTCATAGGTCCTCTCACTTATCAACATGATAATAAGGACCCATTTTCTCTTCCCCTTCTGTATCTAGACATGATCGAAGAGGATTCACCTTCTCGATTAATGTTGTTGAGTGCCAGGATGACGACTCCATCCTCACTTACCTTGGGGGCAGATGACCTCCTATATTCAATGTGCCTTACCGTCTGAAACTCAAACCATGTTGAATGAGTCGACTATAGAAATCAACATCCACACAGAGGAGGATCCTCACATTGTGAAGATCAGACAATCCCTTAACACCTCAGAACAAGCTGCGTTTACTACCTTTCTCCATACCCACAACCAAGCTTTTGCTTGGTCCCTACGCTGACATGCCAAGAATTGATCCTACCATTGTTGTCCATAACATCACCCTAAACCACGATTCCAAACCAGTCAAACAAAAACTGAGAAAAATGCATCCACGCATTGCCCTCTTGGTCAAAGAGAAGAGCTTCAACAACTTCTTTCTGTTTTCCTTCATCTTTCCTATTGACTATCCTCAATGGATTTTCTAACATCGTACCTGTCACTAAAGCGACGGGGGGGATTTCGGATATGCATGGATTTTCGAGACCTTAACCTCACTTGCCCCAAGGTTGACTTTCCCCCCTCCCAAGTATTGATCAACTTGTTGATCTCACTGCGGGCCATGAAATGCTTTCTCTCATGGATGGCTTTTTGGGATACAATCAAATTTTGGTAGCCCCGGCTGATCAACATAAAACTACCTTCATAACTCCTTGGGGGAACCTTTTGTTATCATGTCATGCCATTTGGCCTTAAGAATGCTAGTAGCGACCTATCAGCGGGCTATGACTTACATTTTTCATGACATTATGCACACTATCCTTGAGGATTATGTCAATGATCTTCTTGGCAAATCTAAACATCGCAGTGAACATCTTGATGTTTTAACCATTATTTTTCGATCGCCTGTTACAATATTCAGTTCGGCTTCAAACCAAAGAAATGTGTCTTTGGTGTTCTTTCAAGGAAAACTTCTTGGATTTATTGTCTCTTTGCGTGGCATTGAGGTCGATCCATCTAAAGTAAAAGCTATCCTAGAAATGCCCCCACCCAAAAACCTCAAACAATTACGTAGTTTGCACGGTAAACTTCAATCCATCCGGCGTTTCATCTCCCATTTCTCGGATCGATGTCAACCCTTTCCATCACCTTCTTAAAAAAATACATTACCTTTCAATGGAAGTGACGAGTGTCACCAAGCCTTTGAAGCTCTCAAAGCCTATCTCTTGCAGCCACCTGTGCTTATTCCACCGCAGGATGATTGCACCCTTTCTACCTTTACCTTTCTGCCACTGACCATGCTATAGGAGCCATGCTCGCACATTGGGACTCGACACATCGAGAACAAGCTGTTTATTATATAAGTCGTACTCTCATGGATTATGAGACTAGGTATACACATGTAGAAAAATTGTGCCTAGCCCTATCATTCGTAGCCACCAAACTCTGACATTACCTCATAAATCACAAAACTTTTTTTCATCACCAACATGGACACCAATTCATTATATGTATGCCAAACCACATCTAAACCAACGCATCACCCGATGGCTTATGCTCCTCGCTGACCTCGACCTTGAGTTTGTACAATAGAAGTCAATCAAAGGACAAACTATTGTGGACCAACTTGCGGAGGCCCCTTTACTTGGGGGAACAATTCACCAATTTTAATTTCCCCAATGAACTTATCACCACTCTTTCACTCAGGGAAGAGTCGTATCAAATGACCCTCTTCTTCGATGGATCTAAATGCCAGCGTGGTGGAGAAGCCCGACGTTGTTCTCATTCCTCTTGACACTGAACCTATGCCTCTTTCATTCTAGCTCAATTTTCCCCTGCACTAATAATACAGTGGAATACGAGGCGCTTGTTTTGGGTCTCTAGGTTGCGTTACACTTAGGTGTCAAATCCATTAATATTTTTGGTGACTCTCAATTGGTAGTTAATGAAGTTAATGGGCATCTACCAATGTAAGAATTAGGAACTTAAAAAGTAAAAAACATTACGTGGATTCACTTTTGACCTCATTTACTCGTTATTCTATCCAGACCATTCCCCGCTCCACTAACAAAATTTACGGATACTATGGCTTGCTTAGCCTCGCAAATTCCTGCCACACCAATTGACTCTGACATATTCGTCTTGGTCCAACAACTTTTTGCCCCCATCCTACTCAGCCCCGGTTGTTTGTATGATGAATAATATGTCTGCTAATTCGCAGGATACCTGGTACCACCACTTTCACGACTACCCTTACAACCTATGTTCTCTCCCACCTGACCTTACTAGTAACGGAAAACGTTATTTTCTTAAAAGTGTTTCTCGTTATGTTTGTCATGGGGGGGAATCCTCTATAAATGTGGCTTTGATGGCATCCTCCTTCGATGTCTAACCGGAGCGGAGGTCACCTATACCATCCAAAAATTCCATGACGGCATTTTGTGGTGGGAGATTTTAGTGGCACTTGTCGTGGCCAAATGAATCCTTTGCCTAGGTTATTATTGGCCTACTCTTAATAACAACTGCTACGAATATGTTAAGCATTGTATTGTGTGTCAACAACATGCCAACCTTCAACATACTCCTAGCCATCCGCTACAGGTCGCACGAGATCTTTGGCCTTTCTCACAATGGGGTTTTAGACCTTATTGGTTAGATTCACCTACCTTCTTCACAACGTCACCATTGGATAATCACAGCAACTGAATATTACAAAAAATGGGTGGAGGCCATTCCACTCATTTCAATCAAAAAAAGAAAAAAAATGTCGAATTCGTTAACCATCACATTATCTGTCATTTTGGTATTCCTCATCGCCTAATAATAGATAATGGTAAATATTTTAAAAAATAAGTTGTTACAAGACCTTTGTGACAACTTTGGTATCAAACTTAGTTTCTCATCACCTTACTATCCGTAGGCCAATGGTCAGGCTGAATCTTCTAATAAAACCCTAACCAAAAATCGTCATGAAAGTTGTCAATGAGTCCGGAAGAAAACTGGCATGATCACATTCCCTTTTTCCCTTTGGGCTTATTGGTACTAGCATTCGTACCTCCACTAATGCCACACCATTTTCTTTGGTATAGGGGTACCGAGGCTGTCTTTCCTCTCCAAGTACAAATACCCTCCCTCAGAATATCTCTCCAGGATATTCTCACCAACGATGATTTCCGCCAAGAGCGGGTTAGCCCAATTAGAGCTTCTTGACGAGCGTCATCTTACGGCTCTTGATCACCTTCAAATCTATCAAAAACGCATCAAGCGTGCTTATGATAAGTGACTTCATGAGCATACCTTTAAGTTTGGTGATCTTGTCCTCAAAGAGAATCAACATGTAACCAAACTAGAAAAGAGAAAATGTGGAAAATTTTCTCCTAATTGGATTGGGCCTTACATTATCACTCACACTTATGGATCAGGCACTTATCGTTTAGCTTCGCTTAATGGTAAACCTGATCCTGAGCCCCTTAATGCCTTGCATCTTTCGACCCAATCTACTGTTGAAAATTAGTGTTATATCACTTCTTATCTACCTTACGCTTGTCCCTTGAGCTCATTTACCACCGCATACACTTTGTTTCTTACATCTCAAAAATAAAATCAAGCTCACATGGTTTGATTATCATCTCCCCTTAAAAGACGTCTTCCCCTTTTTAGTCTAGTCCATGACTTCAAAGTATCAAAATAACACATTCTTAATTAAAACACTTATGGGATTTTTCTTGAGTCAAACTTCCTATAAAAACTAGATGCTTTATGCCCAACGAACATCTAGACCGCTAAATTATACAATAGACTACTCCCTTTGAAGGACAGCTATATGCCAAACTATTGCTACTATTATATATAGACTGCTCCCCTGAAGGACAGCTATACATAAGCACTGCATCTGCTACTATTAAATAGACTGCTCCCCCGAAGGACAGCTATACACAGTCAGCCTTTATCAAAAGCTTTTCGCACTGATCAACTTCGTGAAGACCTCAAGAACAACAAAATACATCATCCCATGTAGACTTCCCACATCGATCAGTCTATATCTAGCAAAATAAAAATAAAAATAAAAGCACTATTTCAAAAAAACTTTTGAGTCATGGACTTGTCTATTTAGGTTTGATTCTCTTTTTGTCAGAATAATCATCTTAATAATAAGTTCTCTCGCACCCCTTGCCCACATCAAACCACTTCACCTCACCATTTGTTAAAGCAACAAAAACTCAAGGGACATGACGTATATCTGATATATTATGATTATACTACTCTTTTTCACCTATCGACTTCTCGCCTATGCAAGGTACCTAAGGATTCAAGCTCATCCTACATTAATATGTGGTTTGTTTAGCTCTTCTCAATTACGGGGCACTCTTTCCTCTTTTTTCTCGGCTCTAAGATTGTGTGTTGACCTTAATCAGGACACGATTCCCTATTCCTTGGGAATGCTAACTTTCACTTTACCCTACCAACACCAACAACATTACCCTACCAACATCAAATTTTTTACCAACCAACAAAATTGCCTAACCACAACCAAATTTGCCTGAATTCACCTCTCCCTGATCCTAAGGGGAGAACTACATCGGTCTGAGGGCCCTTCCCTTGCTTTGTGCAATGGGCTATGTAGGCAGCACTTAGGAGACATGGGGGTCTCCCAAGGTTAGCTTCGACCATCCCCCTACCTTACCCTATCATGTGTTGTCAATATAAATATTTTTTGTGTATATTTCTATTTGCCAAACGTTCATCTTTATCCTTCTCTTTTTCAAAACAAAACAAAAAACAACATTTAAAACACAACCATTCTTTATTATTATCATCACTCAAAAGAACATACATCTTTAGTTTTATTTTAGATGTTAAACAAATACATTTTCTCTATCATCGACTCGCAGGTCGGCATCTTTATTTATTCTTATATTCCTATGAAATTCACTTAGATCCTTGCACCTCCTCCCGAATCATGTGGTGATCGTGATCGTCGATGCCCCTCAGCTGGCCTCTCCATCCTCAAAGGTGCCACTGCCATTGGTTCCTCCCATTGATCCGCCAACATCTCCTGTAACATACGAATATGTCCTCTTGTGTGGAGGAATCTTGCCTCCAGTCTCTCCACTCGTAACTGTGAAGCCTCTAACAATCCCATTGTCTCATTCACCTGTGTTTGAAGCTGGCGAGCTAAATCCTGCAGACGATCTCTCTCCACTGTAATCACAGCTATGTTAGGGCACTCACGTGCACCTCGCAGCTCTGCTACCCACCATACTCTATACGCCTCTGTCGTTCCCGCATCCATAACCCTACGATCGGCTGCTATCTCTTCTGGCCCTTCTGGAGGTGTAGGCCGGGGAGGTGAGAATGCTGCCTCGACGTTGATCCTCATGTATGGTCGATATGTCATAGGAATATCCTGAACGAACCCAAATTGTCGCCGCACATGATCTAGAGGAATCCTCTCGTACTCACCCAGCCTATGCCCCTGCGATCCACCCTCAATCGCTCTACCCCCTCAACTCCTCAGCTATGTGCTCTGTCACCATATAGTTCCCGTACGGCCTCCACAAATATCCGCAATCGCCACCATCTCCCATACTTGTCTATAATACTCGATGTCATCTATCACGGCCTGGGATCTCGCTTCTTGTTTTGTCTGGACCCATCGTCTGAATCCCAACCTTTGCACTCCTGCCTCTCCCGACTCAATGGGTCGGCCTATTGGACGCACACAAACAATATGCTCATAGGCCCAACAATGTAATAAGTACGAACAATCCAGTGTCGTCCTGTGTTTTCGCTTGCAGGCCCATAAACCCCTATACAACTCTGCCAGATATGCAGGTGCCCATGCGAATGTCACGCTCATTTCTATCATTTCCCAAATAACACTCATCAATGCTTTGGGAAATCTTCCACCTTCCGCCCTCGGCAATGCATAATACCCCACCGCTATCATTAATAGCACGGCCAACCTTGTTTCCTCAGGGTGTGTTGCATATATTGTACCATACGTAAATGATAAACCTCGCTGTGTCAAATCTCGTGCAGCTGACCCAAATACTGCTGTTATCGCTGCTTGCCCCGCGCTGGGCAACGCCTGATACACTGTTTTTCCTATCATTGGGAGTCTCAAAATACGGAACACATCTTCAAAAGTCACTATCATCTCCCCTGTTGGCAGATAGAAGGTATTCTTTTCTGGATTCCATCTCTCAATCAACGCCTGCAACATAGCATGGTTACGCGCGATTCTTGAATAATAGCGGATTCCACTTAACCCCAACTGATTTATCAATGCCCATTCAGCTGGTGTTACATCCGCTCGGATTTGTGACAACAACGCTGGCACAATATCATTCATCCTTAACCTTGCTTCTGCCTGCATACATCAAAACGACACGTAATTATTCAAAAGAACAAATCTCCACGGGTTTTTTCTCAAATTCTATAAACTCATACAGTGACCGATATCGGTTATGAATAACTGATACTAGTTTTCAAACTGATACCAGTTACTTCCAAATGATACCGGTCACTGTCAAAATATACCTACCCTGCTTAAAGCATACACCTACGATAATTATTTTGCCCGTTTACTCCTATTTATACCTAAAAACATACATGCCCACCCTGTTTACCTACCCCGTAGCACTCATACCATCCCCAACCCTTGCCTATCACCTTTTTTCTAATTTTACCCACTTACACTTCTTTCATCCTATTTACAACACATGCAAGAATCAAATTACAACCAAACAATTTACCTCTCCGGATGCAGCAGCTTGGGGCGGAACATGTCTTCCCCCTCGTCCCTGCCTGCTGGATGCTTCTCCTCGTTCAGCCATGTTCACCACCCTCTTCAAATATAACTTGTCTTTCTACCTTCTGAATCTCAGCCCACGCTCACTTCACCTGGTCTCTTTCCTCCTTATCACTCAATTCTTTCATGCAATTACCTGTAGCAGCTGTCAAACAGCGTCGCATTTCGCCATATTTAACTGTTGCATGACGCTAAAAATAAGAATGCTAAAAATAAGAACTTAAGTTGCCAACCCAGCAGTTCTATTTTTAGGAAAATAATTCTTGCATACCCGATATCGATTACATAACACGATATCGGTCAGACAGCTACCGACATCGTACATAACCGGTATCGGTCATGTCCCCCCTGTTGCTTAAACCTAAGCCTTTTTTTTCATTTTTGCAAATTTTTGTGGCGCCCGTCCCTTTTTCCTGCATGAACAACACCATTATCCATATTTTTCATTAAATCCATATCCTCATCATCAATTTCATCATCAACATCATCTATCTATCTTACAAAAACACAGCCAGCCATCAACAACGATATCAAAAAACCATCAATCTCACCACCATTGAATCCAAATCAACAGCTACATCATTCAATTTCACAAACCAGCGACAAAACATACAACATTTCATAATACACATGTCAACTAAACTCATCATATATATATACATACATACATCCCATCAACAAAGACATCAACATCATTATATATAACACCATTAAATCAAACTCATCATACATTAAAATCTATCACAAACCATTTCAAAACACTTAACACATTTTACGCACAACATGTGGGTCAAATCATCATATCTATATATATACAAGTTTCAAATATACAATGTGCCCTGGCATTCGGGGCCTCTGTGATCTCATAATACAACAAAGCCGCACGCAGGCCGCAATAACTGTCAATAATCTCGACTCAGCTTGCAGGCCGGTCTCTCATATCAAAACATCCTCGGCTCGCAGGCCGGTATCCACTGTAACCAACCCTACTCGGCTCGCAGGGGTTAAGGCCGGTGGTATCTACAATAAATGAATGAATGAATGAATGAATTGACATAATATCTGGCACGGCAGGCCTCTATAAAATAGTGGTTCGCAGGACGGTGCCCATATCCAATGAACTAATAACAAAAATATGCAGGGACACTCAGCTCTCTCCACCCTTTGCCTGTCTGCGCTGGTCCCTGTGCTGCCTCTCCCCTCATGACTGTCACAGATGCCCACGGCTGTTGGGGCCTGCACCTCCTAAGATCTCTGGCTCGAGAGGCTCTTGCTATATGTGCCGACATTATATGGCTAATAATAAGCCCCGGTCCATCAAGTAATATCCTGATCAGTACGGGCCTCCGCTTTAGCCTCCATAAAAATATTCTAGAGCCACCGTAGGTGCTGGGCTGTCCCCTGATCCTATACCAGTGCCCCTGTTGAAGGGCTCCAGGCGGGGCAGGGGCCGATGGTGGGGGAAGGGCGCTTGTGTTGCTGTGGTGGTAACTGTACCTGAGGATGTGAAGGGTGCTGCCTGGTGGTGCCTGTGGATTCTGTGGTGGTACCTGTACTGAGGCTGTGTTGGTGACGCTCGGTGGTGCGCTTGATGGTGCCTGTCCCTGTACCGTACCTGGCCTGTGCCTGCGGTTAATTGTTACCTTGTACCTAAGCCTGGGCTAGCTGCCTTTGTAAGACACTATCTGGCCTGTGCCAGCAGCAAAGCTGCCCCTGTAATAAATTACATGCCCTCTGAGCTGGTCCCTTCTCTGCTTTAACAAGCCGCTTAAGTCTGGTAGCGGGATTGCTCTCCTAACAGCTCTATCTCGGCCCCACCAACCAAAAAATGGGTCCTGTGCAGCGACAATCACGACGGGATATCTGCGCACGGCTATAAGCAACCCATCTCGGGTCCAAGGGCTGTGGTGGAAGGCAGTGGAGCCTCACATCTTCCCTCGGTACTGAGGGAAGAGAGCGTGGCTCATCATGTCGTACACAATCTGCCTGAGTACCCTCTCCAGGGTATCCTCTCATACTCCCCCGGGCCTCCGTCCTGTAATCCAGAACGGATATTGGATCCATCTCAACTGTGCTCGGGCTCCTCCGTGTGGGTGATGACCTTTATAAGGTCTCCCTACAATCATCACCGCTGTCAGGCCCTCTAACATATGTCTGTAATAAGTGGCGTCCGCCCTGCAAGCACTGTCGTGGCTGGCCCACGACCCCAACCACTCTGAAGCCGTATCTATAGATGACCTGTGGCCCTGGCTGCTGCGGTAACCCTAATGGTCTAATGCATATGATATGCTCATATGCCCAACAGTGTAGTAAAAACGTCGAGAAAATCCCAAATCGCCTCATCCAGCGATAGCCCCACAGATCTCGGTATAACTGCACCAGGTATACTGGTGCCCAAGCATAACATGTGTGCTCCTCCACCATCTCATGTAGCACCCCCATAAGTGCCCGTGGAAAGCGGTCTCCCTCTGAGTCTGGGAGGGCAAAGCAGGGTGATCCCGATCATCATCAGCACGGCAAGCCGTGTCTCATGACGATGGGCTCGGTACATATCCCCATACGTGATACTCGCACTGTGATATGTTAGTAGCGCAGCTGCATCCCCGAATACGTGTAGGATGCTTTCCATGGCTATCTCAGCATCAACCTGAAAGACTGCCTCTCCATCAATCGGTAATCGAAGGATGCAATACACATCCTCCAATGTGATGGTCATCTCTCCAGTCGGGAGATGGAACACATTGGTCACCGGATCCCATCTCTCGATGAGGGCGACCATCAAACTGTGATCCCGGTCAATCGCTCTGTATCGCTGGACTTCGCCGAGTCCCACCTCGCGGATGATACCCCACTGCACTGTGGACACGTGTGGCCGCATCCGTCTCAACAACGGGGGCATCCTGTCCCGCATCGTCAGCTGTTGACGTGCCTGCACAACCAACTCACTACATTACTCCCTACTCTTTATCACAACATCTACTTATACCCTCTACACCCACCTATCTTACCCTAAAAACATCTACGATATCCCCCTCCCTCTTCACACCCAAACAACAACCTAAACCATACCAAAACACTCAAACAATACCAAAACACCCCCACCACAACCCAAACCATATCAACATACCCAAACAATACCAAAACACCTAAACAAACCACAACACTCCAACAATACCCAAACACCCCCACCACAACCTAAACCCAACCCAACAAAAATAAAAATACCTAAGGACCGGTACCGGTCACTTATGACCGACACCGGTCCTCTCTTCACCGACGCCAGTCGCTATGCGACCGACACCGGTCAACCCCAACCCCACCCTGCCCCGAAACTTCCTGACCGATGCCGGTCGCTTAGTGACCGGCATCGGTCACTGAAAAATCACCGGGCCGAACCCGACACGGCCCCCCAAACGACTCCATTTTTTGCCTATTTATACCTATTTACCCACCCAAACACCCTAAAAATCTACCCACCCATGCCGCCTTGCCCTATTTTACCCAATCTATCCTCTTCATTTTTTAAATAACTTCAATTTATTCATTAATTTACCAAAACATGGATTCCTACCCAAACCCCCAAAAATAGCCTAACAACATCAAATTCACACAATGAATGGTTTTGAACCTACCGGTACAACGACACGTCGTCGTGGTGGGATGGGTGGTGGTGGTCTAGCTGGTCCAGCACCTCCTGCTCCTCCTGGCTGTGCCATGGCTCCACCTCTCCTCTGCTGGGTCCTCCACCAATCAACTGCTGCCTCCTACTCACTCGGCCCCACTACTAACTCACTCCTCCACTCAAATAGCGCCACCTCAACTAACAAATGCTCCAATCTCAATAATCCACCTCAGACAACCCAAATCGGTTTTCAAATTGCAAATGTGACAATGACAGGCTGTAATTTTCTTTTTATAGGTTTTTGACCTATAACCGATATCGGTTTGATTATGCCCTAAGGAACCCGGTATCGGTCCCCTAACCGATATCGGTCATAGATAATCGACATCGGTTTTAATTCCAACTTTCCCCCCAATTTCGGCCCTTATTTACTAATAGCCCTTTCTACCAACATCGCCTATATCCACCTTCGTTGACAACCCCTTGTTAACTTCATTGGCCCGACCCAAGGTCGTAACCTACCATTTGGCCCGACCCACGGCCGCAACCAACCTATTTGGCCCAACCCACGGCCACAACCAACCTATTTGGCCCGACCCGCGGCCGTAACCAACTCATTTGGCCCGACCCACGGCCGCAACCAACCTATTTGGCCCGACCCAAGGCCGTAACCTACCATTTGGCCCAACCCAAGGCCCTAACCTACCATTTGGCCTGACCCAAGGCCGTAACCTATCTTTTGGCCCGACCCAAGGCCGTAACCTACCATTTGGCCCGACCCACGGCCGCAACCAACCCATTTGGCCCGACCCAAGGCCGCACCCAAACCATTTGGCCCGACCTAAGGCCGCTCCAATTAAATACCATACCCATAATCCACGTTTTATTTTATCCATCCATCATGTACCTTTTTGTTCAATCGAGCTCACATGTTCGTGTTTTAGCATGATTAGGGTCCATTGACTTGATCAGTCGATCAACTTTGCCTAGGACCAAGACCGTGACATTTATCTCAACCAAACCAACCATTTGGTACTGTCGAACATGCCTAAACGTTCCTGTACCTTACCCGTTATATACCCTGGAGCTACTTCCTATGCCTTGGATACCTGGATTATATCACCCTTGTTTGGATAAACTATCGACCTTTGCCTAATTGACTTGCTTGTTTGCTCTTCAAATCATATACCCTGGTCGCACTATTGCATTTCAACGTGCGTCTGTTTCCTTGGACCTACCCCACCCTCTTATCGTTATCTCAACACCATTTACCCTTTATCAACCCTATCCCTGCTTTCACGCTACCTCAATCTGTGATAGATTTGAGGGGATTACATATACCCTTAAAAGGGGTAACCACTTCTTATTATTGTCCGTGCAGCTTTACAAAACAAACTACACGACAATAAGGGGCTAATGTAGACAGCAAATTTGTGTCTTACGACCCCTTATACCCCGCATCCCATTTCGCAACCTAACCTCATCACCTAAACCTTACACAATTATTTATTAATTACCTTATAATTAATAAATCCACATCGCCATACCTGCCACCTCATATCGCCACCTCATCATGACCTAGTCTTAACCCTAAACTAACCTAATTAAGACCTATAACTTGGTACAATTCCACACCTATGACTAATTACTCCTCATCCGCATCTAAAACCAACTTCATAATGACTTGACCAAGCCCGCAACCAATCCCTCGGAAGAAAAGGAGGGAAAGTTGGCTATTTTACCAAAAATAGCCCGCTTTGACCTGATCGATGCCGGTTCCTACTCGACCGCCGTCGGTTGCGTAACCGCCATCGGTTCTCCGTAAATGACCACTTCCAACCAAAAACAAGGGATCGGATTTTCATTTGATCGAGAGAAAAATAAATCATCGAGAGAATCCAGATTTTGCTGGGTCGAGCAGAGACAAGTGAAGAAACAAGAAGAATTTACAGAGAAGGACATCAAGCCCAAGACTGTAACTGCACAACCAGAGCCTTGTGACACTCAGCTGATCATTGTGGGGAAGACATCTCATCTTCTGATCATCAGAACGTCCTATCTGAGTTCTACCTTTATCATCACAGTTCTTGGACCTGCATTCTCGCCAATAAACAGTAAGTAGAATCTTGTATGTTCTCTTTGATAACATTTCTTAGACTTTTTGAATCATAGTCGTCATAAGTTTATTTCTAGATCTACTACCAGCGACATACTGCACTTAACCTTCACCCATACACCCTGATATTTCCCAGAAGGCCAGTTTATCACACTCTGAGTCTTCCCTATCCTCCCATCATTCCCCTCAGCCATCCACCAATCTCAATAACCCCCCAATCACCTTGTAATCAACCTCTACCCAGAAGCACCTAGATTGCTGACCCTACCGGTATCGTTTATCCTCTACCGGCATCGGTTATCTAACCGTGGTCGGTTACCCAGTGACCGCTGTCGGTCACTGTGACTTATACCCCCAAAACCTTTTTGCTTGCCTATTTGCCACCTAACAACCCCAAATCCAGTCTGGTTTATCCCTATAACTCAACCTGAACGTATCAACGACCAGTAACTGAACAAACAACGTGACGCTTTACTATTGATAGTTTAGTTTCTATTGCTTTGTAACGAGATACCTAAATCGTGATTTTGCAATAGCTTTCTTTATTATCATTTGTGTTAAATCGTATTAAAAGGGGAACTGACCACCTTCGAAAGGAAGTTTTATATTTCCTGGGCCTAAGGCAGATCCCTCATTTATTGTCTAATTAAAATCTGGTGGTCTTGTATTCTTACTTGCAGGTAGTCCTTCTAAGACAAAAAGGAGTTCTTCGCAGTCGATCTGATCTTTCTCTACGGTACGCGCACACCATCTCAACATTCAACAGGTATTCCTCCTAACCCTAACCCTTATCTGTTTATCAAAGGAATGATAGGATAGAAGCAAGTCTATTCTGCAGAGCTGAAACATTCCGTGCGGAACACTTCCTTCTTGCTGAATTTCATTTGTGAGAACTTTCTCTTGATCCTTGAATGCTTGATTTAGAATGGATAAGTTTGCCATGGTTTCCTGCAACAAATCTCTATGTCCCAAAATTGTTAGTGATTCCCACATTGAGATACTCAAATTTGTTTTCTTCATTTTATCAATGATGTTATTTGGGAGGCGTGTTATCCTTTTTCTTCCCCTTACTTGGCACCGTTTTCTCTTGAAAATGAGCTATTACAACAAGTACTCTAGGCTGATTTTGTGAGTTTGGAACTACATTTGAGCTACCAACACCTTGAACTGTGATAGGAGGTTAAGAATAACTTGAATTTGATGATTGTCCCTCCTCTATATTTATTTTCTTGGACCTTGTGTTCACTGCTACACCCTGAGAAGGAGGACTGAATTATCCCACATAACGTCTTCAACTTGAATTCACAAGTGAAGTATCACTTGAAGGTGCATCTTGAGTGATTTCCTGCTCTGATTCTTCTTGACTTTGTTCTATAAATTATAAGTGAAGTACTCACTTTTTTAAAGGTGCTTCTTGAGCTGATTTCCTGCTGCTGATAAATCTTCTTGAGAGAGTTTCTTATGAAAGATACACCAGAAAAAGTTCTTCCATTAAGGCTTGATTCAAACACCATTGAAGCATGTTGCTTGATTATGAGGTTGACTACAAGGGAAACACCATTCATATTCATGTGCCAAGTTGTTCTGGACTAGAACCAAGGCTCTAGATGAAGAGGCATCGTTAATATTGTAAGGCTAAAATGGCCTGATAGCGGGAGGTTATCCTTGGTTCTAGTTTTGATTTGCAGTTTGAGTTGGAGGTCGATTTGACTGATATGGAGGCCTATTTAGTTGGGCCTAAGGCTGATAAGGTTTGAAATTTTGGGACTTTTTCCTCTTAATTATTACTAATTGATTTCCTAGATTCTACAATTATTTCATGACCTCCTAGAGTTCAGTTAAGGACTGCTAGAAGAAGATGTATAAGCTTTTTAGAATTTCTTCCCTGGGATGAGAGCTATGTAGGTGCTTGAGGTAGAACTAGGATTCCCCATTTCTAGTAGGAATAAAACTGCTAATGTAGGATGCATGATCAGATTTGGAAGGATTGGGCTTCCATTGCTCTATAAATAGAATGAAGTGGACTTAGATAGCCACTGACTGAGGAATTGGAAAGAATTCTCAACTCTAATAGTTTCTGGCATAAGATCCTGACAGTGTTGTACCTCCTATAGATTGTATTTGCATCATAGCTATATCAGAATTAATGAGCTTTTAAGGAAATAGATGAAATGCACCTTTGGCAGCTAGTCTTACGATAATTGGAATCATGTCCCATTTCCTTGAAGGAATCTGAAATTGAAGTTCATTATTTGTTCATTTGGTGCTCTTTTGATTGTATTAAATTTCTCCAATAGAGATAAAGTGTCTTCCCTTTCCCCATGACTGGTCAGTGAAAGAGCTGTGCACAAGTTGATGGCCTATTCTGGATTGACCCTGCAGTCTCAAGCTTATGAACCGCTGCAAATCTTTACCTTTAAAAGAAGAAGATAAAAGTTTCATTGCCACATCCATCTCAGTAATATCATAGACGTTTGCAATGTCCTGGAAGTGTCAATTGATTGTATGATTTTCAATGGAATTTTCTTCAAGGTTGAATTGAATTGTTAAATCTTGAGTGCAACGAGAATCGTTCTACAAACAGTTTGCACCAGACCTTAACTTGCAGAATAAGGGAAAGTGGACTGCTACCCGTAAAATTGACAAATGAATTTGGTGGTGGTTCAGAGGTACTAGGAGCCATTCTTAATTAGTTCTAAGAACTCTAGTGGATTGTAGAAATTGCCTACCAGGTGGAGGTGTTGAAAGAGTACTATTCAAGGTGGAGATGGAGATCTTTGGACAATTTGTCTTGCTCTTGAAGTCCCTTTCTTGGGGACTAGATCCAAGTATTCAAATATCCCTTAAGGTTCTCTATTTCTTGACCATGTTTGGATCCTTCTCATGAATTTGAGATACCATGGGCTACTAAAACCAATGAAAGGATTCTGATCCTAGGAGTCACCAGATGTGCTGAGAATGAGCCTCCAAGAGGCTAGGATTTTATCGGGCTATGCTTTACAAATTGTTATGACCATAATTACAACACTCTCTAATTTGCTCCACATGTGAGTTTAGCCAAGTGTAGGGTTGGATTGTCTCAAGGCTATGAGGACCTTACATCCCCGAGATAATTCTCCAGATGTAGGCTGAACCAACAATTAGTGTCCTTGGGTAACCAATTATCTCGAAGGTGTGGGACCCTTGCAACATCAGGTAGAAAATGATCTAACCGCAGATATGGAGGCTGGATATTACCATACTTCAACTAATCTTGGCTACAAAAATATTTTCTCACTTTGATGAAGGATTCAATGCAGGCTTATTACTACTCCTAATCTATGCGTTTCTAAAGGACCAGAGAGAGGGAGAGTGCATGAAAATAAATTTGAAGTCCTAGCACTAAAATCGGTGATAACACAAGAGAAGTGTGAAAAAAAATTGTTGAGGGAGAAGGATGAAGGGAAATGTAACAAGGGAAAGTTAGATAGATGTGACACAAAACCAAGGCATTGCATTCACCACAAAGTATCCAAGAAACATGTAACAACATAAACTTGTAAATATGAGAAAACATGCATTCACAACAAAACAACATCAAAGGAGAGGCTAAGAAAATTGCAAAAGGGTTGAGAAAACACCTGCACAATTTTATTCACAATCCATTGCATTGTATCTGAGGGAATTACATTTGCAAGCTCATCCTTTGCAGACTGTAAAATAATTTTGGAGTTTCCCCTAGCTCCCACCATTACATTTGCCTCATGTGAAGGTTTGAAAAATGAAATAATTTTGCAAGAGTTTCCCCTAGCACTCTCCCTTTCAAAAATGGAAGGATACAATATATAGAGGAAGGTGAGAAAGAGTCCCAAAATTTAGTCCTTTCACCCACCAATAAAGTGCATTAATTAGCTGCAAAACATGATGAAGAACCTGTAAAACCCATGAAGTTCAAGTGTATACTGTAGCTTCATTGCAGAAGAAAATGGTTTCCCATGCTTCATCAAGTGGAAAATATTCCATGTACTGACCTGGAAGTGGTTATTTGGAAATGGGATTTTTTTCTACATTTTTACAACCACCTAACCTCACCAAATCTCCAATTCTTGATTTTTGAGTGTAGAGGATGTAATCATGATTCCAACGAAGTCTAATTTTGTCCAACTTGGTTGAGTAAGATGAGAATTTATGGCCATTTTTGTGCATGTCACTCCTATGGCAAATTATTCGTATGCCTTATGGGATTTGGGCACTAACGACCACAAAGCCCTGTAAATATAGTTGTGTTTCTTGCATCTCTCTCCTTAATTTTATGAAAATTTACAGTTTCAGTAGGTCTAAATAATCATTTTTCACTTTCACAACAAACAGTATAATACTTAGTTTAGGAATGAGGAAGTCAGATTTCATCTGGAGGTTTACAAGTTCTCGAGGGGGCCCAAGGTTAACATTTCATTAAAAAGAAGTTTGGGGTTCACTTTGTTGAGGTGGCTTGGCTTTATAGCCAGCTCGCTAGCTGGCACGCCAAGTTGGTTACGTGCATTGTTTCCTCTAAACTCCTTAATGTTGGCCGACTTAGCTGACCAACCTTAAATTCCCTACATAACCCCCTGTAATTGCATTATCCGTCATGTCAAACCCTGGCTCAAACACCTCACCACATCACCTTGCATCCAAACAACCAACTCCTTGAGTCTTGCTCGGTGGGCTCCCTGGAATCAACTCGCCCCTCATTGAAGTTTCGAGAGTTTCACTTCTTTGTGGGGAACAATTTGTTCTGCAAACAGAATAAAATTTCCTCACACTGAAATCCTTATGAAATAATCAGTATCAAGCTCATACACACCCGCTCACCTCGTGCCTTGAGGGTTTGCAGAATCCCCGACAATCAGTTGCATCGGCCAATGGTCGAGTTTGCCTTGGGGAATCGTTTTACAAGATCGTTCCCACTTGAAACTTCATGCGACCACATCACCGATGATTCTCATGCAGCACCTTGGGCCCGCAAACTCACTCCGACCCGCAATCCACTGCATCTCCTTTGTCATATGGAAAAATGTAATGATATCCGCTTGCTTTAACTCGCGACTCATGTTCTCCCTAAACCACTCGGACTCGCAAACCCAAATCGATCGCATCCACCTTGCTCGGGAACTCGCCTTGACCCCGCGCCGAACTCAGTCTAGTTTTCTTCACCTCACTTCCTCATAACCTAGATCGCCAATGAGTCTATTCTATGACCCCACCCAACCAACTCAGCTTTAAGCTTTGTGACAATGATCATGTCATACTAACACTGGCTCACCGAGTTGAGATTATCAGCTCATTTGTAAACAGCTTCACGAGCTACTTATATAGTCAAATCAATAGCCAATTTTGGCCCCCTTTCAAGCTTTCTTCTGAAAATTTTGTTCATTTTTCTGAGCCAGGGGGTATGCAAGCATACATTGAAATGCTCCTTGACATCAACCTGATCCTAGCAATTGTTTGGCTAACAAAGTTTTGGTTGAATGTGGGCCCCAGAGACCTACCTCATCACCCCGTTTGAAGTTATGGACCCTCTAGAAACCCATGTTTGAGGAAAAGTGTTCAAATGCTCCAAGTGATTTCCAATACTCTCCCTAAATGCAACTGTAAGTGTCTTGAGGTTAAAGCACAGAATTCGACATACAAAAGTCTAGATTCATCTTTAAAGCCCTGTTCATATTGCCCAAGAAATCCACTTCTCTTCTAGTTGTCCATTTTGATACTTGAGGGTAAAAATGGCATAATAGTTGAATCTAAACATTGATTCACCCCTCCATCTCAGTGTTCCATTTTATAAACAATTGGTATCAGAGCAGGCCCTGGTGGAGTGAGTTTAACATCTTCAAGGGAGATTGATATAATTCAAATATGACAAGAAATCAATCATCTAGTGGTTTTTCTACAACAAGTCAAATCACCCTTGTTCAATGGATCAAATTATGCCTTCTAGAGTGTGTAAGAATGAAGACTTATCTCATGTCACTTGGTTTTGACATATGGGAAAGTGTGGAGAAAGGCTACACTCTTCCAGCCACTCCAATTACTTATACATTAGACAAGGCAACATATGAAAACAATTCAAGAGCCATGAATGTTATCCTATGTGGGCTAACTAAAATTGAATTTGTGAAGGTAATGCACGATACCACATCCAAGGATATTTAGACTAAACTTCAAAGTATTTATGAAGGATATGACAAAGTCAAACTTGCTAAGTTGTAACCTATAGAGCTCAATTTGAAAGCTTAAAGATAAAAGAGGATGAGAGTGTTACATCCTACTTACAGAAGGTAGATGAAGTGATCAATATGATCAGAGGCCTAGGTGAGAAGCAAGAAGAGACTATCATAGTCCAAAAAGTCCTAAGATCCCTAACCCCTAAGTATGATGCAAAGGTCTCAGCTGTTGAGAAAGAAAAATACATGAAAACCTTGACATTGGATGAACTACGAAGTATCTTATCAACATATGAAATGAGGACAATTGGAGCTAAATCTACTAAGAAGGAAGTAGAATTCAAAGCCAATAAAGAAACTCAATTCAAGCAAGAAAAAGAAGAATCAGATTTGGAGGATGAAGAAGATGATGACAAGATTGAAGTAATGTTTGTGAAAAGTCTAGGAAGAGGCTCAAGAAAATATAAAGGTAAACTCCCATTTAAGTGATTTAATTGTGGACAAGTAGGCCACTTTGTTGGTAAATGCCCAAACAAAAACAAGGAAACTCAGTTTGAGCATGGTGAAGAAGGTAATAGGCATGGTAAGAAAAATATGAATTTCAAGAAAAAGGATGGCAAGAAGAATTTTTTTAAGAACAAGAGAAACTTATACACAAAGGAGAAGTCAAGTGGTTTAGAATCAAGTGACTTAAGTAGCTCAAAAAGCGAGGATAATGGAACTCGATGTGAAACCATGTTCATGGCTTTAGAGATTCCTCATTAATGCAACACCAAAGGTAAGAACTTAGTTAATTATGAAGATTTTGATGAAGAAGAGGCAAGAGTGAACCTAAAGCTGAACTTGTAAGTGCCCTTGAAGAACTACAATTGTGTAAAAGAAGGAACCAAAAGTTGAGATGCACCTTGAAAGATTATGAAGAACAAATTCACATTTTTTAAAGGAGGAAAAGTCGAAAGGAAGATAAAGAAACAAATGAGCTCAAATAACTTGAATCTCAGCTTAAAAATATATCTCAATCCTATAAGATAAAGGAGGATGAATGCTTAAGCCCAAGGTCTGATTTAGAACTCCTAAATGCTGAATTGGAGAAAATGACTAACAAACTAAAGGTGTATGAGAAACTAGAAAAGAGCTCAAATGTCTTCACTGATATTTTAAGCATTTAAAGGGATGCAAATGAAAAATCAGAAATAGGTTTCAAAGAGGAGGGCAAAGAAGTTGAACCAAACAAGAAGGAGGAGAACAAGTCTACACCAAGCACCTCTCATACCACGGACAAGGAGGCCACCAAAGTTGTCAAGAGAAGGACAAAATCTCCTAGAATCACCTATGTTATGAGGTATTCACATTCTTTCTATGGTTATTGCTTTTCATGTAACATGTTTGGACACGAAGCTACAAAATGTAGAAGAAATGCTAAAGACAATATGAAAAACTACAATTCACAAAGTACAAAAATGTATCATAATCTTGTTTGCTATAAATTCCAAAAGGATGGTCACATAGCTAACATGTGCATTCAACAACCACCTAAACAAAACAAATAGATGTATGTTGTGAATAAAGGATCTAACAAGAAGGGAGAACTTGGGTTGATAATACAAACTGTTGTTATCGGACCTACTCCCTGTGAACCACCCTGTGTCTTTCTCCCCTATGTTGCTTCATCTAAAATACCATATCTATCTCTATATGCATCACATTGACAGTTATACCTATCTCGTTGTTGTAAGGCCCGATCTCGCTCATGTCTCAAACTCTTCACTGCCGATTGTATCTGAGTCAGCTCCCCTTGTAACTGCGAAATCTTAGCCTCCCTCTATCCCATCACCATTGTTAGAATATTCGTTACTCATCTCAAATCTCATATATCTCTCAAGTGAGATAAGCCTCTCGCTCGCAGTTGTGCTATCTCTACAGCCCATGCACGAGCCTCTATCTCCAATCTCTCTATTTGAGCCTATAGCTTGACATCTGTATCACTTGACCCCCCTGCACCTCCTGATCCTGAAACTCTTATACCAAACGGTCCTACTATATCATCTTATGCTGGTATAATTGTCTGTAATGGCCATATAGGACCATCCACCTCCATCACAACCACCTCATGCCTAACTGGGCTCTGAACTGGTACATCCTGAATAGGTGAATGTACCACTAGTTGTTTGGCTAGAGTATCCCCTAATATGATAATAGGGGGTATCCCCTGTGCCTCCTCCTCTACCTATCCCGGTGGTCTATGGACCACTACTACCTGCCCTTGCAGTATCTCCCTATAAACCTGTAAATGACCATGCACAAATCTCATCCCACCCAATGGTCATGTTAATCTGGCTGGCCTAATCCTTGCCCACCATTCAACATATCCCTGAACCGTCCTTGGATCCTCCACAACATGTAAAGGTGCCCATGGGATAACCTATACATCATCTAAGTTGGTCATGACTACATCCACTGGAATCACGACACCCTAGTCATCTTCCTCCCGAGTAGTCTGTGCAAATATATGGCAGCCTGAAGGAATATCCTGCAAAAACCAAACTATCATAACACGTGATTTGGCCAATACTGCTCCACCGTGTATGGTTGGCCCCCAATCAAATAATACGATGTCTAGATCATCCTCAGATGTATCTGATCCCCCTCCCACTCCTTGTATTATCGGTATGGCCACCATGTGATGTAACCTACCTGTAGCTCATCAATCTGTCGCCTACACCAATCCATTTCTCCCAAATGTTCCCTCCTCCCCCTGATGATATACCACCCATACGCTAAAGGCTCCCTAGCTCATCGCTGTTGTTAGATCCCAATCGGTCTACCCACGACTGTGTGGTCATAACTCCATATCTGTAATAAAATCCATGCTCCCATACTCTTACCCCCTCGGTAAGCTACTCTGTGTAAATCACTGTATAACTATGTCAATACCGTTGGAGCCCATGCAAACATTATCTCATCCAACCACATAGCACATACCACATCCACAAATCCAATGTTGATATACTGACCTCCACCATCTTGTAATAAAATACAGTTGATCAAAGAATAGAACAACATCGACACACACTGCATATACCCCTATCTGAAATAAAACCCTAGATCTATATACAACCCATCGCGAGGTGCATCATCTACATCCATTGGTACTCCTAATCTTTCTCTAAGTATTGACCTATACCTACCACTCGCTCCCCCTCCATAGGAATCTGGTAGATATGGTAGACATCCTTTAATGTCATCATCATCTCTCTAGTCGGTAGCCAAAAAGTACTCATCTCTGAGTGCCACCGCTCTGCCAGTGTTGTCAATAAGCTGTAATCCACCTGCATGAAGGGAATCCTCGCCACATGTAGCAACCCCAACATATGCAACAATGAAGCCTCATCCTCATCTACCTCCACATCTGTACCCCATAATAAATATCTCAAGTTGACCAAACGTCGATGTTTGACTTATACGACACTTAAAACATCATGCATGCATCAAAAACACATACTAGCCCCCACTCATTCTTACCCATCCTATTAATACCTCTTTTCCACAATCCACACCTTAGATATCTTAACTCCTAATATTGTGACATAGGCATCATTCTCTCATAAACGTGTCATTTCACACATAAGCGCCAACCCCTGACATATGCATTATTTTCCCAACATAAGTGTTATTTCATAACATTGACACCATTTCTCACCCCCTCTAGACACATACACGCCACTATACATCTTGCTAACCATCCCCTAACACACATGTTATTGTTTATGGCATACGCTCCAATCCATAACATACACGCCAATCTAAAACTCCTCCCAGGAACATAAGTGTTATCCTGATTTCTCCCTCCCATTTCCTAACAAAAGTGATACTTTATATAACATACATGCCAATGTATAACATAGGTTCCAATACAAAACAAATGCATTACTTCTACTACCCCCCTCGCCATATAGGCGCTAAAACACCTCCGCTCCTACCCAACGACACATAAACGCCACGATTGGCACATATGAGCCATTTCTAACACATATGCACCAATTTGTGTGCACATGCATCAATTTAAATCCCTCGCGCCTAAAAAATTAACAAAAACCCTTAAAACATTTAAAAATGTGCTAAATTACAAATCATAATCAATAATAGGGTACGTACCCCTTGTCCATCGATTGTCGGTCGTTGGTATGACCTCACTATGTTCGCTTGGTGATCAATAATCCTCTTATAAGTCATTGTGTTCTCTTCAGGGATCTTGTTTTCTACTATGCGCAGTGAAAATGACTTATCCTGTGGTCCCCAAACCTCTTTTATACCTGCGACGACGCCCTAAAAACTTCCATGAGTGCGTTCTCTCACCCCGTTTGCTCGACTCTCCTCTCGTTTCTTCCTACCCTGCCCAAATTCTCTCCTCTATCCAAAAAATTAAAAAAATGTTAAAAATCCAAAAAAATCGTTAAAAATCCAAAAAAAAATTATTAGAAAAAAAAACAAAAATAAAAACTCCCATAAATTAAACAATTAAAAAAATTATATATGCATTTTTCTACAATATATGTTTTTCTTTGATTGTATGTTTGTTTGCTTCTTTGTATTTACATTTTGGCCGATGATACGAGGCCTCTTTTGACTCTTTTTCTTTTGCACGGCTGATGATACGAGGCCACTTTTTTCTGGTCCAATGATATGAGGATCTTTATCATATTAAGTTGTTCAATGATATGAGGACAACAACATCTGACAATCTAGTCACCGTGGTCTTTATATTCTGGAGCACCCTACCATATGCCACGCTAATCACCCTATTAATGATGATCACGGTGGGCACTTTATCGAAGCACACCCCCTTTTAATATCATCATATTGATCGTTCAACCCACTATCAACATTTCTTCCCCTCCTTATCCAATTAATACTCCATCAATCCAATCCATGGCCCATAATTATCTTTCTCACCCCCTCAGTTAGGGCATCTTTCAATATCCTCTTATTAATCAATCAAATATTCCTAATATCCCAAATTGCACCTTCTCATCAAACAAATCTCACATCATCCAATCCAGCCTCCTATTATCAAACTACACCCCTTGACTAGGGTATCCTATAATCCTAAATCATCCAACCCTAACCCCCTAACAGGGGCATCTTCTAAAATCTAACAATCATAAATCTTCCCCCTTTATCATACATCGTTGACTGGGCATCCTTTATTTCAACATTCAATAACTTCTAATTCTTCAAGCTCCTCCTCATACCCCCCCAAATCTTCTACTTCTCTTGTCCAAATCTTCCTATCCTCTCACTCTCTAATTATGTTCCTTTGAATCCTCAATCATTTATTCCTTTCATTCAATCCTTCCCCTCTTCTAATCCTTTGAATTTCCCAAATCTCCTTCCTCCCTACTTACCTCCAAATCCTCTCCTCCTCTAAATTTGCTCCATTGGGCTTTTTCATCTTTTTGAGTGGTCACTTGACTTGTTTCCTCTTCGCCCGAGCCCTTGAGGGGGCATCACCCTCACTATCTATCCTATAATCTTTCTTTCTTTGAATGATTATTGCTACACAATAACCATTCAAAGAGGGGGGAAATGTCGACATGATTATTTAGCAAATAATATATCCATCATATATCAATAACCCCCCTAATAATAATTAATCATAAGATTAATTATTATCATTATCCCCATTATCATTATTCACCCCATAATCCCATCATATCCTTAATCATATTAATATGTCATTAATATTTCCATTATCCCATTAACTAATCTTTATTACCAATTTCTAAGAATTAAAAAATGCCTACTCACTACCACCTACCCTACACTTACCCTATACCTAGTTTCTCTATCTAATCACCCCACTAAGCACATTTTATTTCACCTAATCCCAAACTAAATGATCCTCTCAATCTAGAGGCTTCTATTTCTAGAAGCATATCTTATTTTCCCTCTTCTATATTCAAAAATTTAAATATTTCTCTCCCTCCATTGAATTAAAATTTCAATGGAAAATTCTTCTAAGATCTAGAATTTTCTAATTCTATATCCATCTCCATTCTCATCCATTTTCCACCTTTGATCTATCGCCTATATGGTAAAATCCCAACCCTCAATTTCTCCTTCCTCTAACTATAAATAAAGGTGTCACCCTCCATGGAAAACACCTTAGAAATTTGCAATTATATGTTGCCCAAATACTAAGCAAAGCTCTCAATCTCCATAACATTCTATCAAGCAAGATCATCACTCATCAAAGGGGAGGTGCTGCCAAATTTGTCCCGCAAAGTCGAAAACAACCAACTTTCACCCAAGAGCACATCCAACATATCAAAGGAGGAGTGTTGCAATCTTGTAGGTAAGTGTAGGTATTATATTTTTCTCCTTTTCCATCTATTGCTCTATTTGAGGTAGTTATAGAGAGTGTTAGATTGGGAATTGATCCAGTTTGGTTTCTAATTCGCATGTTGCACTAACATATCTTTTTCATCTATAGTATGACACTGGGTTAGATAGGCGATTATTGACGGATCATAGGATGGACATTAATAATGATGGAATGATGCTCACTAGACATGGAAGGATCAAATTTTGGAGCCCATTAGGATTTAACAATTAGAGACGAGCATGTCGCAGAAGGTTGTGTAGCAAATGAAAGGAAACCCTGATGCTCAAGGTGTTTAATTCCTCATTATAAAGCATATAAATCATTGTCACGATGTCCATTAATTATGTGATAATTGCGAAATGGGATTCCTATATATTTGGAAAGTGGATAAGAAGGGTAGCAATGAGTAGTTGGCAAGTTGATCAATTAGTGATTTAGGAGCTCAGGAAGAATATCATGTTGTTTAATATTTAGATCAAAATTGAGAGGTGTGGGTAGTAGTAAGACTCAGGGTTCAATGATATGAGCAGTAGACATAGGATTAGAGTGAAGTGGAGGAGAAGAACTAGCACGGGCTTGTGAAACATCCTTGAGATGTTGGATTTTAGCTGTGAGAGATGTAATTGTGGTTTCTATAGCTTGAATTCTATATTGAAAAAAATAATGTAAAGCTTTAATTGACTTATAAATGGATTGATTAGTTGTGTTATCACTAAGGCTAGGGTTGTTAGAGAGATGATCGAAAATGGCACTTACTTGTGCAGGTGGCGTATAGCGAGGGAGGTACATAATATCTAGTGATTTTTGGACAACATCTTTGTAATGTGGGTGCATTTGAAGTAATTGATGCAAGGAAACTTGAGGAGCCATGAAAGAAGATCATATAGAATATATAAAACAAGGATCCAAGTGTTTAATCACGAGTGGGGTTCACTAAATGATTTAATATAAATTGTAGTTAAATATGATTGCAGAGTAACTACTATAATTAATGATGTACAAGTGCTAATATACAATTAAGACATAAGAAAACAAGCATGTAAATGTGAAACCCTAAGCAAGAGAGGGAGATAAGGAGACTTAGCTAATTTTGGAGGAATCTGAAAGTGATATGGACAAGTGAACTGCTAGAACAGATTGGGAAGAGTGTCGCAGAGGCTCGTTGGAGGTTCTAAACACTAAAACTGCATAGGATAGGACTATTTGGGAGATGACAAGAGTGCATGGCTCTGGTGTCTAAATATGGGTGTTGATGTTCAGGTAAATGTTGCGGATTTGGTTCTTTTTGGGCCGGATGATGTTCATTGTCCTTTCATGTCTGTCATTCTAGAGTTGTTGTCTAATATGCAAAAATGTACCTGTAACCTACAAGAAAGAATTTCACATGCACATACCCACAAACCACATCAAACCTAAAAATGAAAATGCATACTGGGGAGTGTAAGCTAGGAAAAATACACTAATAACAAGGAAGTAAAATACCAATAATCATACCTCATCCTTCGCATTCCGTAACAAACCTTGGAATGGGCTAAAAAACTTGGATTGAGCCCTGATTGTGTGATATGTAGGTGTTTTTCTTCAAGACGGAGCAAGGACTTCTTACAACAACGATCCTCTTACTTTGCACTAGATGGGAAAAATGATTATGAGGCTATTTCGGCATTAGGACGAGGTAAAAGGATGTTCTTTGCTCAAAGGATGCAATAACTTAGATATGGCATTCAAGCTTATTCTCCGTGTGTTTAGAGGGGAGGGGTAAGGTTGTATTTATAGCCCGGGGGAGTGATTAACTTAGAGTAATTTAAGTAATCATGGTTTGAAAATGTGGGCAAGATTAGATGAGTGGGGGCCACGAAGAATGGGTGAGGATTTGAATTATATTTTTAATTCATAAGTGGAGGATTTTAGGCGAGTGGGGACCACAAAGGGTGGGTGAGGATTTGAATTTGAATTTTTAATTCAACAGTAGAAAAACATGGAGAATAATGACATGTGGTGAGGATTGGGTTATTTTTTAGATTTTGAAATAGATAATTAATAAAATTAAATTTGATTAATTCGAAGTGTATTTTTTTGGGAAATGAGGAAGGGGAATTAATTGATTTAGGACATATGTGAAATTAGGGTGTCTACATTTTCCCCTCTTTGGAAGGGTACTATGAAATTAGTGTCATTTCAAAGAAAGTAGACGGGATGGGGGAAGAATTCAATCTACTTTTCTTAAGCAAAAGGTACAGCAAATGCTTGTTGGGGAGGATAGAAAGTGGCGAGTGACGGATGTCATAGTATCCTTCAAGACAAAAATTTCATGAGAAGATGTGATTGTGGATAGATGTGATGATGCCCCCTCGAGAGGATTGATGAGAATGGAATATACGATAGAACTCTCGAAAAGAAGAGAAATGAATTATGCGGAGAAGAGGACGATAATGGAGTGGAAAAGACTGGAAGGACCACACGACGCAAATGGAGAAAGGATTCAATCGGCCTTGAATGTTAGGTGTGAGGGTGTGTGGGAAAGAGAAAAAGGAATGGATAGGATTGGGGGTTGATTACAAGAAGAGTAAGGGAGATAGGGGAGGGAAAAAAAAAATGAATGAAAGAGGTAGAAATAAGAGAGAGGGATGACAGGGGATGAAGGGAATGATGAAGGACAAACAAGGCAAAAACAAGAAAATGATAGAGGAGAGGATGAAGGGATGAAATAGAGAGATGTGTAAAATGAAGGAAGCAATAAAGATAGTAAAGAGGGATGCGTGAAAGTGAAATAAATGATAAAGCTAAGAAAAGAAGGAAACGAGAAAGGATAAATAAGAAGGAGAAAATGAGGTAGGAGTAGGAGGTGAAATGGATGAAAATGGAAAGAGGACGAAAGAAGAAGTAAAATGGAGAAAAAGAAAGAAACTATGAGGGGCGAGGAAAGTGTGAAAGAGAGGAGAGAAAAGAAGAGAAACATATACATAATGAACGAAAAGGTAGGGGTGGTAGAGAAAAGGAGAAGTGGTCAGAAGAAACCTGAAAATTAGGGGAGAGGAAAGGAAGATAGAATGAATACAAGGAGAAGATCGAAGGAATCGTGTCATTGCGAGGAAGACCAAGGTAAAGAATATGGAACAGACCGTATGGAGATGCATGTGGAGGGTGGTATGATAAAAAAGATAGGACAATGCTGAAGACCCAGGTTATCAATGGGGAAGTAAGGAGGAAACGTGATGGAAAAAGGGGAAGAAGACGATACAGGGGAAGGGAAATAAGACGAGGGGTGGGCGAGAGAAGAGGATATCAAAGAAAATGATGTAGAAAGAAGGAAATACAGAAAGGGGGTAATAAGTGGAAAGGGAACAGTTTAAGGAATGTTCAGAGAAAAAAGAGGGGAGGAATGACATCGATTGGAAAATATGCGGAGATGCATGAAATGAGGATACTAGGATGATGAGAAAATAGAAAAGGATGTATGATGAAGACAATAAAGATATTGAAGAGGGCGAATAGAAAATGGAGAGATGGGTAAGAAGTGACAAGAAAGGGTGAGATTGAGGGAAACGAATAGGAGAGAAAATAAAATGGGGGATAGAAGAGGCAATGCCAATGAGGAGACGTTAGGGAAATCTCCCTTGCAATGAGTGGTGGGGAAGGGTAAGAGAAAAAATGAAGAAAAGGATAAAGCTAACAAGGATTGGAAAGGGTAACGTCAATAAAGGGACATTAGGGAAATCCCCCTTACAATGAGTGGTGGGCTTAGAGGAGGGAAGGAATGAAGGGAAACTCTAAAAGGTCAAAGGGATTGAATGAGATCATGCGCGGAATGAGGATTAATGATATTTTGGGAAATCCCACTTAGAATTATTAGCACGGGAATAGAAGATGATGACGACAGAATGATATAGGAGTGTTAACAATAATGGCGAATTCATGTGTGAGTATAAATATGGGGGGGATTTGAGAAGATGAAGTAGAAAGAGTAAATAAAATGGGAGGGATGAGTTCGGACTAGGTGAAAGTGAGGAGAGGATGTGGGTGATGAGGATGAATGAGGTGATGATGAAGAACCAAGAAATAAAAAGAATGGAAAGAAACGGTATGAAAGATGATGAATTGAGAAGGGGAAAATGGGGGAAAAGGAACGTGATTGTAGGCGGAAGAGATTAGATGTATGTTGTAAGAGGATATGTGGAGAAAGGATAATAATAGGAGGAAAAAGAAGGTAGTAGGAGATACCAAGTGGAAGAAGCAATCAAAAAAGTAAATGAAGAATGAGGTAGGTGAGAAGTTCATGTTGACAAGTTAAGTGTAGGGAGGACCCTGACAAAAGACTTTCATCTGACAGAAGTGGTTAAGTAAGATTTCCAAGCGAGCGAAATTGGAGATGACAAGTGGTTAAGTGAGAAGTGGTGTTTGTGAGAATCAAAAAGGAGGCGAAAGGATGTGATAATGGGGAATGCCGAGAAAAAGTGAAGGGTGAAGGGTGTGTAGTGATGGGAAAAGGCAAGGAGATAGACCATCCTTAAGAGGGACTCCTAAGTGAGATTGCCATGCCGGGGTGAGTGGTTAAGTAAGATTGCCAAGCAGAGGAGGGTGATAGTAGTGATAAAAATATGTGATGATGGAGAATAAAGAGAAAATATGGACGGTGATATTGTAGAGCGATAGGCGAGTGTAAGATGACATGTCATGCTTAAGAGAATATCTTAAGTAAGATCGTCATGTTGCTGGAGAGGTTTCGTATAGAATCGCCTAACCGATAGGAATGATATACAAGGAGAAAGACAAAATGATATTGGGGACAGGGGTGGAATGGTAGGTTGAAAAATATGATTGCGATTGTGAGGCAAGAGGTGGGAGAAATAAGATGGGGGGAAATATGATGGGATGGGGGAAGGCCATAGGGCAGATCAACCTTAAGTGGAAATCTTAAGTAAGATTGTCATACAGCCGGAATGGTTAAGTAAGATCGCCAAGCTGAAGAAGAAGAAGGATGATGATAGAGTTGGTGGGAATAAGGTATGACAAAATGGACTAAAGGGGAACCCTGAAGTGAATTTGCCATACTGCGAAAAGAGCGAGTGAGGTATGCCTGAGTGGATGACTAGGCATAACATGGATTTGGGGAAGGATGAGAAAAGAGTGAGTGAGGTATGACTGAGTGGTATATGATATGAGATGAGGTGATAACAAGAAAGAAAGGAAACAATGGAGTGGTAACATGAATGGATGAAGGAATATATGTAGTGGAGGGCGAAGAGTGTGAGGGGAATCCTTAATTGGGATGCTCGTGTGGTGAGAGTAATGATGCGAAGAATGAGAAGCATAAGAGGTGGAAATGGGAAGATGTGTTTGGTGGTGATTGTTGTATGATGAGAGGGGAGGTGGTGAAGAAGATTCTACATCGGGAAGATTTTAGGGAGAGATTAAACCTCCATCAAGGACCCCATATAGAAGGGGTTATTAAGTAAGATTATCAATCGGGAAGCAAAAGGGGGAAAGGAAATAATACAAATGGGTGAGAGGAGACATGAATGGTGAGAAGGGTAATATGGGGATAAGTGGCGGAGGAGTAAAAATGAGGAGCGAAGATGAATGGATCAAATACATGGTGATCATGGTGGGGGAGAAGGAGCTGTTAGATAGTGAATGCTACTTGAGAAATATCGTCAACTAGGATTCGCAAACTGTAACGGTGATCAAGTAGGATTTCCCAAACTGGGGAATGTATTAGTATGGGTGAATGGGTGTGATGTAAATTAATAGGCTGATCATGTAGGAAGATACTCACATGATGAAAAGCATCTTAATTTTAATATAGCACATAACATGATGCATCGTGATATAAAAGATCATGATGACTAGACTATAATATGTGTGATAGCATAAAAAAGGGCCTTCAAAAAGGTTTTATTCCCAAGTACGATATACAAATGGAAGAGAGCATAGATAAAGGCCATCAAGAAATTATGATGCCCCAGTACGACAAGTAATCAGATAACATAAGAATATTAGAGAGAACACCAGGATACATAAAAATCAAGATGCCCCTATAATATATCAAGATACAAGAAAGTAATTAATAATTTATAAATAATAATGCAACATAAGAACCAATAAACATGTCCCTAACGTGTTCCACAGTGAGGATTGATTAGATGTGTCCCCAAGCATGGGGTACGAGGACATAGTAAAGTATTGGGTCATTGTCATTAAACAAGGAAATAATGAGAGCTGGATTTGCCCCAAGTGAGGATTCACGCGAGGAGATGTGGTTTGAATTTGGTAGTCATAAGGTGATTGGATCATTCATTAGGAATAATAGTTCAAAGGTTGAATTATGTTGGTTATTTTAGAGTTTTGTTGCGATTTTGTGGAGTTTTTTATTTATTTTTATTTATTTATATATGTATATATATATATATATATATATAGATATATATTCGGTTTTCAAATGTTTTTTAGATTTTTTGACGATTTTCAAATGTTTTTAGATTTTTGATGATTTTTGCTAATGTTTTTAGATTTTTGATGATTTTCAAACTGTTTGTTGATTTTTACACTGTGATTGGCAATTTATGGACTAGAGTGCAGACTTAGTTTTGAGAGGTCGATAAACCAAGATATTATCCGTATGTATTGTGTTCCATGTGATAACTTATGCTCAGAATAACACAAATTCTCTTTCCATTGGTAGGATATGGTGGTGATGATATGATGAAAAGAAGTCCAGTTCCATTCTTGACTCCACATAACTAGTAAGATGTGTGGGCTCATCACCGAGAATCAAGAAGGACGTAAGAGGTAGATAATAAATATAGAGACGAATGCTAACAACAATCCCTTTAGGAAATTGTGACTCCATTCTTCATAACGTAGTATTGAACCAGTTTCAAAAATGGCTTTCATTTTATGAGTTATGTGCTAGAATTAGACAATTATGTGGCCTGCTAATTGGTAAGATATAAGGTTAAGGGATAGTTCTCTATTCACTTAGGCATCTAAATTACTTGTTTGGGGAATCTATAATTTGTAAGCACTAGTAAGATTTTGTATTTTTGAAATGACTCCCTATGTCTTACCCCATGCTACTAGTGAGAAGCAAGGGTTCATCATCGAAGGCAAAATATAGGCGAATAAATTCCCTTTTTGTCTTTTTTTTTGTTTTGTTTTGAATTGTTTTTTTTTAATATTTTGTGATGTTTTTATGCTTTTATGTGACTGAACCTCTACGCTTTGCCCCGTACCACTTGTAAGAGGCAAGGGTTTTATCACCGAAGACAAGATGTAAACAAGTAAGGGCACCTTCCTCCATTCCCAATCTCACACTACTAGGAAGAAGTGTGGACTCAACACTAAAGAGTATGAAGGATGAAAGATGTGACGATGAATTATTTATAAGGTATTGAATTAATGGATTTTTACAATAGCGCTTTGTTATTTGGGAAGGAACGCCTGCCCCCAATCCCAGCCCCACACGACTAGTAGGACACGAGGGGTTCAACACCGAAGACTGAGATGGATGACTAAATGAACTGGGTAAAGAAGTTTAGAGATTTGTTATGAAAAAGAGAATGTCTTTGAAGGGAATATATTACCATTAGTAAGCTTATAGGTATGACCATAGGTGAAAGCGACTGAAAATGAGAGATATGATAAGAAGTATGGTGCTCACAAACTTAATAGGATTTATATTAGCACCTATCTCGTGATGATAAATATGAAGATGTGATTTTGATGATAAGAACGTGTCTGCCAATAGAAATGAATAAATTTAAATTATTCGGAGATAAGCACGATAGAAGGAACAATGTACACGTTGTTGTTTGTCAGAATAGAGAGTGTTTTCAAGAATAGAATTTATTTAAAAGGAATGCATTCGTGGGTTTTTCAAGGACTTGACCTATGTCAATAGCCAATTTATAAACTCCAAACCCAAAATTATCTATGATTCATGGGTTTTTCAAGGGACTTGGCCTGTGTCAATGGCCAATTTATAAGCTCCAAACCCAAAATTATCTATGATTTTGTTGGGTTCAAATTTGTCTTGTTTGTCTCGTTCTTTGGGTGTGTTCTTTCAATTTTTTTTGAGAACGAAATCATTGATCTTAAATTTTTTAGGTTTGAATTTTTTATGGTAGTTATGCCGTAGTTAATTTTGATATACTTGAAGATGATCTAGGGCATTAAGTCATTTTTCGTCAAGAAGCTCGAGTTCATTAAGGCATGAGTGTCGATAATAATCTTTATTGATTACATATTTGAAGGATATTATGAAGGATGTAAATTCAACCTTGACATATAAAATAGCTTCCCAACCATAAACAAAGGAGAAGGGAGTGGCTCCGGTAAGTGTGTGATAAGATGTGCGGTAAGCCCAAAGAGTGGGATAGATTTGGTTAAGCCAATAGCTTCCATGTGTGTTGACAATGATGGTTTGTGTTATTTGGTTTGTTGCTTCTATTTATCCATTAATTGATTGTTTTGAGGATAGAGTCATGATTAAAGATGGAAAAGGTTGTGTAAAGATATTTTTAGGTATAAGTACCTCGTAGATTGTATGCACGTAGAAGTTTTGATAGGTGAGAATAATTAGTGATGAGATTCTTGCAAGATTGATCGTTGAAAGCATGATGGACATGACAGGTTACATTGTCGCAAGTGTCCAAACTCAATGTGGTTATGTTTCGACAACAAGGCTAGAAATGTTAGGCATAAGAGACAATATTGGAATAATAGAATCAAACTCAATGGTACCTGTTGATGGAACCTCTTCTATAGTGTTTATAGTAATATCAAGGTTTGAAAGGGAGTCTTGAAATGAGGTAAAGGTCTCGTTAGATGTTGGAAGAATATTGTCACCCAAAACATGTTCAATATGCGTTTGGGTTAAAAGAGAGTCTTGAAATAAGTTCAAGTGCTCAGTAGATGTTGGAATAATGTTGTTATCCAAAACAAGTTTTAATGTATGTTTGGGCTGAAAGAAAGTCTTGAAATAAGTTCAAGTGCTTAGTAGATGTTGGAAGAATGTTGTTGTCCAAAACAGGTTCAATGTATGTTTGGGTTGAAATAGAGACTTGAAATAATTTCAAGTTCTCAGTAAATGTTGGAAGAATGTTGTTGTCCAAAATAGGTTCAATGTATTTTTGGGTTGAAAGAGAGTCTTGAAATAAGTTCAAGTGCTTAGTAGATGTTGGAAGAACGTTGTTGTCCAAAACAGGTTCAATGTATGTTTGAACTAATGGAAGGAAATTTGAAGAAGATATGGATTGGTTTGGAATTAGAGAGGCTTGACTATTGTCGTCATGATCTCATGGAATTTTAGTATGTATAGGAGTTTCGGCAGTAGTTATCTCTTCATGAAAAGTTTGTGGTATTGGATGTGTCGTTGGTTGCAAGAGCATTGTCATCAAGTTCTACGGAGATGACATCATTGTCAATTAAGTCTTAGACGTAATTCTTAAATCACACACATTTATCTGTGTGATGACCATAAATGCAATGAAATTCATAGTATGTGTTAGGTTTTGTACCAACATGGTTTAGCTTCCCCTTTGACAAAGGGTTTTGTAATTAGATATCTTATAAGTTTAGCCTCTTTTAGTGGATGAAAAAAAATAGAGAGACTTTCTCCAAGGGGGGGTAAACATACGTGTTGAACTTTACACGAACTAATGTCTTCATGAGGTTGTATGATTGGCCTTTTGGGTGATCGTTCACTGATTTGGGTAGCCATATGAGAGAGTTGTGTTGTCATCTTATTAATTTGTTCTAATAGCTCATTGCGTGATGTTTTTCGTGAATTCATCATGTTTGAAAGAGAGGGAGAATAAAGAAAGGTGCGATGAAGAACTCAACCTATTGATTGTGATATTTGTTTTGGCTCAATCGAGTTTTAACAAGTAAAACTACAAGGAGCAAGCTTAAATAAGCTACTTGGGATAAATATGTGATAGCTTAAATAAGCTATGATGAAAATGGTTTAGATTTGGCTTAAACAAGCTCTGGATTGTTGACGGGGAGAGTAACCCAAACATGTTAATCATGATATGGTTGTGATATAACTCAAAATGAGTTATGAAAGGATTTGTGTTAGCCGTGATTTGGATAAATGCGATGGTGGACAGAATAATGAGTGAACTTAAACAAGTCACCCAATATTAGTTTGATATAGCTGGAAACAAGCTACGAATGATGTTTTGACAATTGACGATATGGGGAGTGAATGCTAGTCACTCAATATCAGTTAGATATAGCTGAATACAAGCTATGATAGATGTATTGTTGGCTGAAGCGAGCTAATGAAATTGGTGTGATGTTTTGGTCTACGTTGTTGAATTGTTTAGATGTTTTCGCTTGGTATTGAATTGGTCGAGAACTGATTTTTTTGTGGAACACAACTAGGGTCTGAACTTTTATAATGGACATATTGATATCAGCCAAGTTTTGTGATAAAACAATGCTAAACTATTTTGTTTTCAAACAACAAGCAATCATATGGATCTAATTGTTTTAGCTTATGAGGTAAATTCTTCAGGAATGATCATTGTTTCATGTAATCATACAAGTATGCTATGAAATGGTAGATGCAGGCTCTTATTACTCCAAAAAAATATGCATCCTTCGATATACCCTAGTCCTGATATACCTAATTCTATACGGGAACAAAATTGGTATGGGGAGCCCTTAAAGCACTGGAGGAGACTCACCAATTCTTACTTGCTTGTTTCGGAGTGAATCACCACATCTAGAACAGGTTTTGTGAAAAGGTGGAAGGTGATGGAGGGATGAATGTGTATGGTGTCCTTATAACTCCTCGAAGATTTACAGGAACGATGCCCAGGCTTTGTTGTTACAACTATTTAGGCGTGACTCGCATGCGCTGCACGACATCATTACCTGTAAGTGAAGAGCAGGGGCGAGGTAAATACCAAACGCTCTGATGAGACTAGGTCTCAAAGTGTAATGCAAATGCAAATGATGTTGGTGCGTGGTAGTCAAGTCCACGTCACCAGGGTAGCTTTGGTGGTGATGAAATACACCTCATCTACGTGTAAAAACAAAATGATAAAGTGATTAAATGCAGGGTTCTTTCCAACTTGAAATAAATCACTAGTAGAAAATAATTACGTACCTGAGCGTACTTTTTTTTTTGTTTCAAATTTTTTCTTTGAATGGTGGTATTTTTGCGAGATTTTTGTTGTTTTTATTTTTGACAATATTCCAGTGACGCGGTCATACAGAAAACAAATTAGTAGTTATCCTGCAAACAAAATGTTAGAAAAGTCATCGTGGCTATTTTTTATTTTCCAGATCACTCGAAGGCGCAGGAAAAGAGCATACACAACCACCGACCAAACAAATATTAATAATATGACAAAGGAAAATAATGATTGAAATGACAGTTGGAAAACAAAGCTAGAGGATCCTACAATGTTAGAATAAGAAACTAAAAAAATTGTGACCATTTCTGATTTTCCAGATCGCTCAAAGGCACAAGAAAAGAGCATACACAGATACAATTGGAATAGATTTTGTTTTATTTTTTTACTTTTTTTTGTTAATAATTATTGCAATTAATCATGATTGTAAAATAGAGATAACGATTATTTTCACAAAAAATAAAAATGACGAAATAAGAGTGTGAAAATGTTACCTAGAAGTATTGTCGTGGAAAATTGAAATGTAAGGCAAAAAATAAATAAAAAATAAAAAATATATTTTGCGGAGCCTAGGTGGTCTCACGTTTCTGATTTCCAAGATCACTTTTGAAGTACGAGGAAAGAGCATACGCGTGAGGTTGTTACGTTAAATAAAATAAAATTTTATAAATAATTATAATTTTGTTGTTTTTTTTTAAAAAGACAGGTGTTAGAAGAAATGAAACCAAAAAATTTCTGTAAGTCTAAATTAAAAAAATATTTTTTCATTGCATAGATCTTTTTTATACCTTTCCGTTAAAAAAAATTAAGTCATTCCGAGTTCGGGAGCAAAAGTTATGGCTTCCGGAAGATGGGCTATGGTAGCACTCTGAATGAAAATTTTGAACGTGAGACAAACGTCTCGGGAGCTAGTTTTTTTAATTTTCTGACTTCTGTACTTCACCTGAGAAGCTAAAATTTTGACAGCAAGGTTAAAAAAGAATAATAAACAGAAATAAAGAGTTAGATCACAAAATGATTAACTAAAATGAAAGAAAGAAAATAACAACAATAATAATAAACTTTTGACAAAACAGTGATTTTAGCAAATGTAAATAAATAAATGCATTTTCCGGATTGGTTGTCCCATGACAGTAAGATGATAAACTAATGACTAGTTCATGTGTTTCTACAGATTACAAGTGAATAGAAAAATCAGAATTGGGAACTAAACACCAAGCACCGAGGAGATCAAAGACATGATGAGCATCATAGTTTCATTGTTGTTATAACCTGTAGATACACCACAAGACATCGCACAACAAAAACACTACCCAAAGTGTGAAGGTTAACCAAAGAAGGCCATAATGAACAAAAAAGAAAATAATAATGAACAATAATAAACAAAGAACAGATAAAACCACTAATTGGGAAATTAATGGTAACAGATTGAAAATCCCACTGGGTGTGCCTAGGCATCGTTCATGTAAATCTTCGGGGAGTTATAAGGACACCATACACATTCATCCCTCCATCACTTTCCACCTTTTCACAAAACCTATTCTAGACGTGATGATTCACTCTGAAATAGGCAAGTCTCCTCCAGTGCTCTAAGGGCTCCCCGTACCAATTTTGTCCTCGTACAAAATTAGGTATATCAGGACTAGGATATATCGAAGGATGCATCTTTTTTTGGAGTAATAAGAGTTTACATCCACCATTTCATAGCATACTTGTATGATCAAGCATGAAACAATGATCATTCCTGAAGAATTTACCTCATAAGCCAAAACAATTGGATTCACATGATTGTTTGCTGTTTGAAAACAAAATAGTTTAGCATTGTTTTATTATAAAATATGGAGAATAATGACATGTGGTGAGGATTGGGATATTTTTTGGATTTTGAAATGGATAATTAATCAAAGGCACACCAGAATGTAAGCTATGAAAAATACACTACTAACAATGAAGTAAAATACCAATAATCATACCTCCTCCTTCGCGTTCCGTAGCAAACCTCGGAATGGGCTAGGAAACTTGGATTGACCCCTGATTATGTGATGTGTAGGTGCTTTTCTTCAAGACGGAGCAATGCCTTCCTGTAACAATGATCCTCTTACTTTGCATTAGATGGGAAAAATGATTATGAGGCTATTTGGGCATTATGACGAGGTAAAATGATGTTCTTTGCTCAAAGGATGCAATAACTTAGCTATGGCATTCAAGCTTATTCTCCGTGTGTTTAGAGGGGAGGGGTAAGGTTGTATTTGTAGCCTGGGGGAGTGATTAACTTAGAGTAATTTAAGTAATCATGGTTTGAAAATGTGGGCAAGATTAAGTGAGTGGTTTGAAAATGTGGGCAAGATTAGATGAGTGGGGGCCATGAAGAATGGGTGAGGATTTGAATTATATTTTTAATTCATAAGTGGAGGATTTTAGGTGAGTGGGGACCACGAAGGGTGGGTGAGGATTTGAATTTGAATTTTTAATTCAATAGTAGAAAAATATGGAGAATAAAGACATGTGGTGAGGATTGGGTTATTTTTTTGGATTTTGAAATGGATAATTAATCAAATTATATTTGATTAATTCGAAGTGTATTTTTGTGGGAAATGAGGAAGGGGAATTAATTGATTTAGGACAAATGTGAAATTAGGGTGTCTATAGGGAGTTTGATTGGCCCCAACGGTCACTTGAAGAGTGAACTTACGACTGAGTGTTGCACTACATCTCAAATTCCATGTAGTTCTGTGGGAGAGTGTGTGTAATGATGCCCTAGGATGCCCTTGTGCAAGTTACAAAAATGATAGCGGGCAAGATTTATAATGTAATATATATAAAATCTGTGGGATGAAATAGAATATACTTCCCTCCTATGTTGTGTATGCAGAAGAATGCAACCTTTTTCCCTGGAATGAGTGCGCTAGATGGATGCCTTGAAGTGCTTTTGTGCCTTTGGATGCAAATTTAGGTGAAATTATGTAATTCTTGGTGTTTGGTTCTTTATTTTGAAAACATAATTGTGTATTTATATGATTCCCTTGTTTGAATTTTGTAATTGACAACTAAAAGGCCAACCCAAAGTAGTAAAAAGTAATTAAAAAACAAAAGGTGTCCAAAAGGATAATAAAAATATAAAGAGGGACAACAATGCCCAGGAGGACAGGAGCACCTGGCGTTAGTGTCTCAACTGGGCGATAGTGTCCAACGCCATATAAAGATAAAACGGTCCAATGCTGGCAAGAGTGTGAGATGTATAAAGCCGATAAAAGTGCAGAAGACAGAAAAAGGCTTAAGGGAGTCGTCGATTACTAGTTTTCCTACTTAAGAATCATGTAAATGCTAGCATGTACTTTTAGGACCTAAAAATGTACCCAAGTGCATAGATTTTGTGTCTACAACAAGTATGAATGTTTCCAATCAAGTACAATCCAACATAGCAATAAAAATCATACTATAGAGCATTCATTACAACAAGTACATTTTTTTAATTAAATGTTGTTCATAAAATAATGATGTCATTTCAAGATAGATGAGTTCATATATTTCGTTAAATAAATCCTCCAAATCACAAATTCATGTTGTATTTGTGCAAAGAATAAGAAAGAATAATTATCGGGGCAATAACCTTGCCTACTAGCTCATATAGAAATGCAACAAGTATAGAGTAAAGTGTATAATACATTTGTCCATCCAAAACTAAAACAAAACTTTAAAAAAATGTAGGTACATTTGATAAATGTGTAGTTGCGAGGGAGAGCATCATGTAGGTGTTTTACCTACAATTGAAAACTAAGAAAGTCTCCCTTGACCTCCCTGAATGGGTGGTGGTCATGCCCTTAAGGAAAGGGCAGATAAATATATCCACTTCTTAATATATAAGTTTGAAATCTATGTGTACAAATTATATACCCCCTACTACATACAAATGTGTTAGATAGAACTAGGTTACCCATCACTAGTAAGGCAACATTCATACAAATTTAGAGTATAATATGGAAGGATAACAATATAGTTATAGCAATATTATATCCAAATCATTTAAAAACCATACAATTGGATCAATTTTAATTGCACATGTTCTACAATTGAGTCCTATCCGGACAGACAACCGTCTTAGTACCATACAAGAATACATCACATTAAGGTTAGTGCAAGATGACAATTTCATGAAGGTCAAAAATTTGTTCACGACTTCAACACAGTGCTCTTGGTCTCACGTAAAAAACAAAAAGATTCATTTCCTGGTATGCAAGGGTGTATCTATAAATGTGTATAGATACATATGCATATTGGCATCCTTCCACACTTGGTCTGAATGAATGACCTTTAACACATTCCACTCTCTCAATACAAGAAGCAAAATCAACATTAGGTATAGATTTACATATTCAACAAGTACAAATTTACATAATTATGGGCGTAAACATTTTATCGTAGATTACGCAAAAGTTGAGTGGATTTCGACTTACAAGTGTAAGTACTAAATCATAAGAGTTACTAGTTTAACTGAGTTTACAACCCTTATCAGGATTTAGCGTGAATCATAATAACTTGTAGATATTCAACAATAGTAAGAGTGATAACATGTTAAAATCAATAAATTTCTCCTTACACAAAGTCAACTTTAAGCCATTGAAGTCTTTCAACATCAAACAAGTCTCACTTTTGGCTCCATAACATTATGTAGATGCATGGAGTCACAACTTTTCTTCCTATTAAAGTTCATACCAAAACAAGTATAGGTTTACATCTAAAGGTTATGTAAATGGATATAAAGCTCAAACCAATTATAGCAAATTCAATCATACGAGTCCTCATCATAGGTCCATATAATAAGTCATAAGCATAGACTAACAAACCATCAAATAAGTTAATTAATTAAATTTAGTAGAACTATCCAACTCATCCCAAACATATTGGCACAGGTCTACAAAATTAGGACAAATTTCCCTACGCTAAGTATGATGTACATATTCCCAATAGAATAATTTTATACAACCCCAAAATGATGATGAAAAATGCAACATGTATTTGGATGTGGTTTATAAGGATATACAAAAACTCATTACCTATCTTTTCATATTTTTTGACCTAATTGTATGGTTCAAAATAGTTTTATGAGTGTTAGACAATACTAAAGAGATTTGATGACATAAAACAATGATAACATAACAACTTTAATTCATATATACCCACGTTCATTAAAAATGAAATATAACTAAATCACCATCTCGTAATCATCATTCAATATTCAAGATCATGTTCATGATCAAACGAACAAAGATGGAAGTCTTAAATTCAACTATGCTTTTTTGCCAAAGATAACAATCAAATGTAAACAATATGAGGAAGGTCATCTTGGCCTTGGAAACCCATTGAAAATCCCTTTTAATTCTTAAGTTGACAATGGTGAGTATTATTTGTACAAGTCTTTGTTACCAAATTAAAGTCATGTTAAACATTTATATCTTACATTTATGAGCTCGAGAATATAAACACAAAAAATTATAAGCTTCATAAGAGTTTTTTCCATGGATCTTAAAGCTTGCGAGTAGTGGTCAGTGGCTATTTTGGTCTTATTTTAATAAAAAATAATTTATTGTGAATATTTTGTGTGTTTTGCATTTATCATGTTTTGTGGGTTGTTTACAAAAAAATAAACGGTTTAACAAATTCAATGTGAAAAAACTAGTTACAACTATCTTCTCACGAAAATGACATCAACATAGATATAATCATCAAGTCTAAAGCTCAATATGCGTCTTATCAGACATTTGATACACATTATTATTTTTATTTCATTTTGAAAAATTGTTGAGTCTTGGCCTTTGCAAGATCGAGGTAGTCCCCTAACTTAACTTTGAGAGTTTTGAGGTTTCACGAGCATTCCTTTCATATTTGTTTCTTTGTCATTTTTGTTTCCGGTTGTCCATTTTTGTGTGGATTTGATCATTCACAAGGTTTCTAAAAAAATAGAAGCTCTGACACGAGTTCATGCAACCATCATATTAAGGAACCCATAATTTTATGAATACAACATGTTTAAAAATTTCTCTTATCTTTAACCAAATTAATTAATACAAGTATACATGCATCAAATTTATCATCTGAAGTGCAAGAAAAGTTCGTTGATATGGATGTTGGGCTCTTTAAAACATACATCAAAGTTTGTTGCTTTTGTACTAATACTCCACAACACACGTGGGTGTTCGCTCTTCTATATTAAATGTGGCAAGTGGTTCAACAAGTTATTCTATGTTTCAAAAGAGATGGAGTAACATTGTTTATTTGTGTTTTTCTTCATGGATGCCATCATGCCACTTAGATGAACATCATTGCTTTTGTGCTAGTAGAGTCACACACTTCAAACACATAATTCATACTATAAGAATATCATTGACAATTGGTTTTTATGGATAATTATGGTTTTGTTTTTGGTGGATTAATTAAAGTTAAGTGATATACAATCGCTATGCAAATCGTTCCAATTCATTATATTTACAACTATATTTTACCCTTTTAAGGTGTAAAAGGAAAACTCGAAATAGGCTTTCCTTTTTATTATGGTGTTTTCGATCCTATGCCTTGTTATGCATAGTTTTTTATATGAAAATGATATTTATTGTTCTAATTATTTAGTAAAGCATGTTCCAATATTGGATTTTAAAGCCCCGAGTCAATCAAGTGCCTATCTAGATTAGATGGTTGTTGGTTAGTCGTGTTATGGCGATAGGGAGAGCTATGTAAAATATACTTGCCCCTTGCCTCTCTATTCTATTTCGTACATGCCCCCCACATACCACCCAACTAACAAAGAAGATAGAAAAGGAGGGGGGGGGGGGCTGCTTTCATACCCCCATATTTACTTCACCCCCTATTTATCGAGTATGAGATAAGATAAGATAGTTTGGGGTGGGGACATTCAAACCGATATATATAGACTCTAATGGTGGTCGAGGCATTCAAACCTATATATATATATCTCCATCGCCTCCTAAGGAAGGCCAATAAATCTAGTATAGGGTGAACAAACGGAGGAGGGATATATATCCCTAGAGGGTTGATGACTAATTTCAAAGAGATGTCTTGCGCTCTATGTCAAGTACTATAGAGATAGTTGATTTGAAATATATAAACTCTAATTTATTGTAATATTTATGTTAATGGGGTGAAATTATAATGGAAGTGGTCTTGTATTAATATAATGGCTCATTGGTTGCAGGATTATTATGTTTTCTTGCTCGACCTTTCCCTCTCTTCCTTTGCAATTTCATAATACCAAAATAACTTTCAACTACCAAAAATAGATATGATTTGTTATTGCATGTTGAATATACATCTGCATGACATCTTTAAATTGATCCTGCAACTCATTCATCTAGATAAAAGTTGTGTATTAGCCACTTGATTTATAATTAATAGAGAGAATGAAATAGTTTTAATTTATATATCTTGTTGATGGATATGAAAAGACTTCATTATAAGGTATTGACATGTTTTATTCAATAGAATTTTGTTTCAAGTTACAACTATTATTTCTCTAAAGACAGTCCAGAGTTTCAAAATAGTTTACTAGCATCTATCGAAGCACACTGAAAATAAAAACACTAAAAATTACATGGGATCCCCCAGAAGGTGACAATAAAGGATAAGGGCAACACCATCAACAACATGGTTTTCAAAGAAGGTTGGTGAAACTAAGCTTTTCCACCTTTTAATTCATAAATGTGATATCAATTATTTAGAGTTAAGTGATCTAACAATCGCTATGCAAACCGTTCCAATTCATTATATTTACAACTATATTTTACCCTTTTAAGGTGTAAAAGGAAAACTCGAAATAGGCTTTCCTTTTTATTATGGTGTTTTCGATCCTATGCCTTGTTATGCATAGTTTTTATATGAAAATGATATTTATTGTTCTAATTATTTAGTAAAGCATGTTCCAATATTGGATTTTAAAGCCCCGAGTCAATCAAGTGCCTATCTAGATTAGATGGTTGTTGGTTAGTCGTGTTATGGCGATAGGGAGAGCTATGTAAAATATACTTGCCCCCTTGCCTCTCTATTCTATTTCGTACATGCCCCCCACATACCACCCAACTAACAAAGAAGATAGAAAAGGAGGGGGGGGTTGCTTTCATACCCCCATATTTACTTCACCCCCCTATTTATCGAGTATGAGATAAGATAAGATAGTTTGGGGTGGGGACATTCAAAACCGATATATATAGACTCTAATGGTGGTCGAGGCATTCAAACCTATATATATATCTCCATCGCCTCCTAAGGAAGGCCAATAAATCTAGTATAGGGTGAACAAAGGGAGGAGGGATATATATCCCTAGAGGGCTAATGACTAATTTCAAAGAGATGTCTTGCGCTCTATGTCAAGTACTATAGAGATAGTTGATTTGAAATATATAAACTCTAATTTATTGTAATATTTATGTTAATGGGGTGAAATTATAATGGAAGTGGTCTTGTATTAATATAATGGCTCATTGGTTGCAGGATTATTATGTTTTCTTGCTCGACCTTTCCCTCTCTTCCTTTGCAATTTCATAATACCAAAATAACTTTCAACTACCAAAAATATATATGATTTGTTATTGCATGTTGAATATACATCTGCATGACATCTTTAAATTGATCCTGCAACTCATTCATCTAGATAAAAGTTGTGTATTAGCCACTTGATTTATAATTAATAGAGAGAATGAAATAGTTTTAATTTATATATCTTGTTGATGGATATGAAAAGACTTCATTATAAGGTATTGACATGTTTTATTCAATAGAATTTTGTTTCAAGTTACAACTATTATTTCTCTAAAGACAGTCCAGAGTTTCAAAATAGTTTACTAGCATCTATCGAAGCACACTGAAAATAAAAACACTAAAAATTACATGGGATCCCCCAGAAGGTGACAATAAAGGATAAGAGCAACACCATCAACAACATGGTTTTCAAAGAAGGTTGGTGAAACTAAGCTTTTCCACCTTTTAATTCATAAATGTGATATCAATTATTAGAGTTTATTCATTTTAAAACTAGGCAACAACTACTGATATCCATGTGTCAATTTTTTAAAACAAAATATCCTCTAGAATGTCTGCATGTAAGAAAAAATGTTTTTCAACATGCATTAATGTACTAACTTCCATTCAATCGGTAATGTTAAATTATCTAAAACACACATTAACTATATTTTTTTATTTGACATTCAATTCTCAATGTAATGTTGGGCTTTACATTTTTGCGCAAAAAACTAATAAACAAATGTATGCTTGATCAAATTTAGGCCTTGAAGAAGAAGACCTCTTGAAGGTAATGCGTGGCATAAAATAATTGAATTTCCTAGAAATACATATTTGTGTCCTTGGCTTGGCTATGCACTAACTTGTCAGTCTTTACACCAATTCATCCAACATCATATGTGTTTGTGCTCATATTCCTAAAGAACCTATATACCCAACAAAATGATTTCGATTTATATTTGATTTATTTATATTTTCATTTTATGTTTAACATGCTTCCACATATTACATATACTTGTAGTAGGGTATTTGCAACAACAAAAATGTTAATGTTTCGTATTTTGTTCCTATAATTAGGATAGTCCATGATAAGATGTCTCCTTTAGTCATTTGACTATCCACCTTTTCAACATCCACTAAAATTATGCACTTGTCATATATGTGTGTGTAAGGGTATTTTGTAAAATTTTATTTGTGGCAACCTTAAATTCCCTCCCATTGATGTGGGACGAGAGCTGTTTATCCTATATAAAGAATTTTAGAAACTACAGGTCTAAAAGAATTGGAGATATGCATAAGAGATTATTTGGGGATTTATCTCTGGGATTTAACTTGAGATTGGTGGTGGATGACGATAGAGTTGGTATTGACTTTGCATGCTTAAATTTCAAGCATTGAAACTCCTCATTTTATTTCAATCGATTTCTACTAAAATACCAATGGAACAATGTCATTATCTTCTTACTCAAAATTGGTTTTATATTTCCTTCTTTAACTGAGAATTGCCCTATCTTTTTAAGGTAAATTTTGAATGGAAAACCATCACAAAAATTAACCCCTCTATACATTCATTATTTTTTTCTAGCTCTATCTAAAACGGTATCCAATTGAATAAAACTAAATTCTAGCTAATTTTTTAATCTAGATATTTGTTACTATTACAATTTAGCGTTGCTAATAATATCCATTAATTTGTTAATGCTAAATCCAAACCATGCATCTCAATTATACTTCCTAATTTTAGTTGTTTTCATTTCTAATTTAATTTATATTTGGGTTTAATTATTAGTTTAATGCTGGGGGTTCTATGTTTTGCACAACAAAACATTAAAAAGTAGACGTGCTTGATCATATCTAGGGCTCTCTAAAGATAATGAACTCTTAAATCAATCTAGTGGAATGAGAGGGCTCTCTAAAGAGAATGAACTCTTAAATCAATCTACTGGATTGTGAGGGAAGGATATGCGAGGGCTCTCTAAAGAGAATGAACTCTTAAATCAATCTAGTGGAGCGAGAGGGAATGATATGTTTGTTGGGTGTTTTATTTTCTTCACAACAGAGCTTAAAAAAGTAGACGTGCTCTATCATATTTAGGGCTCTAAAGAGAACGACCTCTTAAATCAATCTAGTGGAGTGAGAGGGAAGGATCTGTTTGCATCCTCGCCCAAGCTATGATTATTGTCAGTCTTTAGAGAAATTTATCCTTATGTTTAATGTAAATTTTTACGTTTGACCCCTGTATCCAACAAGACATTCAAAACTACGACGAGAATTCCTAACTTTTGATACTATAATTACCATATTCCATAAGAAAACATCTCATTTATGATATGCACTTAAAATGTATTTAGATAAAATTTATTTACGACACCTTAACCCCTTCATTCCCTATATATTTCTATGGATGTGACCATTACACCTTTGGTTGTGATTGCTAATTACTTCCAACACTTCCAAAAATTGACGGTTTTAGTGGAACTTAGGTGGGCAACTCCAACCCTAATGTTTCTCGAAAAATCTCGTAACGGCCCCACCGAAAAAAAACATAATATATTATTAATCAATATTTCGTTAGAAATAAATGGCGACGTGTTGGCGGGAATGCAAACAGAAGGGCAGGTATCATAGCGCAAGGCTCGACGCGAATTAAGAGGGAATTAAATTAAATTAAAAAATAAAAATAAATAATAACTCCTTTTCGCAACGCTAAGATTTGTTATTATAATAATAATTAATTATCAAATAAATGTCGCATTCAACTCCATCCAAAAAACCCTCGCCCGCTCCCATCTCTTCGTCGTCCACACACAAGACGCAGCGAGGGTTTCTCACCTTTTTTGGTTTTGCGTTCCCTTCATAAGATTCATTTCATCTACCCCCACGTCTAGTGTTCGAATCGCATCGCCGCCGCTATCGCAGCACAGGTTATAAAAGCAGGAAGGAAAGAAGGAAAGCATGAGCAAGCAAGGAGGCTCAGAGGATCAGCTCTCTCCTTACAACATGGCGGATCTTGGCGCAACCTTGCCGACAGGCTCTGCAGGTAAGGCGAGGTTTTTCCTTTTGGTTATTTCCGGTTTTATAAAGTTTATGCAGGCGCATGAATACCTATTTTCTCTCCATTTGCTATTTGTGTACTTTCTATTTCAGAAATTTTAATTCAGGGTTTGGAAAGTTTATACAGGCGCATGCATACCTATTTTTTCTCCTTTTTCCACTCGTTTTTGTTTGATGTCTATTTTAGAATTTTGTTAAATCCGAGTCTGAGGATTTGGCTTGTGTTTTTTTTAGCTGACAAGAATCGCCGTAATGTGCGCTGTTAGATTGGCCTCTTAGCGAGCCCCGAGCTTGCTATTCCATGGGTTCTGTTCAGTGTTTTTTGGGTTTAGGGTTTTGTAACGGTATTTTGTAAGCAAAATTATTTCTTTCTTCCAGCCTTTGTCAGGCGCATGCAATCTTACTTCTTGCGCCTTTATCAACTAGGCGAGCCTGCAAATCCCTTCTTTTTATTTATTTTTCGTTTCTATCGCCGTTTTAGATTCGTTTGTTTAAGGTGTGGTGTATGCCAGGGTTGTCTCGAGTTTGACTTTCGGGCTGTGTTGGAATTTGTCTCAAACTTGAGGCTAAGTTTGGGGATATGGATTTTCGGCCCGCGAAATTCAAGGTGCAAATAAATGCCACATGTATTATATGACTCTGAACTCCAGTTTACAGTCTCTGGCAGGTTGATACACGAGGGTCACTTGCAAGTGATGGCGACACCTCATTACAGGGGCACTCTAATTTGCGGGCGGAATCATCTCAGTGTTGCAAACAGAAAAGCGGCTGCCTAATCCAACTGGGTGTGGGGTCAAACTATTAAATTGATTTGTACGACTATTTCCTTGTTGTAAACTGTAATTATTTCTAGTTTCACTCGCTTCTCACTCCTGTGACAACGAGTGCAAGTGGACCATTCTAGCTCTTGTAGATTATAATTACGAATCGCTAGCGTGAGTGATGGGTTATTGTGATTGAGATCGGTTTTAAATGCTCTGAAGAATTGGTTGTTGATGAAATGATATGATGTGACGACTTTTAACCTCCTTTAGACCAATTTTGTCTGTAGGACCCATCAAAGTGTACACACAATTTTATTTGTTTTTATCCTTGCTGCAAAGTGTAATCTGGGAGTTGCCTTTGTTGATGATTCGGTTTGCTAGTTTCAATCCCAACTATTCACGCCTCACCAATGAGTACGAGTGGACCATTTTAGCTCACTTGAAATTACTTAGCTTGAATCTCTACTCGTGGAAGATGGGTCATTGTGGATGCATCGAGTTTTAAATATGCCGGACAATATTTAATGACCCAGAATTGTACAAATCCTTTATGCCCATCCTTATGTCCTAGTATTGTTCATGCTATATCTACTTTTATTTTTAGCGTTGGTTTGTTTCTGCAAGGTTCTATCAATTGGTTCTGTTTACCTCTACCGATAAATTTTATTTGTTAATATCTAGCTGTCACTTTGACTACTTGGCTTAGGGCATGGTCCCATGGAAGGGGGGATCCTTAAATATCTCAGCGGGTGCTGCTGAGAAAATTTAGGAGCATTTTAGCAGTTTTAAGGTCCCATGATTTTTTATTAGTTTCCTCAATAACATCTGCTGAGGTATTATAGGATCTCATTGGATATTTATGATTATTTGTAGGAAAATAAAATCATATTTCTCTTTAAAATCACCAAAAAATAATGGCGGGAATGCATATTAGATTCTCTCAGCCCTAAACTGTAGGGGGAAACTCCTAGCCCCCCCTCTCCAGCCACCTCTTAAGTTTAGGGGGCTAAAAAAGTGGAGCTCCTATTTTTTAGGCCTAGATTCTATTATTTCCTGTAGCTGGCTTTAAAAATAAGCATGGGACCTTCTGCTGCACGAAAATAGGAGCCCAAGCCCCTCCATGGGACCATGCCCTTACCTGTTGTTAATGTATGAAGGGTTGGAAATTTATCCCACAAACCCATGGTGAGGGCTTGGGCTTCTATTTTTACTCAGAAATGGGTTTTGCTGAAATTGAAATGATACAGCTACAAGAAAAAAATGAATATTTTCTTTGAGTAGAAGTCCCGTATTTTTAGTATGTAGTAAACTTTTAGCAGTTCTGGAAGAGGGGGGCTGAAGATTTTCCCCACCAGCTTAGGGATTTATTGTCCACGTGGCATTAATATTTGTTTTGAGATTAAAATTTTTGATAAGAATTTGGACCACTCTGCACGTAATTCCTAAAATTCCTATCTGAGGTTTTAATATGGGTTTGTTTACCCTTCATATGCACTTGAATGATATTTTCTTTTGTATAACTTGTGAAATAATTTGTTCTTAAGTGTTTATGCGAGCGAAAATGATTGAAAATGAAATTAATTGTGCTTGTATCTGCACAAAGTGGAAGCCTTAAGATGGCTACCCGAAGCTCCTAACAACCTCAATGTTCATATATTTGGAATTGGAATAGGTCCAAGCTTTTCATTAGAAACAGATCTTAAGTGTTTGAAACTGCTTAATAAAGGGGAATGTTTGTTTGATCAAAACTTTGAAATTAGTCTGAAGGAAATAAATCATGTCTCAAGTGTCTTGAAGGTCTAGGAAGTTAATCATATCCATAGACAAAACCAGCTAGTTTTTGTGTGCAACGCTCCTCCCTTGGATACAGACAATGAGTGGTTTTTATTTCATTCTAAAGAGACCGACAGTAAACATGACTCTTAACGTCTTTTGCAACCAGTTACAACCTGTTGTATGTCTTTAAAAGTTATTGCATAATATTTTTTTTGTACTGCATAATATTGTTTCTGTACTGCAGTGCCTGCTTGCATCTGTTTTAATGATTTTCTTAGTGGAAAGTGACACATCTTTGCTGTATCTGTTGCACTGTTAATTCTGTGCAGAATAAATTTTATGTAGCCAGAGGACATATGTCTAAATATTACAAGAACTTAATTTTCTGTTTCACCTTTTATTGTTTCAGCTTTAAGTGCAGAGGATCGTGCTGGTTTGGTTAATGCTTTGAAGGTATATGTCAACTCTTTAACTTCTGCGCTTCCATTATATGTCAATTAACTGCCAATTTGTTCTTAAATCTACTGCAATCTCTACAGGACTTTCATTATGTTCTAGATAACTGATTATCTTCTTTGGTTTTTCTGTAGGATAAGCTGCAACACCTAGCTGGGCAGCAATCTGATATTTTTGATTCTCTTTCCCCTGCGGTAAAGAAGAGAGTGTTGTCTCTAAAGGAACTTCAGGTGGGTTTCAATATTGAGTGAAGTGTATCCCTACATTACCTATAATTATTCATTTGTTGTATTTTTTGTGGTTGTTTCAAACAAATCAAATCTCTTGCATATCTAAATTTAAGATGATGTTGGCGATAAAATGATAAGTTAAAAAAAGAATGCTCAAGCGCAGAACAATATCTGGGAGCTGCAAGTTTCCAAAAATAACATAGATGGTTAAAGATTTTAAAACTAGCAATGGGTTTGGGTAACCTTGATTGGGTAGGGCTGTACATCGATTTTTTTTCTAATCCCGGGGTCTGTTGTACAAAATATTTTAAACCTGGGGACGGTCGTACAAAAAATAAGAATGCTCAAGCGCAGAACAATATCTGGGAGCTGCAAGTTTACAAAAATAACATAGATGGTTAAAGATTTTAAAACTAAGTTGGTTTGGCGATGGGTTTGGGTAACCTTGATTGGGTAGGCCTGTACATCGATTTTATTTTTAATCCCGGGGTCGGTCGTACAAAACATTTTAAACCTGGGGACGGTCGTACAAAAAATAGATAATTTATTTTTCTAGTCAAACAATCAGGAAATAATGACATAGTATGCATGGAACAATCATTATAACCATATGAATCATGATCATTACTGTTAAATTGATATTGCCAACTGAGAGCCAAATGACATGATAAATATTAATTTTAAATCAAAATTAATATTCATTGTCATGTTGCTTTTCATCAATACCATAAACAGGCAGAATCTGTGGGTTTCGCTGGCTGAACTTCCTGGATGAACCCAGAATGAATCCACAGGTGAATTGCACCCAGATCTGTACCCAGTATGAACTGGACTGACACCAGATTGGGGAGGGGGGCGCCCGGAATGTGTAACACAGTTTTTGAATATTCAAACCTACTCTCCCTTTAATGAAAACAACCATAGCATGTGCCAGAATGCCCCTCTTTTGCATGGATCTGGTAGGTATCTAATATGCATTGTGGCTTGGAACTAACGGGCATCCTGTCTTGATTAAATCTATGTGTGGATGACTGAAGTACCAATTTTTATATTGACTGAAAAAGTTGCAGATTTAATGGTTTTGTGGTTGATGAAGCAAGATAAATGTTGTCTGTGTTGAACGGAAGTACTGTGAATAAAAAATGTATTCCCCAGCAATCACAGTAGCCCTATTACATGCTATTATCTTTTATTAAAGCCATATCTGTGTTGTAGCTAATAACAATAAATAACTGTTACTGATTTTAATTTCTTTACCTCTTAAAGGCTATATGTGCAACCAGACTTCTGCAGAAGCATCCAAAAGTAGATATATGCTGCTCATTAGAACACACTTTATAAGGCCACAATTACTTTGTGCGTGGACTGACCAATTAGTTCTTTGCATCTATTTTAAATGTCATACCAACATTACCTACGTAAATGCACAAGTATTGCAACAACACTTTCATTTTCTTAGCGGCCTTACTAGTTTAAAGTTTGTGAATGTTGTTCAATTGAGGGTATAGAAATAAATAGATTGATCTAGAGTTTGAGATTAATGAGTTCCTGGGTTGAAGTTTCATATAATAGAAGTCACCTGTATTCAAGGAATATTAGGGTCCATTACTGAAAAAGTTTCAGTGAGGTTAGAATGTCTTGTACAAATTGTTGGCAGGAGCTCTACGACAGTGAGCTAGATGGGGTTTGTAAGATGGAAACTATGTTTTCTTGAATGTTTAGTATGGATTTATATTAAACGCTCTTGTTACATACTGCTGAGAAAAAGTTTCTTTTAGTATGTTTGAAGGATAATTGAGTTTTATGTGTTATCTGGAATACATTGTTTGTTTTTTTTACCTTTGTTGTTCCAGAGTTTTTACTTCAAATTTTAGTTTGTTTACAAGAAGCTGTAAATAGTGTCTGTTGAACTGCTTGAAATAACGCTTAAAAAGTTTAATCCAGTGTAGAAGAAATTAAGGAGGTAGAATTTTACATAAGGAAAAAAAAATCAAAATAATATGGCTTTAAATGGAGCTGATAATGTGGAATATAAGTTGTGTTGATGTGCAGGTGGAATCATGATAACAATGGCAAATGTGAATGGAAAGCTTTATGTCACTTATGGATCTTGCTATATTTGTTATTTTCCCATTGATTTTGCATGTTTGAAATCTTCTTGAGCATTCTTTCATAAAATTACTTTTTTCTTAGTCTCTTGGATGGAAAACTTCAAAATTCCTTTCAACTATGTAAGAAATCATCCACATGAATGTTCTCATGGATAAGAGTGCGGACAACTTGATTCTGAAGAATAATCTGGTAATTCATGGAAAAACTTGGTTGTCCTCCTGTGTACATGGTACGTTTGATGTATTGATTAATAATACTGCACACGTGTTTTAAAACTGTTTTGGACCAACTGAGCTTGTTATCTACACAATTACAAGGATATTTGATTAATTGGTTTTCACTTGCATCAACCAACCAAGCTATTATAACATATAGGAAAAATTTAATTAACCTCATTTGTACACAGAATGTTGGATGTATTGATTAATAATACTGCACAGGGGCACAGGTGTTTTAAAACTGTACCGAAGCAATCGAACTTGTTATCTACTCAATTTCAAGCAGATATGATTAATTGTTTTTCATTTGCATCAAACAACCAAGCTATTTACGTTTAGGAAATGTGGCAATTGTTCATCGTTCTTCTCCTTGATGCAGATTATGCTGAAGCAGGAGGGTTTTACTTTTATCTCCTTATAGTTACTTTATTTGTAAGTGTGCTCTTTATGTGTGGCTCAAACGGCCTGCTTGCAGGGTTTATGAATTGAACTCAGTTTACATTGTGTAGACAAATTATGTTTTTTTTTTCCTTCAATTTTGCCGTTTCTGGTCATCAGATTTTGTTATAACAAAGGGTTTTATATTAACATGAAAGCTAGAAAGGATTCTATGTGAGGTTTGGACCAATGTCTCTCTTTACATAGATCTGTAGAGAGCATGAAGAATCAACCTTCTTTTGATTACTTTAGGTTGTGAAAACACATATGGAATGGCAACTGAAATTCTTCTCAAAACAATTTCATGCCTGGTCTGTTTTTGATTGACTTATGCTATATAGTAACAGTGACAAATCACACACTTTGGTAACTGTTTACTTTATTCTTTGTCACAAGGTAGGCCAACCTTTGTTGAAAAAGTTTGAATTCTACCGAGCTTTATCCTTGTTGACTATAAATTTGCACTTTATCCATTATTTTATATGGAATTAGGGGACATAAAGCTCTCTCCACTTTGCCCCCTCTGACTTTATCCATTGAAACCATGCAATACTTAGCCAATTTCACTGAGTTTTGGCCTTGAAATGTGTAGATAATGTCCAATTCCTTGTTGTCCTTAAGGAGATAAGACTCAATTTTAATGGATTAAGCAAGGGACACATGGTGGACTTAGCTGCTTCTCAAATTTCAAAACAATGATCGGTAAGTTACATGTGTTGCCTATTGGTGTTCTTACCCTGTAGTCTGTCAAACTTTTCTCTTGGCCCAAAAACTCCGAGCTTCTGATGATCGACGTGTGTCGCCTATCAGCATTTGTGTATTGTTTCTCCAGCTTTGCTAAACCTCGTCACATGGCAGCTTTCCGATGCTTAATGCATGGCACCTAGGATGCATGCCGACGATCGGTTCCTCAAGCTTTTCAGTTTTATGATAAGGTTAAATGGTCCCCTTGTCAGTTCAGGATGTAACCAATGCACGACACAATGAACGGAAGGATAAGTGGCATTAATTGACACTTGGGGTGCAACCTTTGGCTATAAGATGAACAAAAGCTTCAATGTGAGACATGTGAGATACGTGTCTCACATTGTTGCCTACCATGTATGGAGATGATTGGGGCCAAGTCCTACTATGTCCACGTGGAGGAGTGGTTGAACCGATGCTTGACATGTGGTTCAGATTTATTTGTAGAGCTCACCACTAGCTTAAATTTGACGGGTTAAGCCAATGTATTTTTGGGCTCGGGGTATGTCATCATGGCGGTGGAACACATGATTGGTTATTTGCCCATATCTTTCAACTCAAAGCTCCATTTGACATGCAAACCGGTGGCATTAGGAGCATATTTTGGAGGGCTACACTTAGAGACTTGTTTGGGGCTACATTCAGAGACTTGTTTCACAGAGAATGGTGGAGGAATATGAGATATTTCAGTGACAAAGTTTTTGGGTAATTTTTAGCTTGTTTTCTTAATCTCCTGACACGCAAGTAGGTTACAAATGTGTCTGGTGGGTCATTTCACCATTATAAGATGCTTCTCCAGATAGATATTTCCCTTCACAACTCACCAAAGTGCAAAGAAAGAGGTGAACCAGGTTGTTTATCATGGGGTGAACTGTTGCAGAGGTCTAAAAGGTTGTAATCAGATGACCATTTGAGAGCGTAATGATTGCCTAAACTTCATCTATTTCACCTTGATTTGGTGTCATCATAATACTCTTGGAGATCCCTTGGAATATGCCAGAGAGTGCCCCTAGGTAATGCTATAATGTTATTGTGGTTCTTTTCCTGCTCTTTAACTTGTGTTCTTGTCTCCCTATTCTGTCATGGTGTGATGTGTGTGGGCTATACTTGCATAATTTCATTTCATTGTGTCAAAAATGTGAGGAATAAGAGTCTGATTTGATGCAAGACTGACTGTGGCTTGTTTTTGCCCTCTCTGCAATGTGTTTGTCTTCGAGGTTGGTTTAGTGCATCATCATCCTTCTAGTTTATTTCATTTTTCTCCCCCTTTTGCCTGCCATCTGTTAGACTAGAGTAGGTTAGTGTTAGCTCAGAGTTAGATAGGTGAGGAAGCCAACCTTCTTCGGAGGCCTGTGTCAAGGATTAAGGTCTCATGCCTTGGAGACTCCCATTGTTGCTGCTGAGATACACAAAATCCTTCAACTTCGTATGTATTTCACGGGTGCACATTTCAGATGACAACATGAACTTTCTGACAACTTTTAGTGTAGCTAGAAAATATATTAGCCAATTAGTTAAAGTTTAAACTTGAAGCTTTATGTATAAAATATGAGGGTCTTGCACATAAACACGTGCACGGGATGGTCATTATATTATAAGTGCCTATGATATATATTTGATGAAGTCATATATTAGTTTGCTTACGATTTGGAGATGTATGCTTATGAATCTTAAATCTTTCCAACAGTTTTAGTACCATATTTGGACTGCACCTTGTTTGATTAAAGTGTCTGATTTCCTTGCTTTGTCTCTCTAACTTCTCTTTTTGATTCTAGCTTGGTGCAGCCTGCAGTTGATTAGTTTTAGTTTTATATCATATAGTAAATGAGGGAAAAAGAGGCCTTCACCTTAAGGGTCAATTGGTTAAATATAATATTAATATATTTAAACCAAAATTGCAAGTTGTGTTTCTGAACTAAGTGGCAGTCTTTCCTACTATGGTGACATATGGCACAATCTTTGCCAGACTTTGTTTACAACAAGAGTTCTTTGTCCTTTAAATTTCTCATGACAGATGTTTCTGAAATGTTTTAGACCATATTGCAAGTCGTGTTTCTGAACTAAGTGGCACTCATACCCAATTCCGTATGGTGACATATGGCACAATCTTTGCCAGACTTTGTTTACAACAAGAATTCAGGTGTCCCTTAAATTTCTCATGACAGATGTATCTGAAATGTTTTGTGATTTCAGAGCAAACACGATGAACTTGAAGCTAAATTCTTTGAAGAAAGAGCTGCTTTGGAAGCTAAATATCAGAAGTTATATGAACCACTGTATTCAAAGGTATATATAGTCTTAGTTCTGTTTTCACTTTATTGTTGATCTTATTTTCAGCTTAATGATCAGTTTTTCGTATTCTGGTTTGGTTCTTGTCGTGTGTGATGTGATCTCATGGTTAAAGTTTTTGATGGCTGTTTATTTAAATGCTTTCCAGCGATATGAAATAGTTAATGGCATTGTGGATGTTGAGACTAAGGATGAGTCCCAAAATGATAATTCAACAGAAGAAAGCAAGGAAGATGGTGAGAGCAACCCTCAAGTTTTGTTGTGTTTCATGGTTGATGAAGCCCATGGATTATCTTGTATTGAAATAACCTTCAGGGAGTTCTAGTGCAGTTAGGTTTTTATTAATTGGTTTGGATTGTTCTTGCATTTTTGACTTTACCCTTCTTTTCCAGAGAAAGGAGTTCCTGAGTTTTGGCTGACAGCAATGAAGACGAATGAGGTGCTTGCAGTGCAGGTGCGGTTATAACTTCCCTTGTTTTACCTTGATAATTTTTTCATTACAGTAATAAGGCTAATAGACTCATCTGTTCTTATTAGATGTGTAGTGACATATTACTGCACTTGCAATAAATCATAAATGTGATGTGTTATTTTGTTTTTGTTGCTTGGTGGTTGTTCAGATAACTGACCGTGATGAAGGTGCCCTAAAAATATCTGAAGGATATTAAATGGTGTAGAGTTGATGATCCCAAAGGTTTCAAGCTTGATTTTTTATTTTGAAACAAATCCTTACTTCAAGAATTTAGTGGTAAGGCTTGTGCGCCCTTTACACTTTACTTCCATTGTGTTTTTTTGTATGGGTTTGGTAGACTTTTTATTTATTGACTCAGAAATTGTTCATTTGTAGTTGACAAAGACATATCACATGATTGATGATGACGAGCCTATTTTGGAGCGGGCTATAGGGTAAGATGAACCAGAAATGCTTTAGGTGTTCAAGCATTTAGATTTTGTATGCACCCACAATGACACCGGAATCTGCTCATTTTGAAGGACGGAAATTGAGTGGCATCCAGGAAAATGTTTTGACAAAAAAGCTTATGAAGAAGAAGCCAAAGAAAGGAGCAAAGAATGTTAAGCCTGTAACAAAAACAGAACAATGTGAAAGCTTTTTCAATTTCTTTGATCCGCCACAAGTGCCAGAGGATGATGAAAACATTGACGAGGAGACAGTAAGTCTTCTTTAATTACTTACTTTGATGTTTAGAGGGATAGTGTAGGGTAGGTTTTCCACCCAAATTTAAATATCAGATTAGTTTAACAGTGGTTTTATTCTTTTGTTTTATGCTAGGCTGAACAGCTTCAGGATCTGATGGAGCAAGACTATGACATCGGGTGTGCCTTATAACCTGGATTTAAGTAACATTCAGTCACTGTGATTTTGCCACTTTTTTTCTCAAAAAACTTTGGGACTGACTTCATCTTTGTGATGCTCATGTTTACAGCTCGACTATCAGGGACAAAATTATTCCCCATGCAGTCTCATGGTTTACTGGAGAGGCTAGCCAGCTGGATGAATTTGATGATGGTGATGAAGGGGAGACAGATGAGGAAGATGATGATGAAGATGAAGATGAGGAGGATGAGGAGGAAGATGACGATGACGAAGATGAGGAGGACGAAGTGGATGATAAGCGAAGAAAGGTATTGTATTTTTCCTGATCACATTCAATTGCTCCAGGTAGTAGGTTAGGTTGTATTTACATTATGCATTTCAAGGGCATGTTTAGTTTAGGTTTATTTTCATAATTTTCACAAATTTTCATTATTGTATTTTTCCTGATCACAGTCAATTGCTCCAGGTAACAGGTTAGGTTGTATTTACATTATGCATTTCAAGGCATGTTTAGTTTAGGTTTATTTTCATAATTTTCCCCAATTTCTCATATATATATTTTTTTGGAATTCTGCAGTCCCGCCCATCTGCTCCGAAGGTGAGTTTCAGACTTCTTAATATTTTCTTTTTATTGCTCATTAAAATCGACTACTTTAAAATGAGTAGTGCCTGACTGTCTGTTTCACCCTTTTCCGAAAGGTGGTATTGTACAAAGAGGTGGTCCAGCCGGAGAGCAGCCTCCCGAGTGCAAACAACAATAGGGCAGTTATGATGTTCTATTTCTTAAGCTGCTGCTATAAGTTTGCCCCTATATCTGTCTCGATTTGAGTCTGGTTTTGAAGGGTTGATTTGGAATGTTTCTGCAACACAGAATTGATCAAGTTGGTAATAGAGCATCCATTGTTAGTTAATTTGTTAGGCTTGAGATGCTATCTTCAAGCTATGCTGTGTAATTCAATTTGTTACAATTGGGTTCGGTCATGTTGTAGGCATATTACAGTTTTGTTAGTAGGAGATTTAGACTTATTCATTTTAAATCTAAGTGTATTTAATTTAAAGGGCTTGATTGAGCTAGTCTCATCTTGGACTATTCATTTCAAAATTTTGCCCCATGATATATAATAGATGATACATACATTACCCGTTTTGTGGAACCTTGACTAAAATCCGGTATGGATGATCAAGGTGCAGTAGTACCGGATGATCAAGGTGCATTAGTTAAAGTTGAATGTCATTTACAAATACTCCCAACTCCTATTTAATGTTCAACTAAACTCCATCAACGTCAATTGCCGACAATGGAGGAAAGATTGTGAAGTAGACTAGGGAATTTTGTGTATCTTTTCATTGCATCATTAATGAAGTTTCGAAATATCATATGTTGTGAAGACACGTTTATTGATTCTCGCCACTTTTAAATGATAGGCTGAAATATCTACCAAATTTTTTTGTTCACTTGTTCTAAATGACCATCAATCACATGGGTTTTACTTAGCATGTTTGCTATTATTTCAATTTATCATTTATGAACTAAAATTAAATTTTACCGCTTTTCCTCGACCTGACTGGCACTAGCAATGTGCTAAACATAAAGTTTCCCTGCTGTAATGACGACTATGGATTAAAATTGACCATAACAAGCCGAGGTGAAATGGACTATAATCAGTGCCATGACCAACTCCAGATATAAGCAAAACTTCTATTGCTACAAGCGTGTTTAAATATAAAAGGTGATCTTTGATTATATATTTTTCATTTGGGTTCTCCCAATTTCGCTCCAGACCCCACTTTATTCTCTATTATTTCATCATTCTGGTAGTCCTTGGCTTTGCTGGCTCAAATATTTTAGAGAATTCATTAGTCTGTTGTTGTCTCCAGTATATATCCTTCAAACCATTTAAGGCTCCACAGGTTTTGTACACAGGCTCTGTTATTTGTCTTGCTGGTGTAAACCTTGTCCCAAATTTATCTATGTAATACCTCTGTAAGTGTGTATAACATGGAAAGAAGTAACATAGAGGGCCTGAAGCGTTGGTGTTAACATTTGGATCTGCCTTGCCCTGTGAACTGGTTGCCCTTCGACGAAGCCCGAGTATGAAACTGTTCCTCTAATTCTTCCCAGAGGGAATTGAGGCATCTAACTGATAAAAGAGGTTGCCGGGACTTGCTTGGAAGCATTTCAACCTCAAATTCTCTAATTTCGGAAGAGCTTATTGTTTGGGATTTTGTTTCAATACCAAAACCTCACATCTCGGAAGCAAGGATTTGAGGATCTAGCCTTTTACATATCTTGCTTCAACGAGAATTGCCCAGGTAGCTTGACAAATACATATTTAAGAGATTTGATTCTCCTTGACGCAATCGTCTCAACTCTCCAAAGAACCTTTGCATTTACTCTAGGGTGTAAATAATTTTTTGTATCCATTCTGTCCACTTTTTGGAGAAGCCAAACTTTTTCATCACTTTTGAGGAGAGAGTGCCATAAACTTGGCTGTATGCTTTTCTTGAATCCAATCTACCGAGCGTTCCTTTCCTTTTCTTGGGTTTTATTGATTGTTGCAGATAATGAGCTGTTGGATAACAATCGAGGATTTGTTTTCCTATTAGAAATATACCACATATTGATGGGATTAAAACGTTTGAGTTGCTTTGCAATTTTTTTTTTTGAGTTTTATATATGGTATAGCTTAAAGAAATCGGCATATATGTTATTGCTTTGTGAAATCCTATTTTTTAGGGATGAACTATACTATTGCAGTTATTTGCATTCAATCACACGTCACGACATACTACCTTCGTCCATTTACATTTTAAAGTTAAAAGACGATAGGTGTGAGAAACATGTACAACTTGACCGCGATAACAAAGATAAATGTCGATGGGTTCGAGTAAAACAGGAATGATTTGTTCGAGACAATATGAAGAATATGTTGTTTTACGTATTGTATTGCTGGAATACCTCCAATGTTATGCTAATACTTGAGCCGTGAAAAATCATCACTTTTAATGTATTAATTAATTAACTGTATTACTAACATTGGTTTCAATTTGCATTTCTTAGTAATCGAAAGGAACATTACGAGTCATATGCGAAGCTTGGGTTTAATTTGTTTGTTCCATTATGCTCGAGTCATTCTGGTCCATGTTTGGCTAGAACAAATCTCAAGTCACTTAAAGGCAGGAACATAGCCCCAACACTAATTGTATTTACCAACCTAGCTAGTGTTGAGGAAGGTGCCAACAATTTACATGTTAAAGGGACCAACCACATCCATAGCAACAAGATCCTTTGCAGCCTTGGCAATCAATTAGCCTAACAACTTGAGTAATAGGTGAGGCCTAATGAAATGCAGGTGGAATGATGGTCTTAAGTTGTGATTTTGATTTCCACTTCATGGTAACAATTTCACTGGTTATGTTTTTGCACCTCCACTAAACTTTGCCCCATGTGCTACTAGGCAACAACGATTGTGTTGGTTCCCATCATTGCTAAGGCGGCAGATGCCAAAATTAAATAGTTGGGCCATTCTCTTTAGCTCAAGACACTTTTTGGAGGTTGGAATATCAATAAACAATTTTGTTGTCCATTAGTTTTTGGATTGGACCCTTTTTGTTGATGAAATTGATGTGGAGTTTGGATCGTAATTATTTTTGTAACCCCCATCCCATGGACTTTCGAAATTCTTAGAAAAGAATGCTTTGTATAGTCATTTCTTTCCTAAGACATGGTTTTATCGGGACAACAATAACCTAATCATATTTTAAAAGATAGACCTCTACTCATGTCTTTTTGGTCATGCTGTTTTGATTGGATTACAATTGGCAATTTTAACTTTTGTTAATGATACCTTTTTTGTTCCTCATCTTGTTGAAAAATAATTTTGGTATAATTGTTAGTTTTATATACACACACACACGAATGTATGTATGGAGACAACTCTCAGATCCAAATGAGTAAATTCTTGTTCTTTGGCATGAACTTGTCTTTATACTCACCTCTTGGGAGAGTTAGTGGAATTGAGGTAGTTTATTATTGGAGTAATCTTATTTTATGTTGAAGGTGGATCCCAATTAGGGCAAGGTCTATGTTTTCTATCTCTTGTTTAAAATCCACAAATATAAAATGAAAGGAAGACCTATTTGTTGTTACAGAAGTTTTCCTTGAACTTGTTCTTCAATGTACAACCTCTTTTGATTGTTTAAGATTAGTATTGCATTGTTCCCTTAAGAAACGTACCTTTATTCACTTGTGATGTGAAGAGCCCGTATCTTAAATTCCTCATTGAATGTAGACTACTATCATTGAGGTGTGTCGTCATTGACAAGTTTGTAGAAGGTAAGGTTAGGTTATTATGGTATGGTATGTATTTGTTTAGGTGGTGTTTTTGAGAATTAGAGGTAGACATTTCATGATGTTCATTGATGATAATCTTGGGTTAATGTTTGGATTGGTAGATTCGTTGGACTACTACTTGAAAGTATACAATTGTTAATTTGGTAGAATTAATACGACTTATGTTGTGTTTGAGGTTAAAGTGACCACCTTGGATTTAGTTTTTAAAAGTTCTTGTTAGGATTGTTGAGTTGAATTGTTTCACAGATAGTATGATTTACACCTTGTTGGAATACACACTAACTGACATCGGTCAGTAGGTCGGCATCAGTCAACAAAGGAGCCGACATCAGTCAGCAAAGGAATTGACATCGGTCCGGGAATCGACATCGGTTATTTGTACATGAAAGTTTATATTTAATTTTTGGGAATTAGATCTAACTTTAGTTATAAAGTGAATCTAAAGGTTGTAAATGCATAGCTAAGTTTCCCTAAGTTTGTATATGCATATATAAGCTAGAAAGCTAGGGATAGAAGGTGAGAATCCATAAGAGTTGAGAAATAATATTGATTCCCCTTAGTTGAGATGAAGAAGAAGAAGAGAAAGAAAAAGGTTACATGAAGACAAAGCTTCCATGGAGAGAAGCTGGACAGAAAGAAATGGAAGGTACATATAAATGGTGAGAAGAGTGTAATATCTTCTATTGTATTTCCTTTGTATTGTTCTGTCTCAATGTAATAGTTTACATAGTATTCAAAGCACATAGGATTTATTCTTGTAGATCCACATGTTGTTGTGGAGATCTTGTATTGTAGATCCATGAGATCATGTTGTATTGTTTGTCCATAGAGATCTAGTATTGTAGCTCATTGGATAGCTTGTGGGTACATGATAGTATCTAGATATTGTAGAGGAGGTTGTCTTCTTATTTGCACAGCTTGATGTAGTGATGGAGGAGAGACTTACTTCTTGGTGCACAGTTATGGTTGCACATTGGTAGACCCATTTGAGAGGTCTTGTTTACATATTCACAGGAGAGATTGCTTGCAAAGTTTGGAGGTGCAGTAGTTCCTGGTTATGTGAGATCTAGTGGTGGTTTGGAGGCATGATTGTAGTGCACTCATGTAGATCCGTTTAGAGATTTGCGAGGAAGAGATACTCTTAGAGAGATGCATTGTACTCTTGTGGGAAGAGTTTATTTGTACTCTTGTTTATTATATATATTGAGATCTTTATCTTTAGTGGATGTAGCCCACATTGGGGTGAACCATGGTATATGTTGTGCTATGTGTTTTGTACTTTGTTTTTATTTGGATTTTCTAGTATATGCTTCCACTGCTATAGATTTTGAGGAATTGTCTACTTCCGCATTTGCATAATTTGGTTTGTTATTGAATCATAGAACTATTTTGCAGTCAAGTATTCCCAACAAGTTCCTCACAGAGTTGACATGTCTGACTTACCTTTTTTCTTTGTTTTTATTGGTCTTGCGGATTTTCAACGGAAGCAGGGAATGAAGGAACTGAGGAGTGTTTCTGTATTTCCCAAGAGGGCCAACTTTACCGATACAACTTGTTAGCACTTGGGGTTGGCTATGGCGGATTTTTAGGGCACCGATGGAATGATAGATCATTCCTTAAGTTCCTGCAACCACCGAATTTTTTGACCATCATGCCTAGCTTTTAAATTTACCCATCAACTGCATCGACTTTCTGGAGAACCTTAAGAAATTGAGAATTGTTCCAGTTGTGTCAAAAAACACTAATTATACTGCAACACATTACTTTTGTTAAAGAGTCGGATAAGGGTGGGTTTTGGGGAACACCAAGAACTCAAGAAAAATTCCGAAAGTATTAATAGAACCTATTTTTTCTAACTTGTTAGCCCATTTCAGCCAAGGCGGAGATGCAGGGAACATAGGAGCTATTCCACGTGTTCCTCCAAAAGCCTATTTTTTCCAAATCACCCCTAAACTTGCAAATTTTGACAAAATCCTAGACTATGAGGCTCAACAAGAGGATGAAAACACGACCAAAGCATGAGGATTTTTCCGATGACTTCAAAAGTTTTTAAACTGCACTAATCTTGTGACAACAACAACATTCACCCTTTTAGCACGGAGGAGCAACAACAATGTCTTGAACTATCACGGAAGATTCTGAAGTCTTGGAACAAAATTGGCTTGTTCATAATGGAGAGGATTCCAAGAGATTTCCAAAAATTACTTTTTCTCCTCCCAAATCCTCTTGGAACTCCCAGAATAATCCAAATAAGTCAACTTCCATCGTTGGGAGTGTGGCATTCCTAGCACCTGAGATGACCTAGTTTGACCATTTGATTTCTGAGATCGTTTATCTCCACAGATTAAAATGCCTTGAATAACATCATAAATATCCTACACAACTTCTAGATGGTTTAGCTCTTCCCTCTCAGCTTTCGGAGGGTATCCATATGCTACAAAATGGCCAAAAATGGCCCTTTCAAGGCCTCAAGGGAAAGTTGTTTCTCCTTGAAACTCGTTTAATTCTTCAATCACCTTAGGAATTTATCCCTACACATGAAACACACTTGAAAATATTGTTAGCATGTTCCTAATAGCCAGAATGAGGATGAGATTGTGGGGTAAGATGGAAGAGGAAAGGATTCACGGTGACCCAGAGAGATAATTTTCAAGTGTGGGCTTAATTTTCATGGTCAAAATTTCAATTTTGCATGCTAGACATTTTGCATGACAACAATTAGCTCTAACTATTGGAAATTAGACCGTAAGGGGTAATGAATAACCTCAGGTATCTCATGGGTAAGCAGACAAGTGCCTTGACAATTGGGAATTAGAGTCATTCCTTCACCAACTACAAGCAACAACACAAACGGGAAAAACAAAACAAACACACCAAACAGAAAGGGAAACACAAAAAGTGGAAGGAAAATACACGACAGAAAGGGAAAACTATAGTACATGGTGCGGGAAAGTAATTTGTTAGTTAATTTTAAGGTCCTTATGACATAGATGAAAGCTACAAAGGAGAAAATCTTAAAATTATTGACTGAGGCTAGTTTTGTGTCACTATTTTTACCAAATAACTCATTGTTCCATCTAGTTTCCTAACTCAATTGGATATGTCTATGACAAAATTTAGACAATAAATTTAGGATACCAACCATGTAGGGGCTAATGAGGTGGTAAATGGGAAAGAGAGAGTGAAGAGATTTAATGCTTATAATGAATCTTTGCACTTGTCTTTGTCAAATTGTTTGAATATCATGGCCAAAGAACATATTTTGTTTGAGGAACCTATTGTTCATACAGCTAAAATTTACAATGACTACTTAAAATGTTTTATGGATCTTAAAATTCAAAATTGAGCATTCAGAAAATTTTCCTCTTCTAAATTTCCTCGAGTCCTAGCCGTGGTCAGACCCAGGGGGCCGTGGACACTGGAATCTTTTGGGAAGGGGCCCTGTGGTTTTAATATCCCAGTTTTGCGTTGGGGGTCACTTTTGGACACGGCGACTCAAAAAGGGAAATTAGTAACTATAGTTACTTTTATTTTATTGGCCCCTCTGTCTGTGGAAAAGGAATGCATCTAGGGTCTATTGGGGCTCTTTTTCCTTAAAGGGAAGTATATAAGAGATGGGAGAGAAAGGAGAGGAACACTTTTGGATATACATTTTGTTGACCCCTTCACGTGCAGCTACTGCTGTCGCGCATCTACAGCTTGTGGAGTCAAATCCCACAGGGACCCTAGCTTCGGTGGTGAGAGACCCGTCCCTAGCTAGCAGGGAATTCTTCGGTAGTAAGAGATCTACCCTAGTCTGTCATTCTAGATCCGTTTTCAGGGCTTGTGGCAGAGACAATATCAGAGGTTGCAGAGAAAGGATTTCACAGATATTTGGCGGCATTGGGAGAGGATAATCAGTGGGCTCCAGATCTGAATCACGGCAGTCCTTATAGATCAGATCCAGGACAGCCATTTGGGCAAAGCGTGGCAGTTCGTTGGAGGCATCTCGTTGAAGGATTTCACGGGTTTTGGGGCATTTGGGGAAGACAAGCAGAGGGGCCCAGATCAGATTCACGGCAGGCCTTTTGGCAACTTAGGCGTGGCAGCACGCTGAGGCGTGTCCATCATTTTCTTAACCCCTGTCCAAGCGTGGTGACCTGCAACCTCTATTTGGGGGTTTTTCCAGTCGGTTGTTTCAGATCTTGAAGGTGGAAATGTTATTGCCTGTATCTATTAATGTTATTTCCGAAGACCCTTATTTTTGCTCTTGTATTTAGAGGGTCACAAACCTCTGAAGTTTTCCAGCTGTCTAGGTTCGCTGTGATTTCCTAGCAGCATTGTACTCTGTAATATTCCAAAAATATTTCCACTTTTTCATTTATAATAATATCAAGCCCTCTTTATATTTCCAAGTAATTTGGGTGGTCATTTTGGGAAATATTAAGTTTATTTAGTTTGTTGTCCTAACCGTAAAAATCTAGTAAAATCAGTATTTTATGTGGCTACACATTTTCAATATTTTTGTGCATTTTTAAGTAATATCCCATTGGGGATATTTCAGTGGTATCAGAGCGGTTGTTCCTCCAGCCTGTGTGGGTTAAATATGGCAGTTTGGAAAGATTTCAATGTGGGGTTTATGAAGGAAATGTTCACCAACATGGCAAAACAACAGGAAGCCACTAACCTTTATTTGAGTCAACTCACTCAAAATGTGAATCAAAATAGATCTAGGGTTAATAAGGAACATGGTGAGAACAGTGATAGAGGGTGGCCAATAGAGGTGATTGATGGGGATTCTTGTTGGAGGAAGTACCAATCTTTGAGTAGGGGTTTCAGAGATAATATGGCATTTCCAGATTATTGCTTGATGAAGATTGGTAGCAAGCCCAAATGAAGTCGTCATATGCCGGTACTTGAATCACAAAAGAACTCATTTGTAGAAGAAGCTTCTAAACCAAAGGGTATGATTTCCTTTGAGAAAAATAATTGCATTAGTGAAACTTTGCTTGTTAGAGAAATTATTCCAGCTCAAGAGAAGAAACTTGTTTATGCAAGTAATGAGGATGTAATGGAAACTCTTAAAAGTGTGAGGAAGGGAATAACAGAGCTAGAGTTGCTAGGTTGATAGCGACTCAAGCAAGACAACACATACAAGAGTTCAAGGAAACGATGGGGGAAATTGATGCAAGGAAGTCTACACCCACAAAAGAAGACTCTATGGAGCAGCTGACACATGAGGAGGAGCCTCACATGGACACTTGTGTAAAATTGCAGCCTGCTGTAATTTCCAAACCAGCAACTGTAATTTCCAAACCAGCAACTATTGAACAACTTTCAGATACTTTCAACAGGCACTTAGGCAACAATGTTGGGGGAAGCTCAACATATGTCTATCTTGAACACACGGAGGACATTGTTGGCCTTGAAAGGTATGAAGAGCACACTAAGGTGTCTTATTTATTGTTGCCTGTTCCAATTTATTTCCATCATGAGATGCATGGTATGGTAGATGATGAAGTCTTCATCATGGAGTTTGTTGGACTAATGCTCCAACTATGTGTATATGAGCATCTTGTGGATGATATATGGTGGCAAGTTTTAGCCCACTTAACAGATACAAGGGCTCATGGGCATTATAAGCTATGGGATCCTGCTAATATGTGGCCATTATCCAAAACTATCAAGTCTGTTTTTGAAAATTTTATGACTTATTTCATAAGCAAAAGAAGGAATTCCAATGTGTCTTTTGGGATTACAAGTGTTGTCAAGCATGATTGCTTCATTGGAGACTCTCGGTGCAAGAAGGGAGAGTACCTCTCAAGGTACTAGAATTGGTTCTATGATTGCTAAGAAGGGTAAGAGAATATTCTTTAATCATCTTCAGCCTCCTGGACTGTGTATAACAACAGTCATCATGAGAGGAGAAAATAGCAATGTGGGACAACAGGGTCAAAGAGGTGAGAGTGGACATTCAGGGCAGCGGCCTCCCCATTCTTCTGCTAGGCCTTTAGGGCTTCACGAACCTTCTTGCTTGAAGGATCCGGAAGTTTCACAAGTATAGAAGCCTGTAGATATTTTGGGTGAGGAGTCTTTTCGGGAGAGTAGCAAGATGGGACAACAGGGTCAAAGAGGCGAGAGTGGACAGTCAGGGCAGCGGCCTCCCCATTCTTCTGCCAGGTCCTTGGGGCTTCAGAGAGTTTCACAGGTACAACAACCAGTAGATATTTTGGATGAGGAGTCTTGTTAGGAGAGGTACTAGACCTTGAGTGAGGGCCTTCATAACAACATGCCATACCAGGAATATTGCAAAATGAAGATTGGCAGTAGACCCAAGAGAGATCATGAGACATAGGTACCAGAGTTACAAAGGAGATTGGGATAGATTTCCCTTCCACACTTCGATGGCTCTAAGAAGTGTACTGCACAGTCTTTGGTTCATAAGTTGAAGACATACTCCGGCTTGAACCCTACGCGTGAGGAAGATGCAATTAAGTTTGCAATCTTACATCTTGAGGGAGACGCTCATGATTGGGGGCATCATGGGTTGATTACACAGGGACACATACGCATTACTACTTATGCAGAGCTCGTGCAGAGACTGGGGAGCAGATTTGATAGAAGGGACCTTGACAGGTATTTCAGGGAGTTGACTCATTTGAGACAAACCGGCCCCCTGGATCAGTGTATCAAGATTTTGAAGAGATTATCAGTCATGGTACCCGAAGTCACGGAGATGAGGTTGATTTCACTATTCGCAGCAGGTTTGACAGATGCTCTCACTAGGTTTGTAAAGGCATTCTGAGCCTTCCTCTTTGCACGAGGTTGTTAGGAAAGCTTAGGACTTGGAGTTATCCACTCCAAAGCCGAGGGCTCCACCACGCGTACAACAAAGGGAACCTCCATCTGGATCATACGAACTTCAGCAGAGGGAGCCTCCACCGAGGCAGGAGGTGGTTAAGAAGCCAATCACTTCCCAAGAGGACAGAGATGAGTCGAGGCGAGAGAAACTATGTTTTGATTGCCACACGCCTTGGATTCCAGAACGTGATTGCAGAGGTGCCCAACTCATTGAGGTCTTTGAGGAGATCAAGGGCGACAAAGGTGAGGAGATAGAGACCCATGAGGTGGATGATAGAGATGGGGTTACGTTGGATAGTGCTGATGCGGGGCAAGAGGAGGAAACTTTTCCTCGAGAGATTATAGCCGCATTGTCTAGTACTCTGATGTACAAGGCATTTAGGATCAGAGGATTTATGCAGGGTCTGGAAAGTTGGGGCACTCATTGAGAGTGGGGCAACCCACAACTGCATTGATGCCTCATTGGTTGAGAGGAGAGGATTACAAACAGAGGATTTTGAGGGCCTCAACGGGGTTATAGCCAATGGAGAGTCTATAGGGGCACACGACGGGTCCCCCAAGTGAGCATCATGATGGGTAACTATACAGTTACCGATAATCTCCACATCGTTGGTATGGGAGTGGCCAACATAGTGTTGGGAGTGTAGTGGCTTCACCCTCTTGGTGAGATCCAGACTAACTTTCAGACGATGGAGCTGAAGTTTAAATCTGAGGGCAAGAATGTGATTTTGAGGGGATTATCTATAGGAGCACCTAGGGTGGTTACAGCTGAGGGGATGGAGAGGACGATTCGGCATGGTGAGGAGTTTTATTGTTGTGGATCGATGTGGAGTATAATGGATTTGGGTGTGGCCAACAATGTTGCACATGAGACTGTTACTGAGAGTGAGATTGTAGGTTCAGATCATCCGAGTTTATCTTTATGCTAGTTATCTGAAGTCTCGGTTGATGGGGGACCTCATTGGCTTGTTGAGTACTCCAAGAACTGACACACTTGTGAGACTCTGGATGGTCACTTACAGGATGACAGCTACAGATTGGAGGATGAGATGATCCTCTCTTGGGGAAGATGGAGCCTTATGTCAGATTCATGGTGGAGGATGGAGATATTGCGATATGTGCATTGTTCTTCCATGACTAGATGCTTGAGCTTCAATGCGACCTATAGGCTCATGTCTGAGAGGATCATATGGTAGAGGTTGAGGGAGGATTTCATCAACTTTATACAGGCATATACGGTTTGTCACTATGACAAGTCTGAGCTTACGGGATCATTTTTTTAATCGACATGGGACAACACTCCTATGCTTTTTGCTGCTTCTATGCCCGGTGAGCACCTCACCCACGTGTTAGTTAGTGGAGAGATGAAAGTGACCCATGGTTATTCAGTAGGTTCACATTCAGCGCAGGAGGTGGACTATGTGGATCTAATATTGCCGGTTGACTGTCTACTGGAGTCTTGGGACTTTTCCTCCACGGGGCACATCGAGATACAATATGAGGATCTTGGCTCTCACACGAGTGCAGGTCAGGGTGGGGAAGGTAGCACCATTTGTGCGTAAATGGGTTTTTTCACATGATGATATGGGGGACTCTATAGGATTCAGAGTGAACTTTCATACCCAGGAGTCGATTGGAGAGGCCGTGGGTGATTCCATGATGACAACCTTGCATTAGCAGGGATTGGATCGATTGGAAATTTTGGTGCGGGTACCAATGGAGAGTCGGTTTGGGTATCATTCTGCTTCACGAATAACATTGTTCTCGGTACCATATGGAGGTCATGATGACAACATGGGGTTTCTTGGTTATTCCAGATTACACGGATCCTTGGTGGACAACAGGGTGAGATGGAGAAACTTACATTGGCAGGGATTGGATTGGAAATTTTGGTGCAAGTACCAGTGGAGAGTCGGATCATTCTGCTTCATGAATAACATTTCTCTCGGTACCATATGGAGGTCATGATGACAGCATGGGGTTTCTTGGTTATTCTAGATTACACGGATCCTTGGTGGATGGCAGGGTGAGATGGAGAAACTTACGGCACAGTATTCAGTTGCTACCGCTGAACAGGATAATGCTTGGGGTCAAGCATTTCTCAGGAAGGGAGGACTATAATGTCCCCTTTTCCTGTGCCAAATGCCTAAGGGTCAGGTCGAGTCCTAGTTGTGGTCAGACCCGGGGGGCCATGGACATTGGAAGCTTTTAGGAAGGGGCCCCGTGGTTTTAATATCCCAGTTTTACGTTGGGGGTCACTTTTGGAAACGACGACTCAAAAAGGGAAAAAGTAACTATAGTTACTTTTATTTTATCGGCCCCTCCGTGGAAAAGGAATGCATGTCTAGGGTCTATTGGGGCTCTTTTGCCTTGGGGAAGTATATAAGAGCTGGGAGAGAAAGGAGAGGGACACTTTTGGATATACATTTTGTTGACTCCTTCACATGCAATTGCTACTATCCCGCATCTACATCTTGTGGAGTCAAATCCCACAGGGACCCTAGCTTCGGTGGTGAGAGACCTGTCCCTAGCTAGTAGAGCATTCTTCGGCAGTGAGAGATCTACCCTAGCATGTCATTCCGGATCCGTTTTCAGGGTCGTGTGGCTGAGACAATATCAGAGGTCATAGAGAGAGGATTTCACAGATATCTTGGCGGCATTAGGAGAGGATAATCAGTGGGCTTCAGATCCGAATCTCGGCAGCAGATCAAATCCACAGCAGCCATTTGGGCAGAGAGTTTGCAGTTCGTTGGAGGCATCTCATTGAAATATTTCACGGGTTTTGGGGCGTTTGGGGAAGATAAATAGAGGGGGCCCAGATCATATTCGTGACAGCCTTTTGGGTTGGGCGTGGTAGCATGTTGAGGTGCATCCATCATTTTCTAACCCCTGTCCAAGCATGGTGACCTGCAGCCTCTATTTGGGGGTTTTTCTAGTTGCTCTTTTCAGATCTGAATGTGGAAACGTTATTGCATGTATCTATTAATGTTATTTCCAAATATCCTTATTTTTGCTCTTGTATTTAGAGGGTCACGAACCTCTAAAGTTTTCCAGCTGTCTAGGTTCGCTGTGATTTCCTGGCAGCATTATACTCTATAATATTCCAAAAATAGTTTCGCTTTGTCATTTATAATAGTATCAAGCCCTCTTTATATTTCCAAGTAATTTGGGTGGTCATTTTGGGAAATATTAAGTTTATTTAGTTTGTTGTCCTAACCGTAAAAATATGGTAAAATCCGTATTTTATGTGGCTGCACATTTTCAATATTTTTGTGCATTTTAAAGTGGTATCCCATCGGGGATATTTCACAATTTTTATAGGGTTTACTTCCTACATTTTTCTTAGGGTTTACATAAATATATATCAAATATATACATTATAAATTCATTACATGCATTTGATATTCGTTTTCATAGGATTCAACATTTCATCTACTTCATCTATGGGGACCACCTCTTTCTTTCCCTACAATCGGAGCCCTTGGTATTATTTCCCCCCAAAATTATCTAAGTATCCAATATGTGCGCCCTCTTATTATCCCTTCCAACATATGCCCTCCTCTTATTGTATATTTGAATTTTGTGCCCTTTCTTCTCCATCGTTGTTTCTTTCTCACTTTCTCCCTTCATACTGTTCCTTTAACCCTTTCTCCTTTCTCCATCGTTGCTTTAGGAAATATACTAGCAATCACATGCAAGCAGTGTAATGAGAGCGCTGAAAGGGAACATGTGGAGGAATGAGGAGAGGAGAAGGTGTGAAGGGTGAATTTGAAGGCAATAAAGTTGTTAGTAGAAATTGATAAAGGAGAACGTGGAGTGGGGGATAGATGGATGGAACCAAAAAATGAGATAATTTAGTAATAAGGAAAAGGAAATACATAGTGAAGGATGTGTATATATGTTGCATGAATACGAAAAATACGCTAGGGAGAAAAGGAAGGAAGACATAGATATCCAAAGAATGGAAATGTAGAATGGTGTTAGAGGGGAGGCCAATGATTTTAAAAGTGTGGGGAAAATGTTAGAGGAAACAATTAAGCTTATTCTTTTTTTTTGTAGTTGCAGAAGAGGTCCATGAGTCATTTTTTAGTATCTCTCGAAAGTGTAAGGAGGTGAAATCCATAGATTTGGAAGGGAGGACAATCTGGAGATAACAATGAAGGTAAGCCCTTACCTCTCTGTGTCACCAATGTCAATAGTGGCCATGTGCAAAGTGAGACCTTGATTTAGTTGTTTGTGATTCCCTCTTGAAATCACCGTAAGAGGAACATGCAAGGGTTCTCTGGGTCCCAACATGGCTTAATATATATATCAAATCTAATGACAATAAAAGAGGAAGCTCATGTCGTGTCGTGCAATTGTTGTAAACAATGTCAATGATTGTGCCTATTAAACCATTTACAAGGCCAACCTCAACCCATAAATTATTCATGAGCATAGCTTTTTGTTTTTTACAGAGAAGAAATTGGTGTTGTAATTGATCATCATCAAACTCCCCCAAATTAAAACATTTGGTGGTTTGTGCAATGGAATGAGCGACGATAAGGTTCAAAGCTTTTAACATATTGAGGTTGTGGAGGTCGACATGGTCATTCTTAGCAAAAAAATGTTGATAAACGTTGAATATTTGAATTTCTTTCTTGAAGATGCGGGAATTAGTGCATGACATAGGGATCTCACAGTCATTCGAGTGAGGACATGCATCATGGATGTTGAGAAGTAGCTAACAGAAGGAAATTTATGCATCTCAGGAACCATACTAGGGGAAAACTATTTGTAAAGAGACGAATGTATGGAATCCCCTTCAAAGGATGATGCCATAAGAATGGCTTACATACAATGGAATGTCCATGATAGGCGGAAATTGGTTTAGGTCACCAATGAGGATGATATATCTTTCGCCAAATTCTTATGACATTAAATGGGTAAAATCTTCTCGGATTCGGTAGTCAACATGGATGAGTAATTTGGGTCTAATGAAACTCATTTCATCAATAAGAATGTACTCAACATGTTTGAGGGAGTCTTGAAAAGTTACCAAAGCTTTCCCATCTAGGGGTATTATCTTTGATAGGTATGCAGAGGCAAGCATGTATCATCGATGTTGAAATGTTGAATGTCGGTACACTAGTAGGTGCGAGTAAAAATAGAGGTGCATTATTTCTAGATCATGCTAACGTGATTACTAACTTGATAGTATTAATGAGATATGATTTCACTATCCTAGTGATGCCTTGAATTACAAATTTTAATGGAGGTAGGTGGGATTTATTAGAGAAACAATGGAGTATGGTATTGGAATCCAACTTTTTCTCTAGTGATAAAGGAAAAGAGGTTGTTGTGGAGGGTATATGAATGCGAGATTTTTTTTTCCAGACTTATTCACTCTATAAAATATGGGCCAAGCTCCTACAAAGAAAAAGAAACATTAGGTTTGGTCTAATTATGCTTTATGTCAAACTGTTAGTGGCCCAACATATCTAGGTTGTCAAGAGACATGCTTTTTACAGGATAGAGCTAGGCCAAAAGTTTCCAATCATCAAAATGAGCATGAGGATTGATGCTATAATTCTCAAAGCTAGATTTATTAGTTGAATATTTTTCTAGGGTCATGCAAGACTAACAAACATGCCAAAATTGGTAATTATTTTTTTAATAGATTCCAATTAGAAATATTTTTTTAAAGGGTTACGTCAATATCAAAAGAACTTATCTGAAAAAGATTGTATAAGTTCACTCCAACAAAAGAGTTCAAAAGATGTCGATCTTACGTAGGGACCTGAAAAAATCTTGGCGAGACACAAATCATTATTGGAGAGACACGAAGCTTACATTTATCTTGATTACAATATTTTATGAAAGTCCAATATCGATCTGATTGAGTAAGAGATAATTTCTCCATATTTGTAGATTCGTCCTTGTATGAGTCAAGGAAGAGAGTTGGTTCTTGTATTTGGGACTTTGATTTAACAACATGCCTCAAAAACTTCTTGTCAACATTCAATGAAACAAATTTGCGGCTACACATAACAAGCGTTAAATTCTGTAACATGGAGCAAGTGTCTTGTGGACTAATGTCATGCTCAACGTGGCATTATACTGACATTGGAGGAGGTTTTTTTTTCCCACAAACATGTATGTTCTGAGCAATTAGCGTAGCGCTGAATACGATTAAGTAATTCCTCCAGGCTTGTGAGTGGAGAAGAAAAAAATATCTCTGAGGTGCCTGATAGGCATGAATCACCTTGCATTGAATTATGTATCTAGCAATCGCACGATGAAGCGTGCAATGTTAACGCCGTAAGGGATGGGCGGGTGTTTTATTCGAAAATGAGGGTTATTATTGGGTCGGGTGTGTAGTATGATGCAGGTAGGAAGTGCAGTATTAAGTGTATGGAGTTGGTTTTTGGGTTGATTAATGTGCATGTTGTTTTTTACGAATGTATTGAAAATCGTATAGTTTTGAAGTATACGTTATTGTAGACGTTTTTTTGTGTTGTTTCTATTTACAATGTTAAGTAATTGATTTGTCATTTATAACAACATGTTTTTTACATAGTGAATTGTTTATAGATTGCGAGAAAGTTGTACATGAGAAAGAAAGGCAATTTACATAAAGGAAAAAAAGAAAGGTGTTGGCATTTGTCGTCTTTTTTTTTTTTTTTTTGCAAGCCGCCGCTCCATAGCCTTTACCATCCGCACCAGTCGACCCTAACCTGTAGGCATCATTGCATAATTGTTAAGTAAAGTGCATTGCAATTAATTCTAAATTTTTAGAAATTTGTAATTGACACCAATTTGTTTTGGAACGTTTACTTACTTGTTTGAGAGTGGAAGCAGAGCATTGGGGAGCGACAATGTGATTGAAGGTGGCGGGGGGGGGATGGGTTGGGGTGGATTATGGTACGGATGTGGCGAAACGAAGATTTTGCAGTCTTGATTCCTCCTCCTTTCTTTGAAGGAGGTGTCGGGAAAGGGACATTTTGGAGTAGCGTTCGAAAGAGAAGGGGGGCGAAATGCGCAGGTCTTTTAAGGAGGGGACTCTTGAAAATGCGGTGAAAGTAAGCCCTGGTCGTTCTGAAGAACCTATATCCACAGTTGCTTTATGTAAAGTAAGCCCTTGCGATTTATGGATTGTAAGTGCCCAAGCCATTTTTAAAGGAAGTTGCCTGCGGCTGCCTCTTGAGATTGGGGGTATGGGGACATGGGTGGGGAAATGTGGATTCCAAGGAGGGCCGTTGTATTTGTTGAAGTCGATTACAACAAAAAGTGGAAGAGCAGGAGGGGATGATGATGGGGCGTAGACAATGTCGATAATGGGGCCAATGGAGCCATTCACAAGGCCAGCTTCAACCCACAAATTTGCGGTGAGCATAACCTTTTGTTGCTTACAGAGGAGAATAATTGGTTCGAGTTGCTCCTCATCATGTTCCTCAGAGTAGTTACGCCTTGTTTGTTCAGCGTTGGAGCGTGCGATTGGTGAATTGAGGGATTTTAGCATGTTGAGGTTGTGTTGGTCGACAAGGTCATTTGTTGCAAACAAATGTGGAGCTAGAAGGAAGGGTGTTATGTCGGCAACAGGTATTTGGGAGTCTGTTCGTTGGATAAGTTTTTTCCAGTCGTGGAGGAGCGGGATTCCATCTCTGATATTTAGTAGTAGTTGTCGAAAGGAAATTTGGGCGTCATTTGAACCTTGTTGCCTAAATATTGTTGTAAGTGTGATGCATGTTGTGAAACTAAACCATAGGTTTGTTCCGTAGGTGTGGCCGACGTAAAGTGGAACGTCATTGACTGGGGGTAGCTGGCCGAGGTCACCAACGAGAATGATGGATCTGTTTCCAAATGAGGTTGATTTAAAGTGGGGGAAGGCTTCACGAAGACGGAAATCGATTTTTGCAAGGAGTGTTGGGCCTATGAAGCTCATTTCGTCAATGAGAATGTAGCGAACATGCTGTAGGGATTGTTGGAGAGTGGAAAGCGACATGCCTTCGAGAGGTTTTATTTCTTTTATTGGAATGCGTAACGCAGCATGTATGGTCGATGCGGAAATGTTGAATGCGGCCACTCCTGTAGGTGCGATGACCAGGAGAGGAGATGGTTGTTGCAGGCTTGTCGAGGATAATGCATTGCGGATTTTGTTTATGAGATAAGATTTACCTGTGCCTGCAGTACCTTGTATAATCATTTTTAGAGGGGGTGAAATAGTTCCTTGCTTGTAATGGTTGACTATAGTATTGAAAGCCTGGTGCTGTTCTGGAGAGAAAAGTGTTGCGCTGGATGTGGAATTTTGCATGTGGAAAGGGATTGGTGTAGTGTTTTTGGACATATCGATGAATGACGGGGCAATGTCATGTAAATGAAGCGGTACGCCATTTTGGAGCCAATTGTGATGTAAGTCAAAGTCTCGAAGGCCTAGCATGTTGAACTTGTCAAGGCACATGGAAGTATTCGGACGTAATCGAGATAAAATTTCCCATTCAGAATGTAATGGAGTGGGAGCTAAGTTTTCAGAATCTGAAGGGGATTCGTCAGAGGAAGAGGAATCATTTGATATGGATATGCGTTTGACATGCCAAGGATGATAAAAGTCTTTGAGTAATAGCCAGTTGGAAATGACTTGCTCTGATGTGGTTCCAATGTTTGCGGGGATGTTGCGAAAAGGTTTGTAGAGAAGAAGTTCACTCCAACAGAAGAGTTCAAAGGAAGGGGAATGGTCATTGGGGATGGAGTAAAATCTAGGGGAGACGCGTACAATAGCATTTGTTGACCGTTGCTTCCATTTTTCACCTGCTCGGAGCTTGTTGTGAGACCAGCTTCTTGCTGCTTCGATCAGTGTAATTGATTCCATATGGGTTGGGCGTTTCATGTATGCATCTATGAAATTGGTTGGCTCAGAGTTTGGATGATTGGTTGGAGGTATGCGACGCAAAATTTTCTTTCCAACATTCAGTGAAACAAAGGATCGGCTACAAAGAACAAGAGGCAACTTTTGCAGCATGTGACATGTTTCTTGGGCGCTTATGTCATGATCAACGACACTATCTGTAAGCATTTTTCGGAAGGCAACCTTGGCTGGTTGATGGGGATCGGCTGTTGAAGATATTCTTGAGAGCATTTGGTGGTATGATTCAGAGCGTCGCTCTGCTTTGGAAGCATATTTTGCAATATACTTAAGGACTGCATGCTTAGAGAGTACAGGCTGGCAATCAACATTGGCTCTCCAGATGGATAGCATGGCGGGGTTGTGGATATTCAATCTGTCATCATTTCTGGCAGGCATGTATTGGACTTTGTGTGTGTCATTGACTGTTAGTGTTGATTGTTGAAGTAGTTCCCAAGGTGCTTTGTACCTGCATTCCATGCCATTTTTTTTTTTCGCAGGCATGTACGTTCAGAGCATTTGGTATGCCTTTGCACTCGATTTAGAATTTCTTCTAAGTCTAAAAGAGGATCGGTTGCCAATATTTCAGATGTCTTTAATAAGCATGGATCATCTTGGAGTGGACGGTGAATGTATTCTGATCTACATGAAATTGAACGGGGATTCCATGCGGAAAGAAGTTTGTCGAAGTACTCTCTAACTTGGTTGATAGCAGACGTGTCACTCCAGTCAATCGTCTCCACATTGGGTGCTTCTGGAAGCCAAAGGAACCCATGGACATGTGCAGATCCTCTATGTTGCCACTCGTACCTGGAAAGAGATGAATAAGTAAGAGGAAGGGTTATGATGCCATTCATTCGTGGAAAGAGATGAACAAATATAAGGAAGTTTTCTGGAAGAGGAAATAAACGAAGAGACATTTTTTACCTATACCAGTAGTCTGTTGCTCCTAAGTAGTTTTGCAAGACCTCTTCGCGGAATACTGTGAATCTTTGGTGTAAGTAAGCAGAAACTCGATGAGGGTTGGAGATAATGTTATGGTTCCTCCATTGTTGTGCTTCACGAGGATCTGCAGGGCTAGTGTCAGGCATTACACTATGGAGGTCCGGCCATTTGGTGTCAGCAGCACTTAAAGTGAAGAACAAAGTCGGTGTTGCTAGTTGTTCAACCATATCAGAAAGTTCACCTCTGCTTTTCAACCAGAAAGACCTAGTTCCGCGAAGCGACGCGCCAAAACGCATGAGATTTTGTGGGAGTGCATCATTTGGATTAGCTTGAAGGCGTTGTCGCAAGTCACTTATAGATGTTGGAATGTTTTGAAGGATATCTTGTCTCATGAAGACAGAAGCTGTTGCTTGGCTACGATGCCGCATGATGAGGTTGAGCAAAAAATACCTGAACCTGGGGTGTGCTCCGAAGCGGTTGTCAAAGTAACGGAGTAGGTGCAGTGCATATTCATGAAGTTGGACCTCTTTCATGCGAGGTTGTTTAAACATTGCTGAACCTGTGGGAAACAAGGTCGGGAAAGCCATGGAAAACAAGCCTTCTGTGTTGTATTCATTGATTGGGGAAAGGCCAATTTCAGGCCAAGGTAATGATAAGGGCGAGCCATTTGTTGAACCAATCAAGAACCGTTGAATTTCTTCCTCTTCAGTACCTGAATTAGGGAAAACTGGGACAAAGGATGATGGAAGGGATTGACTATCGGGAGATGTAAATTCTTCTGGATCAGATACAAGGGGAATTTCCTCTTGAGGGGGGGGATAATTTATTTCAATTGTTCGCAAGATGGAAGAAACATTGGTTTGTTCAATCGGCAAAGAGGACAAGGCTTCGTAGTCGATCAGAACATCTTTGTAGTAAGGGTCGTTTGCAATTTTGAACTGGAGAGCATCCCAAACACGTGATCTGCTGACATAGAAATCATACTTTGTTTGGTTATGTCCTTTTCTCTGTAAAAGCAAGATGTCCACTTCGCCTAGACGCCGTGGAAGGTATTTAACAATAGATTCAATATTTTGTGGGAAACTGATAGTGTGGCCAGTGTATTTGTATTGTCCCCCACGAACTTGGCTAACTTGTAAGATTGGATTGACTCTTGCAATAAGCATTTCCTCAACTTGTGTAAGGCATTTAAGAATTGCAGGTTGATGGCCTGGATTCATGTTGTTCGATGTAGAGAAGCGATGACCATTTTTCTCAGCGAAGCATCTATTGCATACGTATTTCTGGTCTCTCATTTTCCCGGTGATTCCTGGGTAGCTTTCCATACAGATAGAGCAAGTATTCATATTTGCAAAGGTATCTATTCTTTTACGGAAGGATTGTTGTGCTTGCTTAAAGGCAGGAAGTGTCAATGGTATTTTGGGTGTGGTAGAAGGCCAGGGAGTATATGCATAAATGTTGGTGGTTGAAGTGGAAGTGGAGGGGTAACATGGGGAAGAATGTGTATGGGAACTACAACTGCTGGGCAAATCATTTATGCACTGCAGATTGGGGCAAGGCGGGCTGGAAAAGGAGGTGGAAGCAGAAATACTTGGCGGGGTTGCTTGAATCTGCGGTTGTTGCGGATGAAGCGAGGTTTGAGGTGCGCTAGCTAGCCTGCGAGCGTGGTATCTACGACGTTGCTGCTCAGTGATGTGCATCCTGTTTTTCGCATAATACGCTCGCTTACGTTCCCTTGTTTGAGGAGGAGACATTTGAACGTTACAAAATTGAATGTTGGAGTTTTCTGCAAGAAATTTGATGAGCAAAAAGTAATTAGTGTATAAGTAATTACAGAAACGTAAATATAGATGTTTATGTACGACAACGTGCAAACATTAAATTTTGGTCGAGAAGATAGTAACAAATGCAATTGTACACATGGGTAATGATAACAAACGATTGATTTTGGACAAGAGCAACATGAAATAATTTCTTTCATAACCATATAAGAGGGAGATATGACAAATATTGCAGAGGAATAAAAACTTAGTGGATGACTGTAGTTGATTTATGAAAATACTATTTGTTTTTTTGTATTGTTGGAATACATATAGCAAGGAAGTTACAATATTCTTTTTAAAAACCTGAACTTGGAAAAGGTACTATGGGAAAAAAGGAATGCAAAAAGAGCGTAGTTGTGGAGGGAGGATCTGTGCATTAACAAAATGTAGAACACCCATATGGTGGAATTCGCAGTATATGTCATGTTGTCTTTGACTTAAGAATAACACATTTTAATTGGGTTGTTCCATTGTATGTTTGCTTTTTAAGAGAAAGAGTGAAGAGGAAAGCATGTCCAATGACATGATCAAAAATCTCCTGTGTGGCATCATTATCAATGCAAAGAAATTGCAAGTCTGCGGCTGAAATTCCCATTATCATTTCTGCAGTGTCATCAAAAGCAGTAACCCCTTTCAGCTCCCCTGTAGCATCTTTCAAATCCATACGCAGAGCGTACTTGTAATTACAGTTTTGAACATGAATATTGCATTTTTTGCAAAACCATTTACCACCAATTTGTTCCTGAACCTTTTTTCTGCATTGTTTGTCATTGACTGTTCTTGGGCAAGCCATGTAGAAGAAATTATCCATGTTGATGTTCGATACTTCAGCTTCAACAGTTACCCACTCATTCGTTTCGAGATTTCCCATCTCTAAAATTTGTAACAAAGTAGCATTGGCAACCATAGATTGTGGAGGCCCATCTTTGCTGGTGACAGATGGGCACGGAACATGTGAATTTGGCGATGATATCCAATCGCGGAGAGCTTGTGTTTCGGAAATCGGAGGGTTGACGTAGCATTTTGAAGCGGAAATGGTGTCAACAATTGTGCCATTGAAATTTGAAACACGGCCATATTTTATTGCCAAGATTGGAAAATCTGGAACTGAGAGTATCTCTGATAACTCTTCGCAAAGATCATGTAAATGTTGGCCCCATAAGGTTACGGAGATACTGAAGCCGGACATATCTCGCATTAATAGTGTTCTCCTTATAGCCTCAGAATTGTCTCTGCGACGAATGGTCGAGCAAGGAGAAATGGCCATCACAACACCAATTAAGTCCACCATTGAGCGTGCAGGGATGGACGGTATATCTTTTATTTCTTTGAAGTGGAAGTGATGGAGGGGAACATCGTTTTGTAGTTCAATTGCAGGAGTGACAATAGACGAGGGAAGCAAGAAAATTTCTAATTCGTTATTTAAATGGTTGTAAGAACGATTTGCTTTACCCACTCTGCCATTAGATATACTGTATAGTCCTGCATTTTCTATTTGTGCATAGAATTTTTTTGCAACATCATTGAAAGAAGTGATTCTTATTTCTGTGCCTTTTTTGTCCACAAAATCAAAGGCGAAGATGACGCCACTGCCCTTTGTATTTCGGTACTCTCTGAGAGTTGTTTTAGCAAGAGCCCTGCCTTCTATAGTCCATATCCTTGACGTTAAAGTCAAACCAGAAATGTCTGTGCAATTGTTTTCACTGTTTGCAGTAGTGTATCTATCGCAGGCAGGTGTGTTTGGAGACAGCTGAGTGTTTGCGGGGGGCGTTGACTCGCATACTGTTTCTTTCCCTCGTAAAATATGTTCAGGGACGGAACAGGTGTTCCTTGCCTTGGCCAGGTGGAGACAATATTGTCCATGTCAGTAATAAGAACCGTCCTATAACACAAGGAAAGAATAGTCAACATTAGAAAATCAGAAAATAAGACTTTACAAAACTCAAACAATGACGTAGATGCAACTTACAGATCTTTATTATAATTTCTGCAGACATATTTTCGGAGCAGCACAATGGACCCTTCCTGCAATATTTTGTCCAGTACATGGCCTGCAAACTTAGAGGGAAGCAGGGCAGGTTGAATATGATTTCCGTCTGACAGGTCCACTCGGTGTTGAATTGCAGAGTTGAACGATGAACGCAATGGCGACAAGTTCAGTAGTTGTAGTGTCAAGCCGTTATGGGGGGATTCTTTAATGATACTCAGCACACCTCCTTCAGTCAAGTTTATCTCCATTATGTGTAAGACTATTTAGCTTTTCGGAAATGTTGCAATCCTGTTTGAAAATTTGTTGATTTATTCTTAGTCCCTTTTTTTTATGTTGTCATATGGCTTTTTAGTTTATTTGTCTAGAGTATTTAATTTTAATCAATGGGCATATTAGTATTATTCTGTACATTTTTTTTAGTTTTATCTTCACTATAGTTATGTAATGGACATTAATGGAATACATATGGAAAAGAAAAGAGAAGTTCTATTTTGTTAAATGCAAGTTTGAGCTTTCCTAGCAATTTGAAAATGGGGGCTCGTTGTAATCTCAGCGACAGAATGGGATGAAAACATAAACTACCTTTAATGACCTTAGAAGATGGTGTGACGTTTCATAACCTCAGAAAGTTACCTTTTTGCGAAGCGCAAGCGATTTGAGAATAAATGCAGGAGCGTTTGGCTCAATCAAAGATGTATTATGCAAGCACTGCAACCAACAAATGCAATTAACATAAGTCGTTAATGTTGTTTCTTCAGGCTTTGCAAAGTTTGAGTTACATTATATGTATTGAGGCAGGGAACAATGTGGACGATATAGCGCACAGGTTGATGTAGTTATAAATGCTCAAAAAATTTAAATCACCTCAATCCAGGACAATGCCGCAATAGATCCACTTCAATTACTTTTGTAGCAGCTGCTGTCGTCAATGAAACAGCGTACGCAACAATTGTTTCTGCGAGCAAAACTTGCTAAATATTAGACGAGTTATTTGTGCCTTGAACTTTAAAAATGCAGAAATAAAACATTCAGGATTCCTTTTATAAATTAAAACAAAATTAGCTATACGTATACAAATCTAGCATGGCACAAGGAAAAAACATGCATCGCAAGCAAGAAGCTGAGGTTTTGCAATAAACTTTAACTTGTAAGTACGTTATTGAATTGCGGGCGAAATCAAAAAATAAGATAATGAATATAACAGTAAGAATAAAAGAATAAATTATAATAACAAAGGGATAGTAAGTTGTCTTTGGTTTTTAATGAGGATAGTAAGTTGGCTATAAAACATTTAGGTAAGTAAAATCCTTTAATGCATTTGTTGGAATAGATTTGTTATGCCAGAAAATTTTACTAAACTTTTAATTGTTAGAATAACATTTTCACTAAAAAATGTGTGTGCAACGATTTTCAATTTGAATGCAGGCCATGCTCAAAAGAAAGCCCAGATACATGCCGTTTCATATAAATTTTAACTGCCATACCTTGTTTTCGGAAACCAACCCATATACACCGGCAGTATAATATAACCAAAACGGAATTTATCTAGTAGTATAAGACATAGAATCTCAGAGAACATAAAGAGTAGAGTACGAATTGAAAAATTGAATTGATGGTACGATTTAGAATGCAAATACTGATAGCAATAGCATCCAAAGGGTTTTAAAGAAGACATGCTCAAACCTTACACAAAATGGAGTTGATATTTTTGTACAACTAATGCTATAGCAAGCTGATTAGAGAAGAAAAAGGTCTCCTTCAGGTCTCCTCTTCCATAAAAAGGAGAATCAATTTGTTGGAGGGCGTTCCATGTTCCATTGTAGTTGATTTATGATGTGGTCGCCAAGCGGGGTATTTATTGCATCAGTGTAATCTGATCTTTCTATGGTCATATATACTATCTTAAGGAGTGTTTTGGGGTTCTTAAAATCTGCTTATCATAACTGAGTTGAAAGTTAAATAGTATTGATCTTTGTTGCATGGATTTTCCTAGTCACTCCTAGTCGCTTTTCTTTTAAAAAAAAATTGATGTGCATAAAGAGTTTGACCAAGTGAAAGAACGAGACAGTTTCTCATGGAATACAACATGATATGGACATCCATCAAAGCATAAAGGATATGACGAATTTTGTCAAATGTAGTTGCAAATGTCCTAGTAGACATGGATGCAAAATGTGGAACTGTAAACAAGGCACGTAAACTGTTTGACAGAATGCCTCTTATAATTTTAGAAACATTCATGCAATTGCAATTGGCAAATGTTCTGAAGCCAAATTCCACAATCTTTGTCAGCATGGTCGCTTCCTGTGCCAAAATGGTGGTATTGTGGACAGTAAATTGCAGGATATGCGCCTAAAATGGATTTTTTCAAAATGCGTTATAATTACTTAGAAACATTCATGCAATTGCAATTGGCAGATGGGAAGCCAAATTCCACAATCTTTGTGTGCATCATTGCTGCCTGTGCCAAAATGGGAGCTTTGGAACAGGGTATGGTTGAAAAGGCCCATCAACTATTTGTCAGAATGCGTCAAAGAAATGTGGTCTCATGGACCGTTTGATAGACTTGTGAAACAGACCACTCAGGCAAGTCAAACAATTAAATTATTATGTACAGTTTAAAAATGCACACCCAGTTAATATTACCTATTGATTGTGCATATGATAGAGGCCATGAAGCAAGGAAGGGCAGAGACTATTTTTCATTCGATCGGGAAAAGTTGGGAAGGAACTGGACAGGGATATCCTTTGAACTTCAGCATTGTAACAAATGTATTAGTGTTTAAAATCCTGGACCTGCAGCAAGTCTAAATTTGAATTCAATGGAGAAGCAGTGAATTCATGTTGAAATTTTTGTGGAGAACATTCTCACAATGGCTGTATATGAAAGGGAAAATCCAACAGTTTTTGTGTGTCAAAATGAAACATATTCAACAAGAAATTGAAATCAGAGAAGCAGCAGCATATACGGATAAAAATCAGTAATCAGAATTACACAGCTAATTTGAAGATGCAAGAAGGCCAATTAGAAAGACATCTTCAAGTTGAGTCAACAAAAACACATGTAATCATGTTATCTCCCAAATCAGAGATACCCAAGACATGAGATTTTCGATGATGCAATAAGTCTTCAAATGTAATTAAAAGAGCTTGCATATGAAGAATAAAGACATATTTGAATTGAATTTAAAAAGAAAACTAAAATATTTCAAAATACATTGTTCATTTGGAAAAAGCTGAAAAGTGAAGACTGAATCAATGGAACGAAGATTATATTGATAAGTTTTGTAAGGACATATGAGATTAACAAAAAGAATGGAAACTGGAAATGACTCGTGCTGTTAATGAAAACCAGAATAAGGTTCTTCCATAGTAATGCATTTAAAGCTAAAATGCTTCTGAAGGCCAAACTAATTAATCCAAAAATTGAGGGTTCTGCTTGAAAAAGATAAAAAAGATATTATTACTAGAACGATGAGACACAATTTAAGCTGTATGGAAATCAATATCTTAACTTGGCTAGAACTGCTCTTTTTTTGGTATGAATCTTTGGCTGATTAGGATTTTTAGCATAGTAACTATTGTGATTGCTCATCCTCTGCTCTGGTCTAAGTACAGTCAATTTCTCATGGTGGCACATTGAATACCTGCAAACAGGATTTATCATCTTACCTTATCTATTGATATTGAATAGCAACATTGTGGTTTAAAGCCATTGGGCTATTTTTCAGGTTGAATGTCTGTGGATTTTATAATTTGTTCTCTTTTCCATTACCTATGCATTTGTAGGCCCTGGAGCTATAGTGTTAGGGTACATCCACTATAGATTTCTCTCTGGAGTTTGGACTTTGAGTGGGTTACTTGGAACTTTCCTGTCAAACAAGGTGAATTCATAGATTTCCTATCGAATGAAGAACCTGTTGTGGGCACTTGTTGCACATAGGAATGGTTGTCACACGTGATTATGAATATTTCCTCAAGATCCATGTGTGCAATATAAAGCTTTGGAACACACAAGTTCATGTAAACTGTTTGACAGAATGCGTTAAGAATGCCCAAATGTTTAAGATGACATTCCTTGCATTGCCTTGACCATGCCTAAGTCTAATTTGTTGATTTAAGGTGTGCTTGAAAATTGGCATATTGTTTTCAATTGATACATATTTCTTTTCCATCTTTTAGTGAGCCGTGGGTTGAAAAATTAGTATGATTCCTTGTTCAGTACAGAAGTGTACAAAATAATTATGAAGTATGGGGAGGCATCCTTGTGATGTCATTAGAATTTATATGTACTTATTCCTTGTAGCCTTGAGTAAAAAAATTGATGGGGTGGAGAAAATAGTGAGCAAAGAGCTGTGAAAGGACAGTTTGTGGAAAAGTGTGGCATGGGTACTACTCTTGGATTAGGCGTGGGTGTTTTATGATCTGTATGAATATTTAAATTTCTAATATCATTTTCCAAGAAACAGGTGTGCTAATTCAAATCAATGTTCAGCAGCTTGAATGTTCCAGTCGGTACTCATTGCATTCTAGCCCCTACAATCAGACCTGTTTAGCTTGAAGCTGCATTTGCAAACTCTTACGTAAGCATTGCAAACGAACGATTTATTATGGAGCTCCGTAGCTCTATCATGTTTATGCAATTGGTGTTTCCAAAACACAGAAAATTATTCTATAATATGATTTTCCATTAGTTCATTGTGCATTAATTCAAGTCAATCTTCATGACCCATCTTTGATTTATATACTCGGTGCTACGCACTTTGTCGATTCCTTTTAGATTTCGATCAGAATGGCATGCAAGACTCTATAACCAGCTTATGAGAAGGTCAAACTTCACACATATCAGTTCAGTTTTGGACAAAGAGAATTCTGAGGAGACATTTGAAGCTTACTGGATTGGACTAAAATCAGTTTTCTAAAGTGTTAAACGTACAGTTCTACTCTTTGGCTAGGTTTTAGAAACAAGTCTTCAGACACCCATGACTGCTTAAATTTGCTGCTTGTGTGAATGCTCTGCTACCTAATCTTGACAAATTAGCAGTGCAAAGTTGGGGAAAATGTTGGAATTTCATCCAGAAAAGGGAAATACATTACAGAAATATGTATATGGATGATATATATGTAAAAGTAATTATATAACTGAAAAATATGTAGAACTTAAATGGAAAGTATAGTATAGAAAGAATACATAACTTTGGATGATATATATCATATATGTAAAAGTATTATACAACTTAAACAAATGTGTAATTTTGCTCGGTTAAGCAGATCATACTGGCTGTGAACGTGGTTTAGCAAACAAGCTTAAAATTTAAATAAAAAAAAAATTGTTCACATTTTAATCAGACCTATTCAGTGCATCTGAAAAATTCTAGATTTGAAGATGAATGCAACAGGATATACAGTTATCAAAATATTAAAAGGAATTTTTGAATTCCTTGTAATGGAAGGCTACGTAGAAGTCTGGTATCAGCTGTACACAACATACTACAATTTGCCCTATGGGGACATGTCTACCAGTAGAACATTTACACAAACCGAAGCATCATAAAACATTCAAAGACCATCATATGCTAATCAATACCACTAAGTTTTTTGTAATATTTAAAACTATAATTAGCCGAATATAAAGAGTTCATAACAAAAAATAATGATATTGTACAAATGCTAATCCATTGAGCTCAAGCTCCAAAAACTTTCGGGGCTTTGATGAGGGGAGTAGCAGGTTCAAATCCCTGAAAGTAATGATGAAATGGGTACAATATGGCACCGCTAGTTCAGCTGCATATGAGGTAAGATGTTGAAAATGGCATGTATAATTAGTTAGAAACATTCATGCAATTGCAATTGGCAGATGTGAAGGTAAATTCCACAATCTTTGTCAAACATGCTAATGCTTGCCTGTTAATCAAAATGGGAGCTCTTGGAAGAGGGTATGGACATTTGTCAAAGCATAATATGGAGGAATTTCACAAGGCACAACATTGTATGATAAATTGAAAGCATAATGGACTGCATGACACATGTAAAAATGTGAAAATGGATCAAGAAACAAATAACTGATTCAATTTTGACTTAACATTTTTTGCAATCACCATATCAAACTGAAAAATTGCAAATTATATAAATGTTTTAACTATAAATGTAAATGAGTCCATTGTTAAAACATAAGAATTCCTAAAATCACTTAAAATTTGAAATATTAGCAGGTAAGCAAATAATGAAGAAATGCAAACATAAGCACAATGTTTGCATTGTGTATTTCCAGCTTGCCAAAAAACTAACCAACAGTAATTAGAGTATGATATTTATATAAAGTAATTTCGAAGCACAAAAATAGCATTTACAACGCAAAACATAAGCTTTAATTACAGCATGATATATATATCAAGTATTTTCAAAGTCAAAAAGGAATGTGCCCAATGCGTAACATCATTTTTTTTTCTGAAAAGCTTTCTGCTGCACATAGGGGATTTTCTTGGCACGGTCATCTTTTTTAAATGTTGTTTTCCCCTTCTTAACAAAGACACCCATCTTCTTCAATTTGTAGGGGGGCTCATACTTCTCTGCATCAGCAGCTGTGTCATACGCCAAGCCCAAAGCCTTTCGATAATGAATCCACCGTCCGAAATTTTGAAAGATAGATGACAGATTCCACCGGTAAGTGAAGGCGTGCCTTCACAATTTCTGCAATCTGTGGTTTTTCAGGGCGCAATTGTTTAGGATGGAACACATTGACTACAAACTGAGTTCTTTTAAATTCTTCATGCCTTCGTAGTTGTGGTGTTGTGACAGTAATACCAACAGGGGGGATGCAAATTTGACTTCGTGTTTTCATTAGTGCAATCTAAGAGGAAACAAGAAAACGTTAGGTACCGTAATGGCAAGCAAAGGAGGTTAAAAATACTGAAGACAGGCAGCTTAAATAGCCCTACCAAAGCGCAGTCTAACGCCCTACATGGGGCGTATTGAAGTGGCCTCCCAGAGAAATAGAATCTCTCAGCACACTCCAATTCCTGACTTTGGCAGGGCACATGCCCCTACATGTCCATCTAGATTTAACAAAACCACAAGGCATGGCACTGTATATAATCTTTACAAAATTCATACTATTATTCTTGACAGAATAAAAAGAATTCAAGCAAAAACAATATAGAACATACTTTTTCCAGCAAGTATAAAATTTGAAAACATTATTCCAAGGATTTTTAAAAAATAGAAATATCTAAAAATTAATTAACCTAAACAATTTGAAAAGAGAAAAAAATTCCGTTTTCTGTATTTGGTCTAGGATACACTCTTTCTTTCACAAAGTAAAATTTATCTATACTTCAAGCGAATATAAATACAAATGTCAGTCATTGTAGTAAATACTTATCTAAACTTAAAAAACTCACAAGCCAAAAACATCGTACATTTACACAGACAAAGAATAAACACAGAATAAACATATTTAACAGCTGTAGCCTTAAAAAATCACAGTTTTGAAAAGAATTTATGTCATCCGCTTTAAAAAACACTTTTTAAAAAGTGTATATATAATCCTGGAAAACAGTTTCAATCTTTCCTGATCATGCTCCATCACCCATTCACATTTAGTTTGTAAAAACTATGTATGAAGGTTCATTACGATATTGCAGAATTGTATGCTTAAGAAATTGTGAATGATTCTTACTTATATATTATGTGTGTGAATGATTCTACAGGAGAAAGAGATTTGTGTAGGTTTATTGGGGGTAAGAAAGAAGTTTAAAGACACAAGAATGACAATGAAAACAATCTGATGCATGAGTATAAGACTGAGTAAAATGAGGGAAGTGTGTGAAGAAGAGAGAAGATTGAAGTGTGAACTGTTTAAGACTTGTTTTTAAAGGTATGTGAAGAGGTGGATTGTTATTAAGCATGACTTATATTGATAAGAGTGGATTATGAATGATCAAGCCCTGAAATTTGTTAACTACTACTGTATAGTCTATGTTAAGTCTGAGTGAAAGAACTATGTTTATAACTCGTGACAAGTTGGTATAACATGTAAACGGAGGTTGAAAAAGTGGAACAGAGGTCTGTAGAGAGTAATGGAAGCTTTGAAGTAGTTTAAACTCAAACAATACAAACTTTCTTTAATATTGTGCACTATACCCTTCTCCTAGGGCTTTAAGACAGAAAATTGGTGAATGCTAAAAGTTGAATCATTGAAGTTTGTTTCAATACAGCGATAGGGGTGTTTTTGAATGTAATATGATCATGAAGTAACAGATTAATTGGTGTGAAACTGAAAAATATTCTAGTGTAATAGTCATTAGCCTATGCCCTTGGAGATTTGTGGAGTCCTTGAAAAGAGGATACTAAAGAGACAAGACGACTTAAAAATCATTGCTCAAGTTAGATCATTAAGAGATGGAAGGAAGCAAAATGAAAGTACATTCCTCTTGTGACAGTCATACCTATATTGGTGAAACAGTCATCTTGAGAGCAGACTATAAGGGAGTTGAGAGTTAGTTGGTAGTGTGAATATGTTTGAAACCCTGAGAAGAGTTATAAGTCTTTGTAGAGTCACAAAACAAGTAAATCATTTGAATGTTTTGTTACAGCCCTCTTGAGAAGCTAGAGAGAAGCAAGTTAAACATAAGGTCCAAGGAGTCTTGAATGACATGGTTGAGTGGTTAGAGTGGTGGTTAGGAGATGACAAGGATAGTGAAGATGATGAGTTAGCAAGAAACTTATGAAAACCCAAGAAAGTGTCAAAACAAAGCAAGAGGACAGTTGTATGTGTAGGAGCGAGACAAGAGTTAAGAAGGTCAAACTAAGAAAATAGTGTAAGTGATGGTGGAAGGGTGATGGAGCATTAAAAAGAGCATGCACAAGGGGTATTTAGGTGGTAGCCTACATAAACTTGCACCAATTAAAACTAAGCACACAGCATAAACCCATAGATATCAACTTATTCAGAAAAGGGATATGGTACATCAGAAATATGTATATGGATGATAGATTGAAATCATTATATAAGGAAAAATATGTAGAACTTAGGCATGGAAAGTTGTATAGAAAGAATCATAACTTTGGATGATAAGGTATCAGTATGTAAAAGTATTATACAACTTAAACAAATGTGTAATTTTATGGTTAAGCAGATCATACTGATGTGAACGTGGTTTATGCATGACACAAGCCCTAAAATTTAAATAACTACTAAATTGTTAGTCTATTTTAAGACCTGATTCAGTGCATCTGAAAAACTGGATGACAAGATGATAACAGGATATACAGTTACAAAAATTAAAAGAGGTCTTTGAGATCCCTTGTAATGGAAGGCTACGTAGAAGTTCTGGTATCAGCTGTACACAACTATTGACTACTTTGCCCTATGTCCACATGCTAAGATTAGCCCCTACATTTAGACAAATTCAGACCCATCAGCGTATTGAATGTTGTCTTAACTGGCATCACATTATCTAAATGAAACTTAGTAAATGTTTAGATATTCGATTTAATAAGTAGTAAGAAGGAAAAAGAAGATTCCGGTAAAAAAAATATTATTCTAGCCCACAATTGAGAAACCATAGCTGAAATGCATTCACAACTTGCAGAGCCCAGGGCTAGTTCAGGGTTCAATATCCCAACTTGGTATATACATCATGAAAACATCTTTGAATCTAATCCTGATCATGCTTTGGTCTAACAAACAGTAAGGTCTTATGGTGTTCAGATTGTTGTAAAAAGTACTCAATAATCTTTTGAATTAAGAAAGAGATCATTGAAATGGTTATACAAATTGTAAGTCTATTTTCAAAAGGTTGAACAGTTGTAATACCCTAGTAATCTATCAAAGAAATAATTTGTAAAAGTAGAAGTTACTGATTTGACTTTGTGAACATCCTACTGAGCTAGAATGAACTCTCTTAAAGTTAGCAGAACCTAATTGGGTACTTGTGCTGAGTTAACACTTAATGCCAATGGCCAGTAAAGTTAATGAGCACAGTGGACGGTAATTTTAGAAGGATTTGTGTAGTATCTAGGACTCTAGTATTGAATTACCGTGCCATCAGACTCACTAGAAGATTATGTGACAAAAAAGGAAAAAGAGGATGTGACTGGTAGTGCGTTGAAAGCATATCAAGTTTTCATTCGAAACAGAGCATCGTTGGTCATTTGGAAGCATACACATTTGAATAATCCATGAATTACATTTAATTAGGTACAAGATAGAAGTAATATCAGGAGCAATTCTATCCATCAACCCTCCTCATTGTTATCTTGCTAGGGGAAGACTGAGATGGTTAGATGGAATGCATGAAAGAGCTGCCAGATGAGTGGAGGAATGGAACATCTTGTTAATCTTGATCTGATTACCATGAAAAATATCTGTCTCATTTCAAAGTCAAATTCAATCATGAACATGCTGCAGACAAGGTAATCCCTGTGCAATTTCTTTACTGGAAAATCATGCTTTTTACAATAGTCAAGTTCAATCATGTCATTTTAGAAATAATGCCTGATAATGTCCCATATGCATTAAATTTCTTTTCTAAGTGTGAGAGGTCTGCTAGATTTGACAAGGTTAGTGTCAATCTTGCAACTAAGATGTCCTGATATTCAAATTAAAATCTCTATTGAGGATCATTTGAGAAATTTGTTCAATGGAACTAAGATCATCTACCTGTAATATTTGTCATGTCTGCTGTTATGGCATAGCCTTTTGAGATTTGTCTCCCTTAGTTTGAAAGGAATCAACTTGAAGGGAATACCAGCTTATCTGATAAGCTATGAGAACCTAAGATATATCATTACTGCATAAATGTGAGAAATTTCCTGGTTTGCAGTGCTAGGCCTGTGAAACTTGTTTAGCCCATGTGACAGAAGGGTAATTGTGCATAAAAATAATAAAATGTTGGCATTTCTCAGCCCAAATACAATACATTACTGAAAAATTCTTGCATTCTGCAGATTTGAGAGGTGCAACAGTGTCTATTGAAGTTGCCAATAATGATGAGCATCACTGACCTTCCAGAATCTGATAATATAACTACAGAACAGTTGGAGAAGTGACTTACATCAGGATACTACTTATGCTAAAAGAAAGGATTCCTCTTTATTTTACACAGAGAATGATTTACACAAACCGATAGCTTGAGTGTAACTGAATTCATAAGCAGTAAACCTGTGCAATGCCAAATTATTATAAAGGTAGGTGCACGCAGGATAACATGGCTTAAAAAATATAAAGAGCATATCATAACCAACCATATCATGAAGATTGAGGACATTAATTTTTCTTTAGCTGCCATGATTTCAGATTTGTACTCCAAGGCAAGTTTCAAATCTGAAAGGTGAGCAATTGATACTATTGCATCCTAATTCACATGGATTGTAAATTTCAAGTTAAGATACCTGCCGAAAAAATTGTCAAACATCCTGACATGCAGATCAATTGAAAGATCCAAATATGTAACAGCAAAAACACCCTATTTTCAATTCAACACATGATTCTCTAATTTAAAAAGCATTCCAGAAAAAATTGCATTTGGATATGTTCAGACTGCCTAACCAATCAGTTCGAATATCTAATCCTCAAAGACAAATTATTGGGAATTGAAAGAAAATCCTGTAAGCGTGTAACAATAAAGAAGGGAAGATTCTTCCAGGCAACGGTATAAAAGTAAATTGGAGTGTTCTACAAATTTGAAAAACCTGACAATTCTAACTTTGCGGACTCTACAAACATAGATCTGGGTTGCCAGACTTGATGCTTGTCACTGCACTTGTTAACAAAGTTAGACATACGAGGCTGCGCAAACATCAGGAGATACTACAGGCTTACAAGGAATGAAACGTTTACACACAATATGCTTGAATGGCTCTGAGAACTCATTGGCCTAAACCTGGGCCAAATAATAGAGGTATGATGCATGTTCTTTCAAATTTAAACAGATAAAGGTGCACAAATCTAAGCCAACCATTATGACATCTAAGCTTAATGAGAGCCAAACCCTAGACTTAAAAATGGCAAACTTATCAGTAGATGATCAAGTCGCAAATAAAATGTAGGGCCAAAAATTTAAATAAAACTTATCAAAATTTAGCCACGGGCAGACCCAATTCATGGCCCAAATTCCATTTTACTTTGTGTATGCCTATATCAGGTGAGGCTTCCCTATCAGAAGAAATCCCTTTGGAACGCTTGCACATACCCAGATTCTACCCATCTTTTATAGAACAAAAAGAGGAATTTCCATTCTACCTTACATTTTTATTCCAAGGATTTTTTAAAAATAAGAAATATCTAAAAGTGGAACAGAGGTCTGTAGAGAGTAATCAGAAGCTTTGAAGATACAGCCGAAGCAATAAAACACTTAAGGTAAAATTTACTTGAAAGTTATTTAGATAACAAACAAGCATGCAGACAACAGGGCACTACTCTGCTGAAATCTATAATACACTTTTTCGTATCAAAGAACAGTCTTAACAGAGTTTCAAAACAGAGTAAAAGGGTGTGATCAAAGAGATTTCATACCTTCGAATACCTTGCAGAGAATATGCCCCTCACGAAACCCACCTGCACAGCACACCATACATTTCTTAAGCAAGAACCCACCCACGGGAAAGACCTCGGAAGCAAGAAAGGAGAAACACAGCCTCGACTGGTTGTTAGCAAAAAGATACAACCGACACAACTTACCAGAACACTGCAGGACGAATCTAAACCAGCATGAAAAGATAACCTCAGGAATGCAAACAGTAGGCAAAGCAGGCATTTATAGGCACCCAAACCGTCTCCACATGCAAAGGCCCTCTCATATTTCTGCCACGCACAACATAATCCGTCCATTGCCAAAGAACAGGCACTCATTCCAGAGCTATCTCGGCCCCAACTACGAAGCACCCCCTCTCGGCCCCAACTACGAAGTGTAATGATGAATAACTGGCGAAGCAGAGCAGGGCATTAACGGCCCATGCAATCTTCCAACAAACCGCTTCCTCCACACGAACGAAATCCAGGGTTTCCTCCGCCATTGGATTTCAACGACCCTGAAATAGAGCCGTCCAATGCCCTAAACCTGTCAGGGAAAACAGGTCGCTGCCCATAACAAGAACGCCTCACGGTATTTAGCTACCTATGAGGTAAGGGTGCCGAAAAAATTGTCAAACATCCTGGCACATGCAGATCAATTGAAAGATCCAAATATGTGGAACACATCCTAGAAACACCCTATTTTCAATTCAACACATGATTCTCTAATTTAAAAAGCATTCCAGAAAAAATTGCAATTGGATATGTTCAACTACCTTGCAATCAGTTCGAATATCTAATCCTCAAAGACAAATTAAAGGGAAGAAAGAAAATCCTGTAAGCGGTAACAATAAAAAGGGAAGAGTCTTCCAGGCAACGGTATAAAAGTAAATTGGAGTGTTTACCATACAAACATACAATCCAAGTTCTAGTACCATACAAACATACGATCTGATTTCTAGTCCCTGTCATGATGCTTGTTCTTTCAAATTTAAACAGATAATTGAAAAAATTAAGCCTCCATTATGACATTTGTCTGCATTGGAGATTCTTCTGCATTGGAGATTCTCAACCTACAGAATACTTTTCTTCACACACTGCCTTCCAGCATTTATGAGCTTGAGAACCACATAATTCAAAATGGTGAGGAATACAAATTTAAACATGTCATGATGCTTGTTCTTTCAAATTTAAACAGATAATTGAAAAAATTAAGCCTCCATTATGACATCTAAGCCTAATGAGAGCCAAACCCTAGACAACCAAAAATGGCAAACTTATCAGTAGATGATTAATCGCAAATAAAATGTAGGGCCAAAAATTTAAATAAAACTTATCAAAATAGCCACGGGCAGAGAATCATGGCCCAAATTCTTTTCTTTGTGTATGCCTATATCAGGCGAGGGCATAACAGAAGAAATCCCTTTGGAACGCTTGCACATAAGATTCTACCCATCTTTTATAGAACAAAAGAGGAATTTCCATTCACCTTACATTATTCCAAGGATTTTTTTTAAAAAAGAAATATCTAAAAGTGGAACAGAGGTCTGTAGAGAGCAATAGAAGCTTTGAAGATACAGCCGAAGCAACAAAACACTTAAGGTAAAATTTACTTGAAAGTTATTTAGATAACAAACAAGCATGCAGACAACAGGGCACTACTCTGCTGAAATCTATAATACACTTTTTCGTATCAAAGAACAGTCTTAACAGAGTTTCAAAACAGAGTAAAAGGGTGTGATCAAAGAGATTTCATACCTTCGAATACCTTGCAGAGAATATGCCCCTCACGAAACCCACCTGCACAGCACACCATACATTGCTTAAGCAAGAACCCACCCACGGGAAAGACCTCGGAAGCAAGAAACACAGCCTCGACTGGTTGTTAGCGAAAAGATACAACCGACACAACTTACCAGAACACTGCAGGACGAATCCAAACCAGCATGAAAAGATAACCTCAGGAATGCAAACAGCAGGCAAAGCAGGCATTTATAGGCACCCAAACCGTCTCCACATGCAAAGGCCCTCTCATATTTCTGCCACGCACAAACATAATCCGTCCATTGCCAAAGAACAGGCGCCCATTCCAAAATCTTATCAATTGAAAGTGTTTTGTGCGTTCCAACCAGTCACATAACTATCAACATATTTTCTAGCAGTCTCTATAGATGCAAGGTCTCTCCAATCTAGTGTGTCAATGTTGGTTGCATTGTCAAGCCATAAGAAACAATGCACATGTTGGGAGCCTCTATGCTGCCGATCATACCTGAAAAATGAAGGCAATTAAATAAAATATTGAAAGTTCAAATTAAATCAACAAAGGAGGGGATTGTATCACCTGTAATGATAGTCTCATGCGCCAAGGTTTTTTCCAAAAATTTTTCACGAAAGATTGTGAATATTTGGTGTAACTACGTTGAAACATAGTGAGGGTTGGAAACAATGTTACGAGTCCTCTGCTATTGAGTAGCACACACATCGAGGGGTAGATGAAAAGGCATAACAGTGTGGAGGTTTGGCCATTTTGTGTCTGCAACACTTAGAGTGAAGAACAAAGTGGGTGCACCTAATTGCTTACAAACATGTCTGGAACTTCACTTCCGCTCTTTTCCTAAAATGAGCATGTTCCTCGAAGTTTTATTCCAAAATGAATCAAATTATATGCGCAAACTCCACATTTAGGGTTCCTTATGTCACCAAGTGCAGTGACATTCCAATAAGCAATACAGACGATTACTATTCATTTTAGAAATATAATAATAAACTGGTTCAAGAGATATCCACGTAGCACCAAATCGGAAACTACCTCCACGCATTAGAAATACAAGATGGAAAAGATTAAAAAACTAAATGTGGAAAATGCATCAAGGTTGAGCATTGCCTATTTTGTTTTACCATTACTTTTTGGGACCGTGCACAAATACGACAAAACAAGTATTGAATAAGATGTGTTAACTTAATAAAAAATAGTATCGAGCCTAAGAATAATGTTGTATTGCATTTATTTTAAGCCATATGGAGGGTTGGTAACTTAGTGAAAATATCTTTAATAAATTGTCTAAAAGTTCTAGGGCACTGACAATTCACCCTTACACAACTGAAAGAAACATTTTTTTGAGAAAATAACATAAAAATGGGCTTTGCTATTTTTTTAATTTAATTTTTATGGTGTCAAGGTTTTCGATTGGATGACATTTAAATTGTTAGATAAGATGAAAACATGAAACATATATGAATAAACAAGGGAAAAATCATATATACATCCGAATCAACTTGGAAAGTCTTGTGTCTTTATTTAAAAAAAATATATTTTTATTCCTATTGATTTCGATATGAGTTGACCATTCTCAGTCTCATATTAATTGAGCAAGAGAAATCTATAAATGCAATGAAAACATAAAATACTTTAGAACAAAAAAACATTGTATATTAATTATGAATTCTGACACGTATTGTAAGGAGTGCAACATATTTCATTACTTTAAATGCTATTTATAAAATATGTTAGAAACATCATTATATAGGGGATAAAATATCCAGACATGGCCAGTAAAAAAATGCAGGAATTGAAATATTTATAGTAGTGTATCTTCAAAGTCACTCGAGATTTTGAAGGAATAATGTATAAACACATGCATACCCCAAGAGGATACATACAAGTTGTTTTAGACAAGTATTATAGAGATATGTATATCCTTCCCCACTACAAAAAATGCAAAACAATAAAACATCGACTGGAACCCTTATGAAGGGAACAACGTGATGCGGATTCCACCTTACAAGACAACTACAAGGCCTTAGACATATCCACAAGATGATGCAAAAGAGGAAGGCAATTTAAACAAGGGAAAAGATGGCCTTCTACTAACTGATAAATATTTGTGGATCCCACTAATTCTAGTGATGCACAAACATTGAGATATTTATTATACAAAAAATGCAAAACAATACTTGAAACATGAAAGTTGATGACAAAATATTGTCTCAATCCCAACATTTTAGATTTTGGTAAAAAAGGAAAATAGCCTATAATTCCATCCACTAGCCATGGCAACAATCAAAATTTCCCCCTCCACTGGATTATAATATCCATTCCCTATAGATTATAATGACACTCAAGAAATAACTCGTGTCTTTGTTATTATCAAATCTAAGGCTCTCATGTTTCACTAGGCTGCATAGGGGAAAAACTTAACCTACTTTCTTTTAGAGTAATCTCCATAGAACTCATTTTCATTCAATTACATAGACGTTGAAAGTGTTGTTTTGCTATGGGTATTTTTTTTCCTAATCTAACTGTTCATGTCGATCCAATATAACGACTTGCCCATATCCACATAGTTTGTCCGTAGGCATTCACTATGAAGAGATCCCTGCTGGAAAACGTCAAATTCCGGCAGGCGCTTTTCCAGTGAGAGAATCCCCGCGACACCCATTGTCGACGTGTTTTCATTAGCCTAGCCAACAAACAATAAACAATTTTCCTGTGGGAAATATAACACACATTTAAGTGCACCTCTTCCTCCTCCATGAACCACTCCACCTCCTGCAATGCAAAACAACAAGAAGGCCCCATACCAAAAAAATTGACAAAAAGGAAAAGAAAACAACACTGCAGCTTTAAGAGGAAACAATTATGTTAGAAAAGCATAAAATTACAGACCTCGCAACATTTAACATGAATTGTCAATTCTTCGAGGTGGGGAAAAAGACCCAATACGGTGACACTAAAAGGAACGGGATAGACTCCAACATAATTCATGAGGGTAATTTATTTGTATTAATTCAAATGCTGGATAACTTTCAAGTATCTTAAATTCTGATCTCGGATAATCCTCCCAGAAAATACTCTGTAACACTTTGATTTCCCTCAATGATTTTACCTCTGGACAATACCCTATGGTCAGATAATTAAGATTAATCGCACAAATTTTCAAATTCCTTAGGTGGTCACAATACTGCAGCTCCAAATTTTCAACAAGTGGGCATAGCTGTAACAGTTGTTCGAGTGTCTCATCACTCAGTCTCAGAATTGATCTAACACACATGTTTTGAGAAATGATAAAACCCCCAGATTAGCAGGGCCTTTTAGAAAAGCCAAATCTGCCAGCTCTAAATTAGTGAGCGTGTTGCAGGCAAAAACAGAGCCCGGAATCTGCATTCTGAGCTTCCTGCCAATTCTGTCCATGTTTACCACATTACGAAGAGCGATTCGTTTGACTCCTTTCATAGCCGCATATTCAATCCATCTGGAAACAAGGGTAATGCTAAATTCATTAAAAAAGGCTTCAAACTCGAAGCTTTCAAGCGTGGCAGAGAACATTAACAATTATCCCTTCTATTTTTTGGGGTTGCAAATTTTTAAAATCCTGAGAAGATAAATTGAGATTTGGCATTTTCCTCTAGAGGAATCGCCATTTGGTGTAAAGAATAGAGGAGCGCGCTAAATCTGGAATAGAAAGTCGGGGAAGTATTTCAAAGTGAAGCAAATAATCAGGTAAGTTGCTCAATCTGTCAGCGTCTTTTCTCCTTGCCATTTCTCACATATAAAAAAGTTTAAAATGCAAATAACCAGGCTGGTTTAAGTGTAATTTTCAGGTAGGCTTCTACTTTGAAGGTGTTGTTGTTGGAAAGTGTTAAAATCCAGCAATATTTTCTGAGGAGTCTTTTTCCGACAACGTGGTACCGATGGGAGGTGTCGCGGCCAACTGTAAGTGTTATGAGGATTCCGTGTTGCAGGTTGGCAAGCTCTATTTTCTCCTTCCCAGCCTAAAACTGTAGTTCATTCTAACATATTTACATATAACTTCTATCAGACCCTGTGGACAAGGTTCAACAGTTTCTTTCTTATGTCAAAATAAATATTTATATTCTCTCCCACATAATTTACAACTCTAGTGCAATTGCTAGTGATAATTCAATCTTCTACCAATGTCTAGACTCGTCTGAAGGTACTTGATTATTTTCTCATTTTAAAAAGGGAAATCTAGAGAGAATCCACCACTCTATTACATATTTTTCCATACCGACATATAACATTTTGAATTTCCTTTGCTTACTTTACCCAAAAAAAAATGTATTTACATTTTTCTAGAAGCCCCACACGGTCAACTTTTTGTGTAGCACAAAACAAATCTACACCATGTGTTTTATATTTGAAGTTCAACTCTTTTTATTCAACCCCAAAAATAAAAATATATATTAATATATCACCTAAAAAATCCCAAAAATCTTTTTATGTATTGAATTCTTAAGATTTTAATCATTAACCATTTATTTGCAAGGATATTCTATTCCCCATTGTAATTGACTGAAGATATACTTCAGCTAAGGGATATGACTTTACATATTTAGCTAAGGACATAATTTACCACTTAAAAAATAAATGAAATGATACTCAAAAGAATGGAAGAGATTCAACATTTTTGAGCTCTCACATCTCTAATCTCATATCTTATGACAACACATCAAGTCAATATTTATAAGCATTGAAAACAGAGGCAAAACAATGTTATATTTCACTCAAAGACCAAATTTAAAGATATGAACCAAACTTTATGAGAACATACAATAATATATATACATTCTGTAGATTCATTGTGTGAGAGCTGATATCTAACATCTAATTACATTACACAAAATTAACAGATCCTAGATGAAGGTTCAATAACATGTTTCCTTCAAATAAACCAAATTTAAATGTGGTAACAAATTAAATACTGTCACATTTCCAAATCTTTTTGCTTATCATTGGGAGCATAAAGACTTTCGTTGACCTCACTTAAATTTTACTAAATCAATTTATTTAAAAAAAAGCCAATATTTTATTTAGTTAATTTTTTTTTTGATATTGCTTGTGAAATAAAAACTTAAAATTATTTTATAATTCCTTACAAATAAATTATTTCATGCCTTCATACTTAAACAAAATAAAAATCACTCCTCAATGAAAGAACCTAGAATCCATAACAAAACTTGCAATTTTAGAAATGAAAAGAACCAAATTGAAGAGGCTCCGAGTGACCAAGTTGTTCTAAGATTTTGACATAAAATCAACTTGCAATTAGATTGAAATATAAAAAACTACATTTAGGTCGACAATTCTACCATGCACTTGGGATATATCTGATTGGTCAACTGAAATCAACTTGAACTTGAAGTGAAAAATAACAATTCCATAAAAATTGTAATAATAAGAAATATTTAAAATCCCATGTCATAATCTACCATTTTTGATATTAATTTTGACTATCACTTAAATATAAGTGTTAAACTATTACAACGCTTACTCACATGTTCAGATACTCCCTACCCCAATTTTTCTTAATTCTAATTGGTAAATAGGGTTATGTTACTATTAATAAAAAAGATTGATTGCTGATCATGGGTCGCTATTATTCTGGATGGACACTTAGCACAGACACAAGCAGAAACCCCTTCAGTAAACCGTGTTAGAGAATGTTAAAAAATAGACATATCCAATTGGTGGCCATTTTTTGGAAATAACCTTGTTCCCACCATAAAATGACTACCACCACCACTGCCCATTGTTCATGGAATTTTCCCAAGGAATTTTACAGCTGTAAGGCACCTGTGGCCAATAAATTAGAAAATAAATTGTTTTTTGGTGCAACATACACACATGTCACCACCACAATATTTTGGTTTATGGCACATGAAGAAGGGAAATAAATATCTGCCATAAAGAAAATTGAATAATGAATTCATTGATGATGTGGATAAATCTACCAATTAGCTCGTGCCCCTATCTGAGTCATAATGTCAGTCTTAGACTTGATCTGCCACTGTCACCACTTGCAGTTTGTGCTTGTCCACACATGGGTTGAAGAAGAGGTGTTAAAGCAAGTAGACGCAAAGAAAGAAAATTTGAGTATGAAGCCTTATCTTTTGTTGCAACTTCAAGAAAACCGTTGACTGCTTGAATAATGTTATGGTCGCCTCTAGAGGACATATTTCATCATCTCGCCCATAGACTCTTAGGTGCCTTTCTAGTTATCCAGGCACTTTATTTTTCCAAAGTGTCACATAAAGCCTCATGTGTTACAATGATATCCCTCTTGCACATCATATTACAAACAATTCTCATCTTTAACAGAATAAGAAAACCCAAAAAAAATGACATACCAAAACCCTTACAAAGCCCAAATCCACCTAGAAATGGTTGTGTCATTTCCTTACTCAGAGAAAAGGCTGTCATTATTGTAATGTTGCTTTTTGGTTCCATGGTTTTTGGAATGAGGCTTCTAGTTCCACTTCTTCTCATCTTGCTTACGACAAAAGTGCTTCCTGATGCTATGAGGTCGCCCAACACCTAGAACAACTTGCAGCTAGTGCTAGCTTGGAATGGTAGCAAAAAACACATGTAAACCCATAGACTTGACCAAGTGTCCACCACAACACTACCCACTCCAACAGAAACTATTCCATTCTTTTAGAAAGAGAGTCACATAGTGACTTATTCTCGTCTAAGATATTATAGTCAAACTAACACATGTTTACAAGCTTTTTGGGTGCCATATTTACGGTTTTATGCATCCGTATTTCAACATCATTTGCAGCGGAATCTCGACCCTCTAAAAATCTAATCGCTGTCAGATGCGTCACATAGTGACTTATTCTCGTCTAAGATATTATAGTTGAAACTAAACATGTTTAATTATATTTAATGGATACTATACTGATAATTGCCGTAAAAGTTTGAAGTATACAGAAGGGAATGTGATTTTAAAAAAAGTGAAGTATTTTTATATAAGAAAAATTGTTTTGAATATATATAAAAAATATTTTTTATTAAGGGTAAATAGTTTTTTCAAAGGGACTATACCCTTGTACAAGAAGGCTCAAAAGCAAGATTTAACAATTATACCCTAGCTAAAAAGAACAAAATTGGGATAAAGCAAGAAGGCCCAATAACAAAAAACAATCTGCTCAGAATATAACCAGAAAACAACACCCTATCAGCACAAAAACAACTGATGTACAACGACCAAAATGCAATGGCACAACAATGCCAAAGCAGAAAAACAAGATGCTGTTCGACAAAGAAATATGAGGCAGTAGGGAACAACCAAACAACAGAAGAGAAAAAAATCAACTAGGTGGAGTATTGTTATTCTTAGAAATATATATTTTTTGTTTCGACACCATTACCCAACCTGTTGAATCCTCCTTGAATGGAATAGAAGGAGGAGTATTTTAATTATTTGTATTTACTCCAGCTGGGACAACAAATATGTTAGCCTCAGATAAATATTTTTCCTTATTCGTGTTGGTTCCAGCTGGGACAACATTATTGATAGCTTCAGATAAAACATTTACGTTTTCTTTGCCGTCAACAATAGGAATTTCAGATATAGGGGTTTCCGGAACATAGTCGGCTTCAACTTCTGAATCTATATTTGATTCAAGATCCTCTTTGGCTTCAAAAATAAGGTGTTACGGGAGGGCATCTTTCCACTAGTTGTGTCTCTCATGTTGGCGCTTCACTATCCCACAGTTAGTGGAGGTGTGACCTAAGCAGAAACACTTCCTACACCTAAATGGTAGGCCTTCATAATCTAAAGGCTGTGGCCAAGTTCTATTTTTTACTCTAAGATCATTGGTAGTAGGAAGGTTTTTAGCGGTATCAAGTTCCACCAAGATTCGAGCATAAGTAGTATGGGTATAATTAGAGGTTTGAGAATCTATATAAAGAGTATTTCCCAAGGCGTTACCAATAGAAACAAGCCATTCTCGAATCAAAAATTGGAGAGGTAGATGGGGCAGCCTGATCCATATAGGTTTGCATGAAAATGATTCATTGAGCGGGTTAAAAGAGGGGAACCAAGGTTTCATAATCAAGTATCTAGACTGACAGACCCAGAGTTTGGATGCGATGGTGTTCTTATCAGCTATTGAAGAAAAGGAAATAATGAAAATACCTTTAGCACACGGGTACAAATCTATCCTTCCATCTAGTATTAGATTCCAATGTATGGAGATCCAATCATGAAGTGTAGGAAGGTTGGGCCAGAGACCTCCAAATCTGCAGATTACTGCATGTTCTTCGTAGTATTTTTCAAAAGAAATAACCTCCTCCCCAAATGAAACACATAGGGAAATTCTTGTAGGTTTCATAGGGGATCTCTTACCGTTCAATGCATCTTTGAAGGATGTGTTCATGACAGAGATACCCTTGTCATCCTTAGAAGCACCACCATCACCAGAGGGAGCATGAACGCCTCCACTTTTTCCTGTATATGTTTCCATGCCAGGAGTCTTAGTTCCCCCATTGTTGCCACCACGAGACAGGGAAATAGGCTGGGAAGGAGTGTTGAAAGCTAAATTTATTCAGGAAAAGGGCAGATCTACAGAGTCGACCCACTGAGTAGAACAACCTCCAACAACATCGCCTCCCTTTGAATCCACTGTAGAGCCTCTTCCCGCAATGCTGCCACCCTTGGAGTGAGATTCATGGCCGCTGCCCTAAATGAATATAAAAATATTATTATTTTTAAATGAATGCAATAAATATCATGCTAACAATTCTCTGGAGGATGCAAAGTAGACACTAGTGGATTTGATATATATATATATAGATATATAATGCATATATAATACATATATATAGTATATATATAATACATGTATTATATATAATATATATGTATGTATTATATATATACTATATATATGTATTATATATGCATTGTGTGTGTGTGTGTGTGTGTGTGTGTGTGTGTGTGTGTGTGTGTGTGTGAACAATGAAAAACAACACAAATTGAAGACAAACAAACAAAATGTGTAAACCTTCATGTAGCTCTTCGCTGTAAACCTTGATGTAAGATTTGTGGAAGCTTTAAGCTTGTGAAATCTTGTTGATTTTGATTTTTGGGTTATCTTGTATGACCTCCAGATGGGGATATAAATTGATATGAACACATTTTGAAAGCTTCCAATATGCAGATATTGGAAAGAAAATTATCAAAGTTTTTGTACTGTAAATTCAAGACGATTTGAGATAAGATAAGCATGTGTTTTATAAGGCTAAGTAGTGGTTGGAAGTGGTTGAATGCACATGATAAAAATAACATTTGAAGAAGTTGCAGTAGTTCTGGGAAGATAAATTCCATTGAGGGGTAGTAAATAAATTTAATTAGTAGAAGCTACATTTGAAAAGGTGGTTGTACGTGCAAGTAGTACTAACAACTACAGTAATGAGAAAAGGAGCACATCTATTGCTTTTAGAAAAAAGTGATATATCCTCATCTGTGAAGGAGATAACACACGGTAAATTATGAAGATATTGTATGAGATGTGTAAAGGCCTCCGCGGAGTTATCATGTTCAATATGAATAACATGAAGGGAAAATTCTAATGTGTTGCAACAATATTGTGCATTACACAATAATTCATAAAGAGAGATCTTAGCAGGCGTATTTTTAAGTTGTTTAATAATGTCATAGCCCTTAGAGGTGGTATGAGGAGCTACCGGTGTAATGAGTGGTGGAATAGACTTCGGTGGAACCGTTGATTGAGGTTGGCGAGTACGAAAAACAACAACAACATTAATGGACGAATCAACTGTAGGCATGACAAAGTGAGGAGGATACTGGGTATGTACACACATGAAGTCAACATTGGTAGTAACTATGCCTGAGACCTTAGTGGGTGTGTAGGTAGGATAAAAATATTGAGCCATAACTTGATAAGGAGATGACATGAGCGAGAAGGAAGTGTTGAAACGTGGGGTTCACCAAAATGATTAACTAAAATTGGATTAATGTGGGGGTAGTTAATCTAATCTAGGAGGACGAGGCACCATGAAGTAGTTACACTCCAATAGAATCGTGATAGCTCCAGCGATAGCAAGGAAAAAATGATCAGTAATGGAAGAACTTGCTCAACAGAAACAAAGCTTGCATAGAGGAAAGACAGTGGAGTGTCTTGGCATACTCATAAATGAATAGAAAAGGGGTACATATAGGGTGCTGAGTAACCCTAGTGCATGACACACATGAAACCCTAAACCTAACCCTAAACCTAACCCATGTGAGATGACCCTCCAACATGAGAGGAGGACACATAGGATAACTCACACTAACACCCCCCCTTCATCGAAGCTGGGGTAGCGGTGTGATGAGTCAGACGGAAGAGGAAGACACTCCTAAACAACTAAGAAAGATGTGTCAATGGGGCCCGAAAACTAAAGGCCTGATAAGGTGCCCATATACAAACACAATCTTCCTAGAAGAAGAAGAAGAAAAGAAGGACTACATAGCCTGAAGAAGATGGGTAGCTGCAGAAGACCTCACCCCAAGAAGAGACCGTAAGTGAAGAAACTTCATCTCAGTGAAGGGCTTGGTGAATAAATCTGCAATCTGATCAGCTGTCTGAATGTACTGAATGTCAATGATACCATCATGAATAAGCTCCCGTATGAAGTGCATATGGATCTCAATGTGCTTCGTCCGCTGATGCTGAACTAGATTTCTACAAATAGAGATTGTGCTCATGTTATCACAGTAGATAATGGTAGGCCGTGCGAAAAGTGGATGCCAAACTCTGTCAGAATACCCTGTAGCCAAATAGCTTATGTGGCAGCGTTAACTGCTCCTCTGTATTCTACCTCTGTAGATGATATCGCAATTGCATTCTGCTTCTTGCTAGACCAACTAATAGGACCCAAACCAAGAGAGAAACTGTAGCCAGAAGTAGATTTCTGATGATCTAAGTCACCGGCCCAATCAGAATCTGTGAATCCAATCAAGTCAATATCAACCCCTCCATGATAGTGAATGCCATCAGCATAAGTTCCACGAACATAATGAAGGATCCATTTAGCTGCTTTCCAATGCAGCTCATGTGGCTCCTGCATGAATCTGGACATGATCCCAACAGCATATGATAAATCCAGTCGAGTGTGAGTCAAGTAAATCAAGCTTCCCACCAACTGTCGATAAAGAGTACCATCAACCAAGGGAGTAGAGCAATCTGAAACCAACTTAACCCCGGAAAGAAAAGGAGTAGGAGAAGACTTGCAATCAGACATCTGAAACTGAGCTAGCAAATCAAGAGCATACTTAGGTTGTGAAATCAAGATTCCTGAGTCAGATTGTGAAATCTGGATCCCAAGGAAGTAATGAAGCAGACCTAAGTCAGTCATGGAGAACTTGTTGGCTAAGGCGATCTTCACAGAATCAATAATAGAGGAAGAGCTGCCTGTGATCAACAAGTCATCAACATATAGAACAAGAATGAGTATGGAGTCATCTTGTCATAGAATATAAACATTTGGATCAGAGTGACACCTAGTAAACCCTGATGTAAGTAAGAAGGAGTCCATCTTGGCATACCAAGCCCGAGGGGCTTGTTTAAGGCCATAAAGAGACTTCTTTAACTTACAAACGAGGGAGGAATCTTGGACATAACCCGGAGGTTGTTCCATATAGATCTCTTCCTCTAGGTCACCATGAAGGAAGGCACTCTTAACGTCCATTTGATGGACTTTCCATCTGTTCGCTGCGGCAATGGCTAGGGTCAGTCGAATAGAAGTCATCTTCGCAACCGGAGCAAAGGTTTCTATATAATCAACCCCAGCTATCTGGGAGAAACCCTTAGCTACTAATCGTGCTTTAAACTTTTTGACGTCTCCATCTACTCCATACTTTGTTCGGAACACCCACTTACACCGAATGATTTTTCTTCCTTTCGGAAGAGTGGTGAGATCCCAAGTATCGTTCTTCATGAGAGAGGAATACTCCTCATCCATGGCAGAATCCCACTCAGGAATACCAGAAGCCTCCTGGAAATACTGTGGATCAGAAGCAGAGGTGAAGAAAGAGTGGGGTCCAATGAAATCTGAGTGAGTACGTCTCATATCCGAAGTATCTCCAACTAAATCTCCAGCACTTTGCAAAGTTTTCCTGGCCCAAAGGGGACCAGGAGGATCAGGCTCAGAGTCGGAAGATTCTTCACTTGAGTGAGAAGGGACATAGTCCTCATCATCACTACTGTCAGAATCAGAAGACTCAAAGGTCTGATGGTCAGGAGGATCTGGAAGAGGAGCACGCTCAATAGTATCATCATCTGATGAGTTAGAATCTGAATCAGTGAGCTGAAGAACCTCAATAGGTGGAGAAGTAGAAGTCGAAGAAGACTCATCGAACTTAACACTTCTCTCAATATACAGCTCATGAGAAGTAGGATTCATCAATCGATATCCCTTCACGCCATCAGGATACCCTACAAAGATACAAGGTTTGGATTGTGGTTCCAAAGCCTTGCATTTCTTCTTGGGAATCCGAGCCATAGCCTTGGATCCGAAGACTCGAAAGTGCTCAACATCAGGCTTGCATCCAAACCAGGCTTCAAAGGGTGTCATCCCTCTTACTGCCTTGTGTGGAACATGGTTCTGAATGTAATTTGCACAATTCACTGCTTCGGCCCAATACTACGGAGGAAGAGACTTCGAGTGAATCATACAAGTGGCCATCTCCTTCAGAGTACGGTTCTTTCTTTCTGTGACTCCATTCTGTGAAGGGCTATAAGCAACTGTATGCTGCAAAGAGATCCCTTCAGAAGTACAGAAATCCATGAACCTATTGTTTACATATTCACCTCCATTGTCAGTTCGAAGAACCTTGATAGACCGTTCCGCTGTTTCTCAGCAAGAGCCTTAAAGTCCTGAAAATGTTCAAAGACTTCAGACTTAAGCTTAAGAAAATATACCCAAGTATATCGCGAATAGTCATCAATGAAGGTTAGCACATAAAGAGCTCTAGTAAACAAAGGAGAAGGAAATGGACCAGAAACATCGTTGTGAACAAGATCCAAAGGACGAGTGGCTCTCCAGGCTTTTCCTTTGTCAAAGTTCTTTTCAGGATGCTTTCCAAGGGTACAACCCTCACAAAGACCCTTAGAAAACTTGACGCGAGGCAACCCGTTGACCATTTCATTTTGACTCAATTGTTCAAGGTAGCGATAATTTAGATGTCCAAAATGCTCATGCCATAGCTTACTAACCTCATTTGCATGAGTGAGCAAGGCAGTGGGCGTAGAATCAGAAGTAAAGTGGGAGAAGGTGTACAACCGTGAACAGTGATCTGCCTTTCCCTCAGCCACTGTAGTGTCATTGTTAAGCTCACGAATAATCACCGAGTTAGGACCAAATTCCACTCGCATTCCTTCACCAAGGTGAGTAATTTGGTAAACTGATAGGAGATTGGTAGAGAGATCAGGAACACTCAACACTTGGTTAAATGTTCCCCCATCCATCTCTACCGATCCACTACCAGAAACTGACACTATCGTGTCATTACCCATCGTGATTTGGGACATTCCACAAGGTTCGATGTTGGAAAACTCAACATGCAAAGAACCCATGTGGTGCAAGGCACCGGAATCTATAATCCATGTCGATGAAGGAGAAACTTTGGCTACAAGGGCCTTTCCTTTCTTCTTATCATTTTTAGCACCTTTTGCAGCAGAAGACTCGGCCTTCGGAGCACTTTGTTTTATGGATTCAGGAACACTTATTTTATTTTTCTCAAGTAAATGAGATAAGTGATCAATCTGTTTCTTAAAACAGTGTTGCTCGTCGTGACCAGTCTTCTTGCAATAGGAACACAAATACTTGCTTTTCTGTGCCTTAGGCTCAGAAGTCGAAGTGTTTGTGTCATTTTTAGGTTTGATCTTGGTTTCTTTCTTAGGTTGATCCTTTGTTTCTTTCTTCTTTTCAGTCTTCTTTCCCTTGCTAGTACTTGCTACAAGGGCATGTGACTTGGACTTGAGAGACCCCATTTGAATGAGTTTTTCCTGTTCTCGAATGAGTTGGGATGAAAAACAGTCAAAGGAGGGCATTGTCCAAGTATCGCCCAAAGCAGCTTTTGTAGCGTAGAAAGTTGACACGAAGACAGAATATTCGGGACCTAGCTTAGAGAGAATCGACAAGATCAGTTGAGAATCTTTCTTTTCTACTTGACATCCTTTTAACAATAATCTAATGTGGACAAATTTTGAGAAGAAGGCTTGTAGGTTTTCAAAGTCACTAGGATTTAACCCTAGTAGTTCATTTTCCAACTCATGCACTCTCATGTCATCTAGTTGTCCAAACATCGCATCCAACATTTTCCACGTAGATTTAGGTGTTTCAGATGCCTCAATGTGGAAGAGCAAGTCAGGAGAAACAGACATGCAAAGAAGACCTAAAGCTTCATCACTACGGTTTAACCACTTAGATTTTTCAGGTTCGTCGTCTGGTTCAGTCTCAGTTCCCATGGTGATGCGGAATAACCCTTTACCCCTTAGTTTCATTATTATTTTCGATCTCCATTCAAAAAAGTTGAACGGCGTAAGCAAAGGAATTGAAAGTGCATCCATAGTGAGAGAGAGAGAGAAAGAAATGCAGAAAAGAAACACAACCACCCAGGACAATAACAACCCCCCTGCTTTCGGCACTTTATAGTTTAGTGCGTTGATTACAATCGGGTCCGTGCGTGCGGTTTGAAACACTTGGTAACTCGTCTTGCAATTAGCGTAATAACGCGCAAGAGAGGAGACCACAACAGTGTTTCGTGGAGCGCAACAAAAAAGGACACCGTAAACAAGCACAAGCAAAAAATAGAAAGGAGGTGAAAGCCAACCCTGGTGGTGAGAAAAAATGTCTCACGTCGTAAAAGGAAACCCCCTTGCTGCAGACTGTGGTGGACGCGCTCACTAGTCGCAAGCAATAATAAGGGTCAAATACAAGGTTTTGGGAACTCAAGGAGTTCAGATAGTCTTCAAAACACCAGAAAGGAGCTTGGAAGGCAAGGAGGTGCACGAAGTGTCACTGCACACTTGAGTGCATGATTAGAGAGAAAAAAAATGCCAATAACACCTAAATTTAGCGTTTGGAAACGCCCAATTTTACTATTTTGGAGCTATTGGAGTTTTTGAAAAAAAATGATAGTGTTTAAATAATGTTAATGAAATAAAATTAGATCTTTTAATTAAATCTAATGAATTTATAAAAAGGCTTTAATTAAATTAAAAAAATTATAAAGCAATTTTACTTTTAAGAATATTTTCTAAAACTTAAAGATTAAAAAAAAAAACAATTTTTTTAAAAAAATATATGAAAGAGCTTTTTTAGATGAAGATTTTTGAATATAAAAATAAAGGATTAGATTTTTCTTTTTAAAAATTTTAAAAAAAGGAAAGATATGATATACGTTAAAAATCACTCCCTACGTGTTAAAAGAATTTAAAAAACTTACCATATATTTAAAAATGGAAAGAATTGTTTTTAAAAAAACTTGGCAAAAATGGGAAAACTTTAATGAGTTTGAAGGCTTTTTTTTTGTGAAAAAAGCATCCAGGATTTTTAAAAAGAAGAACTAAAAAAAACGGAAGGAATTTTTAAAAAGGAAGTAAGTAATAAAACTTACCAAAAAGGAAAAGGCCTAATGAAAAAAAACACGTACCACGATTGTAGCAGGCTTTTCCAAGTAGTAAAAAAAAAACACAGAAAAGTTTGCAGGCCACGCAAGGATTAAAAAATTGTTTGAGGTGCGTGGGCACCAAGGGAAAGAGTCTATGTTTGCAGGCATATGCATGGGCAAAAACAAAAAGAAACGTGGTGTTGTTGGCAGATGCGTGGGCAAAAGGAAAAGAGTTTGTAACAAAGCTAAATGCTTATACAGTTCACAACAGTCCAAAAAAGAACAGTCCAAAGCAGATGCGTTTGCAGGCCACATGTGTGATGAGAAAAAAGGACAGGTTGTATTGTATTGTTGTATTGTATGGTTGGAAGTTTGAACAATGCCACAATAAAAAGTTAGAACAATCCACAACAGTCCTAATTGAAACGGTCAGAGGGACAACAGTCCATGCACAGTCAAAAGTTCATCTATGAGCAACCACGATAGAAGAACACAAAGATCCTGCAACCACAGACTATCATGCATAGACAAATATCCTGCAAAAACTAGAGATCTTAAAAAAATTCACTTTCATTTTAATAATTAAAAAAAAATGAAAAGAATCTCTATTTTGGATTTAGTTACATCCAACTAAAAAAAAGCAGTGAAAAACCTGATTTCTCAAGGTATTATGAAAAACCTGCACATGCACAAGAAAAAAAACACAAAAAAACTTTCTGAGAAAGCTTGTTAGAGAGATTAGCAAGATAATTTCTAGAAAATAGTGATCAAAAGACTTGCATGCAGAGTAAAATAACGAAACCAAGTAAGAGTAATCACAACAAAAAAATTTGCACATTTACCCGATCTCAGCTCTGATACCATGAAAAGAAGCACGCCGCCCCCAGAGTATTGGGATTTACACCTCCCGGGAAATTCCCAGTGTCACTTCATCTTAATATGCTCGTTGGGCCTGATTGGGTGTATACCCGGCTCCATCGTGTGGGAGGGTATTAGCGTAGCAACTGAAACACGATGAGATCCCTCTCCACCAAAGTTTGAGCTTTTGGTGTGATGGCAAGTCGTGTAGAATGATACCAGGCAGTTAAGTGCACTAGAAATGAGTAGTTCTGGGATGGGTGACCTCCTGGGAAATTCCCGGTGTCACTTCCTCTTAAAGTTGGGCCTGATTGTAAAATACTCAGCTCCATCGTGAGGGAGGGTATTGGCGTAACAACTGATTAACATGATGAGATCTCCACCATTAGTTCAAGTGATGGCAAGCTCTGATACCATGAAAAGAGTTTGTGAGAATCAAATCGGAAAATGGGCACCACAAAGTAGTTGCACTCCAACAGAATCGTGATAGCTCCAGCGATAGCAAGGAAAAAATGATCAGTAATGGAAGAACTTGCTCAACAGAAACAAAGCTTGCATAGAGGAAAGACAACGGAGTGTCTTGGCATGCTCATAAATGAATAGAAAAGGGGTACATATAGGGCTGAGTAACACTCACACTAACAGAAGGTGGTCCAAAACCCTCATTGCATGTCACATCAGGTTCGATGTCTTGCGCTGTATTTCGTCAATAATCAAAGTTGATGTAGAGACCTTAAAGAAGATAAAGGAGTATCAAAACCCTAAAAATAAAGATGCAAAATGAATGGGTCAGACTGACCTTAGCTGCCACAATAGTGGGCTTACTACTCTGAGCGTTTCACTACATTTTAGACCCAAATGTAGTTCTGGTGTGGGTGTGCATGTCGTGCCCTAGGTGCTCTTTTGTCAATCACACTATGTGAAATAATGAGCAAAAACTAAATGTAGAAAATTTAATAGAATGTGTGCGTGGAATAAAATAGAATCCCCTCCTATGAAGTGTGATGTAGAATTTCTAACTTATGCCTTGATGATGGAGCTATGTGGATGTAAATACAATAGACGGATGCAACTCTAAATGAGTGATAGTAGTAGATTATGTTAGGTCTCTCATTATGGTCTCATAACTTTATATTTATAGGGTTATCTTGAATAATTTCATAATTAACTCCGAATGGCCGACTACGAAAAAGATATGGATGAAAAAATGGATAGGAAGAGCCCAAAAAGTGGCGGGAAAGTAGAAAAAGGATCGGTTCACCCCAGGTAGGACCAGGGTGCCCATGGGCACCCCAGTACTACTCTGGGAGCACCAGCCAAGGCTAAAATGATAGGAAAGTGCCGAAATAGACATGGGCATGTAAATAAAAATTTGTAGGAATGACGAAATAAAAGAAAAATAAGATGGTCAAAAGATGGGGTTAATTAGTACTTTCTTCACTCAAGAACCTTCTAAATAGTAGTATGAGACCGAGATATATAAATGTTTAAAGTGCATGATTTTGTGACTACATTTTCCCCCCACTTTATGTTGGCGAGTGGAAAGCTCGGTAATGTAAAGTAGATAGAGATGCGTGCCTGATGTCCATGAAGAGTGTAGTAGAAAATGTGCCAAAGGACTAGACACAAAGTGTGGAATGAAAAAGAAAGAGAGATGGAGGAGCATGGAAACTAAAGATGAAAAATGCACAAATAAAAAGTGATGAGAATGAACCTAGGGTGGAACACGTGTGTAGATGTTGTAGTGAGTATTGTACTTGCATGGTTAGTAAAGCATGTGCTATCATGGAATGTTGTTGCCCCCAATTTGAGTTCTTGTTTCTCATATGGCCGGACCTACAAGGAGAAAATGATTAAGTAGTCAAATATGTACGTATGTAAAAATTTTATGTAGTAAAGTACACAAATGTAAAATGCACAAAATGAAAAATTGTAAATGGAACATGTGCACCTGATCCATGTTGAGAGAAAGGGTGTAGAAGGATATCATAAACTGCGAGTTTTTTTGGGTGATCTCATGTCACCCTAGCTGAAAAAGTGTAGGGAGGAAATGCTATGTGTCCTCCAAGCTCTAACTACTTTTGCTGAAATGTGTGTGAAGAGATATTTGTATCGTCTTAGTTTTTTGGGCGATTCGACGCAATTAGCCGAAGTAGTGTAGAGAGGCAAACCCACTATAACCCCTAATCCTGTAACTGCTTCCCAGAAATACTAAGGACATGATGTCCTTTAAAATCCACTGTGTATGGGGTTTGTATACTAGTTTGAACCTACTTGCTGCATGTAACCCACAATGCCAAGGGCGGAAAGTGCACTGAATTGAACCGATGTAAATGTGTTGTGTTAGTATGTAAAACCCCCAAATGATGTCCCCCCTCTTTGGGGGCACATGCAATATCACTATATAGGAGAATGCAGCCCCAAAAGAGGAACAACCGCAATCTAAAATGTAAGCCACACAAAGTGGGTTGCAAACATGGGATATCACTCACGATTTCGTAAGACATGCAAGGTCGTTATGGCCGTAATCAACAAGTCAAGTGTGTACATTAAAGCATAGGACAAAGACCATAGATAATAACCACATGCAATATCATTGATAGGAGAATGCAACCCCAAAAGAGGACTTTTCGACCGCAATCTAAAATGTATACCCTAGAAAGTGCTTGGTACAAATGAGGGCACACACAAATAAGAAGGCTAGCCAAATACAAGTGTAAGAAAACAATGCATGCATATAGAAAACATGTGTAAGCTACGCAAATAGTGAATTAATGTAAACACACAAGAAGACAAAGTAAGCCGCACAAAGCTGGGTTGCAAACATGTGACAGTCACTCACGATTTTGTAAGACACGCAAGGACGTTATGGCCATAATCAAAAAGCAAGTGTGCACACAAAGCATAGAACAAAGGCCACAGATAATAACAAAAAATAACAAACAATTACGAACAAACAAAGAAGGAGTCATAGAAGCAAATAATCCTGCAAAACAAGTTCTGCACATAGAAGACCCGTAACATGTTAGAGAAATAAACAATATGTCAAAAACATGTATGATGAAGTAATGTAACATGTTAAGTACAAAAATTAAATAATAGCACCTCGATGAGATGAAAGTGGATGCCGCCATGGAGCTTAATTGCTTCACAAGAAACTTGCTTTTACATGTTACTGGTTCTGACAGTAACCGGCGTCGGTCAGGGTGTAACCGTCGTCGGTCAGCATAAGAACCGCCATCGGTCAGCATAAGAACTACCATCGGTCAGCAGATGAACCACCGTCGGTTAGGGCAAACCGATGTCGGTTACCTGTGTGGGAGTGTTTTAATTAACTCTTGAGGAATTAGATCTATTTTTAGCATTAAAGTATATCTATTGATTGTAATTACATGGCTAAGTGCCCTAAGTTTATATACGCCTATATAAGCATGAAAGCTAGGGTTTAGAAGTAGAATTAAGAGAAGGATTGAATTAGATCCTTGATTCTCCTAGATTGAGAGGATGAAGAAGAAGAAGAGAAAGAAAGAACAGGTTACATGAAGACAAAGTCTCCATGGAGAGGAGCTGGACAAAAGGAAATAACAGGTACATCTGAATGGTGAGAAGAGGGTAACATCTTCTACTGTATTTTCTTTGTATAGTTATTGTCTCATTGTAATAGCTTGCATAGTATGCAAAGCACATAGAGTTTCTTCTTGTAGATCCACATGTTGGTGAGATCTTGTATTATAGATCCATGTAGATCTAGTCTTGTATTGTAGATCCATGAGATCATATTGTATTGTTGATCCATGTAGATCTAGATATTGTAGAGGAGGTTGTCTTCATGTTTGCACAGGTTATGCATGCAGTGATGGAGAGACATACTTACTTCTTGGTGCACAGTCATAGTTGCACATATGGTAGACCCATGTGAGAGGTCTTGTTTGCAGATCCACAGAGAACTTGGTAGTAGTTCAGAGATGCAGTAGTTCCTAGTTATGTGAGATCTGCTGGTGGTGTTTGGAGGCACAGTTGTAGTGCACTCATGGAGATCCGTTTAGAGATCTGGAGGAGAGGAGATACTCTTGGAGAGATGCATTGTACTCTTGTATTGAAGAGTTGGTTTGTACTCTTGTTGTATTATATATATGAGATCTCTATCTTTGGTGGATGTAGCCCACATTGGGTGAACCACGGTACATGTTGTGTTATGTGTGTGTACTTTGTCTTGATTTGGATTATTCTAGTTTATACTTCCACTGCTGTAGATTTTGGGGAATTGTTTAGATCATGTGTGCATGATTTTGTTTGTTATTAAATCATAGCACTATTCCACAGTCCCGAATTCCCAACAACTGGTATCAGAGCTTGGTTAGCTTGGTTATTTCAGAGAAAGGGTTTGCTTCATGGTTTTGTTAGTGGTTTGACTGACATGTATGAGAGCAGGGTTTGTTTTTCCTGATGAGAAGATCACAGGAAGAGATTCAATCTCAAGTGGGAGCTGGAAGAGTAAGGTTGCTGGAAATTACAGTGACCGGCATCGGTTAAGTGGCAACCGACGTCGACAGGGTGACCGTGGTCGGTTACAGGGTGACCGTGGTCGGTTACAGGGTGACCGTGGTCAGTTACTGGGCAACCTAGTTTTAAACAGAAAATCACAGATCTGAAGAATTAAGAAGATGCATGGAATGTATCTTGGTTGCTGAGGTGTCCCTAGTTCTTGGAGGCACAAGCATGTTGGTCAGATTGCAGATCCGGTTATTGAGGTATGGTTTTATCTTGGTATTGCAGTGCTTATATTATTTTGGTTGCACATGCATGTTTGGGATTGCAGATCTAGATCTGAGAATGAGAGAAAAGGAGCAGTTATGCATCCTTTGGTGTAGTTAGATGCATGGGCTTCTTAGAGAGGTAGAATATAGTAGCACAAAATGAAGATGGGGTTTCCATCAGAGAAGCATGTTCTTCAGTTGAAGATGCGGTTGAGTATCTTGGTGTGGTAAGGTGATGTATTTCATCTTGGTGCAATTTTTATTGCATGTATTATTGCTGTTAAGTTTTTGTGCAAGATTTGGGTGCTTCTTGAAATGACTGGCTCAACACAACTATCGGCTTTGGTCAGAGTAGGCACCTGGTTTGGTGACCTATGCCAATTTGTGGCATTGTGTTAGTTCCAGCAGCACCGATGTCGGTCAGGGAACTGACATCGGTCACAGAGGGTAACCGGTACTGGTCAACAAACCATAGTCGGTCTCTGTGACAATGAGTTTGCACATGGTTTCTTACAGTAGAAGAGGGCATGGATGGTTCAGTGTCCTGTTTTGGAGGATCATGTTTCTTGCACAGTGTGTACAGGCAAGAAACAATGTTGATCACTTCAATGTTTGGATCAGAAAGAGGACGGATTTGGCTTGGTTAGTCCAGTGAGACTTTGGGTCAGGTATCTCTATATGGTTCATGTTTTATTTCTTTCTTTTGGAGCAGCTGATATTATGTTTGGATAGTGTGCACAGATTTACACCATGTTTTTGGTGTTGTTTGAATTTTATTTCCCGGTTGTGTGGAATCTTGAGGACAAGGATATCTAGTCTAAGGATGAGATCCTCAATGAAAAGTCATGGTTAGACACAGTTGCAGGTAATGAAAGATGTTGAGTACACAAGATGAAAAGAAGTTGATTCACCTACTTCACAAGAAGTCCAAACTTCTGTGATGTAGGAGTATTCTTTGATAAGAAGGGAATCATTTTATATTTTCTTTCATCTGGTTTTATTTCTCACTGACATATTAGCTTTTGAGCTTGGTGTTAGAGGCAGTGCAGGGGATTTCGTGTTCAGTGGGAGCAAGCCATGGTTGTTGGCATTGCAGGATTGGATACATGATGCACATGCAGAGTGAGAGGAGATTGCTACTATTCAGAGTGGCAGAGGCACTAGTTGGTTTTGGAGGGAAGTCATAGATTTGTAGGTATATTGAGTTTATTGCTTTGTGATGTCACTTCTGGTTTATTTTGTGGTGCCTGGATATCCCTATGGGATTACAGTTGATGGTTAGATTCAGCTGGGTGAAGATGATAGAGCAAATTTTCAGAGTTTTAAGGGTTAAAAGAGAAAATATGCTAGTTACAGAGACTGGTGTCGGTTAGGATGAACCATGGTCGGTCATCTGGTAACAGTCAGTTAGGAAGTGACCGGTGTCAGTAGGGGAAACCGTGGTCGGTTTGGTTACAGGTTTGACAACAGTGTTTATTTACCATTTTTAGATGGTGCCCTTGTTTTGCTTTCATCTTGGTTTGGTTTGTGCAGTATGTTGATGACATGTTTGCTGGTATTTGCACTTGGTATTAGTTGCATGGTTTAGCATGGTTGTTTGTTATTGACATTGATGAGCACAGATTCATATATTGCTTTGGAGTTAGTCAGTGAGAGACTTGGCACTTCTGGAGAGCCTGATGATATGGATGGATGTATAGGTGAGTTTATACATGTGGATAGATTCAGTTTTGTGAGTCTATGATGATGCAGATGTTTGATTTACACATGGATGCCTATGAGCATGGTTCAGTTGCCTTGAGCATGAGTAGGGGATGTTTGTATTTCCTCTTGATTACTATGTTACTCCTTGATAGGTATGTTATCTACAGATGAATGTCTTGGACATGCTAGTTGTTTATGCAGGGTTGGATTTGCAGATTGCAGTGTTTGGATTTCTTTGAGTTATGCAGGTGTTTGTGGATTGATCACCCACTGTTGCATGTAGAACTCATTCAGGGTTGTTTTTACCCGGGATCTTGTTTTGCTTTCGCATATTCCAGTTTGACTTGTCTTTGGACAGTTGCATTGGTGGTTGCATGAAGACATGGATAGATGGATGGAGAACATGGTTGGTTTTACAGGTATGGCTATGGTTGCAGTTGAAGCTCAGTACTTCAGTTTGAGTGGGAGCTCTTACAGGTGTGTTAGTCATGATGGCTTGGTTGCATGAGAGGCTTGGTGTTATGATTCAGTGGGAGCTTGATGTATGGATAGCTCGGTTATCACGAATCAGTAGTAGCTTTGTGCAGGTCTTGGTAAGTCATGTTTTTATCTTCTTGGTTTGAGAAGATGGTTTGATCTTCCTGGTTTTATTTTTTGAGAGAATTGTTGAAGGAAAGAATAGATGGTCTTCACGGTGTGTAGAGGACAGTGATGTACAGGTACAGGTACAAAGATTCAGCAATTTATCTCCAAGTGGGAGATTGTTAGGATTGTGGAGCTTAATTGCTTCACAAGAAAGCTTGCTTTTACATGTTACTGGTTCTGACAGTAACCGGCGTCGGTCAGGGTGTAACCATCATCGGTCAGCATAAGAACTCAGGTCAGCATAAGAACTGGTCAGCATAAGAACCGCCATCGGTCAGCAGATGAACCGCCGTCGGTTAGGGTGAACCGACGTCGGTTACCTATGTGTCGGGAGTGTTTTAATTAACTCTCGGGAATTAGATCTATTTTTAGCATTAAAGTATATCTATTGATTGTAATTGCATGGCTAAGTGCCCTAAGTTTATATATGCCTATATAAGCATGAAAGCTAGGGTTTAGAAGAAGGAATTAAGAGAAGGATTGAATTAGATCCTTGATTCTCCTAGATTGAGAGGATGAAGAAGAAGAAGAGAAAGAAAGAACAAGTTACATGAAGACAAAGTCTCCATGGAGAGGAGCTGGACAGAAGGAAATAACAGGTACATCTGAATGGTGAGAAGAGGGTAACATCTTCTACTGTATTTTCTTTGTATAGTTATTGTCTCATTGTAATAGCTTGCATAGTATGCAAAGCACATAGAGTTTCTTCTTGTAGATCCACATGTTGGTGAGATCTTGTATTATAGATCCATGTAGATCTAGTCTTGTATTGTAGATCCATGAGATCATATTGTATTGTTGATCCATGTAGATCTAGATATTGTAGAGGAGGTTGTCTTCATGTTTGCACAGGTTATGCATGTGTGATGGAGAGACAGACTTACTTCTTGGTGCACAAGTCATAGTTGCACATATGGTAGACCCATGTGAGAGGTCTTGTTTGCAGATCCACAGAGAACTTGGTAGCAGTTCAGAGATGCAGTAGTTCCTGGTTATGTGAGATCTGCTGGTGGTGTTTGGAGGCACAGTTGTAGTGCACTCATGGAGATCCATTTAGAGATCTGGAGGAGAGGAGATACTCTTGGAGAGATGCATTGTACTCTTGTATTGAAGAGTTGGTTTGTACTCTTGTTGTATTATATATATGAGATCTCTATCTTTGGTGGATGTAGCCCACATTGGGTGAACCACGGTACATGTTGTGTTATGTGTGTGTACTTTGTCTTGATTTGGATTATTCTAGTTTATACTTCCACTGCTGTAGATTTTGGGGAATTGTTTAGATCCTGTGTGCATGATTTTGTTTGTTATTAAATCATAGCACTATTCCGGTAATCAAGAGTAAATGCCCCCAAGAAAATGTAGTATGTAGTGGATGGATGAAATGAAATGCAATATGGAATGGTAACAGCCGTGTACCCCCCAAGTGAATGGAAGGGAATGCAATGAGGTTTATTTTGTTTACCCCCTCAACATTCAAGAACGAACTGTAAACAAAAATGCATCATCAAGAAATGGTCGAGTAGTGTTTGTGTCTAAAGCACTGTGGTGAATGTGTATGTGTAGTGATTTGTAAACTTCTACTTTTGAACTCTACGAAATCACACAATTATGTTGTTCTACTTTCAACTTTGGAAAATGACAGTTTTGATGAAGATTAGAGATTTAGTTACTGATTAATTAGTGCTTAGGACAAAATTGTAGAGAAATGCTAAAATAATTCTACATACAACACAAGAATTTTTATCTTGGAAACTCCCAATGAGGGAAAACCAGTTGGGAAGGGAAACTGCTCTTTATTCCCACTTGTTTTGGCCAATTAATCAAATTGTACATATTACAATAAGTATGAAAAGAACTAACAATGTAAACCTTCTCTCCAATTACTTGCTTGCTATGTTTCTGCACCTTGCTCCTACAATTCCACTCCAACACTGAAGATATTTCTCACTTGCTCTCATTAAACTTAAACCTTTGCTCTTTGATATCTTTGGATCTCCAAATGATCAATTCCCTTTCTCCTTTCATGGATTTATTGGCCTTCCCATGTCCTCCAGTGCACTGGAGGATTTGAAAGGACATGGAAGGGAAGAGACACAGTCGGGTGCTTCAAATTCACATCTATTTGTGCTCCATTCTTCTTTTTTGTTCAGAGGTGTCCGCCTTGAGTAGATTGGCGGTTTTAGGACTTCCGCCCCTACAGGGTGGTGGTTCTGTAATTGCCACTCTGCACAGAGCAGTGGTTTTGTCCAGAACCTCTTCTTTCCTCATTTTCTTCATTTTCTTTAATTATCCTTCATGGTGTTGATGGAACTGATGAAGTGGTGTGTTTTTTTGGATCCCTATGGATCATGTAGTGATGAAGTGCAACCTATAGAAAGGATGTGCGTGAACCTTATAGCCGAAGCATATATCACAACTTAATGCATGGATGAGTGATGATTTATCCTAACCGTATATCAATATATGATGAATGGACAAGTGATGATTCATCGCTAAGTGTATATCACTATATGATGAATGGACAAGTGATGATTTAGCCCTGAGTGTATATCACTATAAGAGGAATGGATGAGGAGTGGTGATGTAGCCTAAGGTGTATACCACTACAAGATGATATAATGGAGGTGGTGATCTATCCTAAAACATATACCACTACTAGATAGCAAAAGTGAGTGAAAATTTAGCCTAAAGTGTATGTCACTAGCCTAAAGTGTAAAATCCATTTGTTTGTAAGCCCTCAGTAGTCATGTATGGAATGAGGAACTAAAGTGCATCATAGGGTGGTGACTGCAGTGAATAGAAGAAAATGTAACGTGTATAATGAGAATAAATGACCATGTGATGAATAAAATGTGTAAATGTGTAGTGTGTGATGTGACTAGGCATAGTCAGGGTAACGATATATGTAATGTGTAAGAAGAATAGTGTATGATTTTAAACATGTAGATGATAGAAAGATTGGAAAAATGTATGAATGCATGAATACCAAAATATTGTAGACTATAGAATGTATGGTGTATGACTTGCAGTGTGATAAATTACAAATGTGTAATGCCTATAGTGCAGTGTGTGGGGTGCAGTGTAAGAGTAATCCCTCAATAGTCAAGTGTGAACCGAAGCACAAGAGTGCGCCATCGAGTAATGGTTGTGTAGGATGTGTGATTGTGATGCCTATATGAAAATGTAATAGAGAATGGATGCACACGAGTGGGGGGGTATGTATTAGGTTCTATGCCCCCAATTACATGATAAAAAAAGTGACTATGGGCCACTATTCAGAAGAGTGTCACTGTCATGATCAATACCTAATGGCGCAACTTTGGAAACATGATAAGCTATAAAATGAGGAGGGTCATATAAAGACCCACTATGGTGGAGTGTGCACACATTCATCACATGATTTTCATTAGTAAATGCAATGGGTGGAAAACCATGAATGTACCAATGAGAAATATTTGGAACATAAATGGGAGAAGAATCATTAGGAATAAATATAGTGCTGAAGGGCATAAGAAACATGAGTGAAGAGTGGAGAGATTATATTATACCACCAATATAATCGAGCTGAGATTGTCCAAGTGTAAGTGTAGAATCACGAGAGGTAAGCGCAACAAAGGCTGTTAAGTTAAAAACCAGAAAGCCATAAGCAAATATAATGTGAAAGTTTCCATGATAAATATGTGGTGAATAAAGAGGTGGTAAGATGCCATTAAGTGTTATACCAAACCTAGACAAACTGTCACGTGTATAAATAGTATCTAAGAAAGAGAAATCAATGGGGATGTGTTACCAAAAGGTCCTATTGATAAGTAATGTGCATGTAAAAGGAGGCTGTGGCGTGGCCACCAGTGGAGGAGAAGATGAAATAGCATTGACGCTATGGAAAGATCCCTTATACAATACCATAGTATTATTGGAGGGAGGAATTTTGAATTGCTATTCTCCAAGACCGTTAGCCTCAAAGGTTTCCTCAAAATAAGAATCATCTACACCAAGAGGATTAAAATCAATTTGTTTCAAGAATTCATCTGTAATTTCTATGACATGGACCTCATGATCGGAATCGTCAGTGAGAGCATCGTCGTGATGTGTGGCACTATCAAGTACATTAGTAGGCAGTGCCACAGTTAGCAGAGTAGAAGGTTCCGTAGCTGGTAGAGATGAAATACTAGTGGGGACAGATACGATAGGTGAAATAATAGTTGTAGTGTGAGTAGAAATAGCAGGAGAGTATGCAGTGGTAGTAGGTAATTGTGAAACGCTAGATTGACCTATGTTATATGTGTCAAAACTAGCATATGGAATACGTTGCAAAGGTGGTATAGGCATAGCAATAACAAGATCTATGATGCAATACTTGAAATGTTTGGGATCAGTGGTAATAGTATGTTCATAGCCCTCATGTAAAAAAATGACACATTGGTTAATAGTAGATCGAATTGCTTGCATTGCGTTGATCTAAGGCCTTCCTAACAAGAGATTGAATTTTAAGGATGTATCGATGACATAAAACTCAATGAGAACAATTTTAGGCCCAACCCGAGTATGGAATGAGATAGTCCCTAAGCATGTGTGAGTGGTAGAATCATAACCGCAAAGGAGAGTAGAATTCTAAGAAATAATATTATCGCTTATACCTAATTTTCGTAAGAGAGAATGAGCACAAACCTTAACAATGGAGTCATTATCAATGAGAAATATCTTGATGCAAGTAGTAATAACAACGAAAGTAATGAGAAAATTAGCACATGGATTACTTTTAGTGAAAGGTGACATATCCTCATCTGTGAAGGAGATAACACATGGTCAATTACGAAGAGATTGTATGAGATGTACGAAGGCCTCCGTGGAGTTATCATGTTCAATATGAATAACACGAAGGGAAGCTTCTAATGTGTTGCGACAATCTAGTGTATTACACAATAAGTCATAAAGAGATATCTTAGCGGGCATATTTTTAAGTTGTTCAATAATGTCATAGCCCTTAGAGGTGGTAGGAGGAGCTTCCAGTGTAATGGGTGGTGGAATAGACGTGGGTGGAACTGTTGGTGGTGGTGGGTGAGTACAACGAGTAACAACAACATTAATGGAAAAATAAACTGTAGGCATGACAAAGAGAGGAGGATATTGGGTACGTACATGCATAAATTCAATAGTGGTAGTAATTATTCCCGAGACCTTAGTGGGTGTGTAGGTAGGATAAGAATATTGAGCCATAACTTGATAAGGAGATGACATGAGCGAGAAGGAAGTGTTGAAACATGGTGTTCATCAAAATGATTATCTAAAATTGAATTAATGTGGGGGTAGTTAATCTAATCTAAGAGGACATAAACATTGTAAATAAATATGATAAAGTAATATAGAAATTAATAAATGATAAAACTACTAAATTAAAACCCTACAATGCAAAAGGGAGGCGAGGAAATAACTTGTTTGATTATAGATGTTTGTTGTAGAGTGTTGAAGAGATGACTGGAGAAAACAAAAGTAGGAACGACCATGCAAAGGTCTCGTAAAGATTGGATTTGGAGAATCTGAGTTGACTGGGGCACCCACATTCCCTTTGGTATGCAATCTGGGTGCCCTGGTCATTGAAAAATCTCTGGAATTGGTTCTCACAGGGTCGAAAGGTGGTTTGAAACCCTCGTTGTGTGTTGCATTAGGTTTGCTATCCTACGTTGTATGTCACCAATAATACAAGCTAATGTAGAGACTTGCAACAAGAAAAAGAAGGAGTATCAAAGCCCTAAAAATTAAGATGCGGAATGAATGGGTCAGACTGACCCTCAACTGCCACAACAGTGGGCTTACTACTTTGAGTGATGCACTACATTTTTAGACTCAAATGTAGTTTTGGTGTGTGGTGTGTGTGTGTGCATGTCGTGCCCTAGGTGCTCTTGTGCTAGTCGCACTATGTGAAATAGCAGGAAATAACTAAATGTGGAAAATGTAATAACATGTGTGCTTGGGATAAAATAGAATCCTACCCCTATGAAGTGTGATGTAGAATTTCTATCTTATGCCTTGATGATGAAGCTATGTGGATGCAAATGCAATAGATGGATGTAACTCTAGATGAGTGATAGTAGTAGATGATGTTAGGTCTCTCATTATGGTCTCATAACTTTATATTTATAGGGTTCTCTTGATCTAATTTCATAATTAACCCTGACATGGCCGATTGGGGAAAAAGATAAGAATGAAAAATGGCTAGAAAGAGCCCACAAATTGGTAGGAAAATAGAGGATCGAGGCACCCTAGGTGGGATCGGGGCACCTGTGGGCGCCCTAGTACTACCATGGGCACCCTAACTGAGGCTAAAATGATGGGAAAGTTACAAAATAGACTGGGCATGTAAATAAAAATGTACGGGAATGATGAAATAAAACTAAAATAAGATAGCCAAAAGATGGGGTGGATTAGTAATTTCTTCACTCAAGAACATTCTAAATAGTAGTATGAGAACGAGATAAATAAATGTCTAAAGTGCATAATTTTGTGACTACATTTGGCCACTTGTCACGATGTAATTTGTTGCTGAAGAAGAGACATGGGCTTAAAAATAAGCACTTTAGCACTTGTTAGGGTGACGTGTGTGGTTAGAGGATAAAATGGGAGGGGGCACATTTTTGTGTCCCAACTATCCCAAACATTTGGGATGGTTGGTGCACAAAATTGTGCCCGTTTCCCATTGGGCCATGTGGCGTTGTATGACTGGGCGGAGCTCGGGGCTCAAAATCAGTGGGGGCTTAAATTGGCGAAAGAAACTCTAGAATGATCACATCATGATCCAAAGGATTAAATAGGATGGGGGATAATTTTTGTGCACCAAACATCCCAAATATTTAGGACGGTTGGTGCAAAAAATTGTGCCACTCTCTGATTGGCTCAAATTTATAAGCTTGAAATTTTTCAAACTCTTGAACCATACCTTGGAGGGCATCTTTTCAGGCAAATAACTTGATCTCCTGGACATATTTTCACATGCTTATTTATATGACACAATGATAAAGGTATCTTACCTTGATTCTTCCTGAAACTCCCTAAAAATAGGATTTTTATCTGGGATTAAAGGTTGTGCATGTTGAAAATAGGTCGTGGATAGAACCACATGAGTGTTGTGAAAAAAGTGAGACCAACATCCTCTATAGATCTTAATTATCTTTCCGAAGATTTTTTTAATTCTGAAATCCTTATGGAGCTCTCGGAATTGCTTCCTGAAGCTCATGAGTTGTTTTTCGCACTGTGCACTACTTCACCCTCCAGGACCCACTTTTACAGAAACTGCTTCCAAAACTTTTGAAACTTTCAATATTCTTCCAAAACCAATCGTAAAACATTATTATCCCTCAGATACACCTCAATGATGAGTTTTAGTCCTTATTTCTGCTCTGGGGGGCGTACTATCCTCAAGAAGATCAAAGAAAAATATTTTCTAAAGCTTCTTTGAGAGCTTGTCTTGAAAGATCCCATTTTGGAAGTGCTTAAATAGACTGGATATTCCTAGGTAACCTATATAAACGAAGAAACAACACATTATACCACTTAGAGAGGTGGGGTAATGCTAACACATGAATTAGGGCGATCTAGAGGAGGGCTCGAAATGACCTTTAAGCATAATTTTTTGGGTAGGGTATGGTTGTCATGCTTTTAGGTGTGAATTTTTCCCTTGCAAAAAATCATGACAAGAAATGCTAACTTAGATCCAAATTTGGTATATCCTTCGGTGTACATGCACTTGATTAGGTCCTTTGTGTATTTAATTAATACTACACCAGATATATGTTTTGTAGTGAACGCTCTGAGCGAATTCATGGTTGAGTGGAGGAAAATTTATTGGGTCGCTGCAAACAATGTGCTCTAATACTTGAAGGGAAAAATACATTTTGGTCTTAGATTTTCAGAGGAGAACGAGTTGATGTTATGTGGATTTCTTGATTATGACTAGGAAAGAGTTGTAGGTGACATGAATAAAACTTCAGAACGTTGCTTCATTTCGGGTTCACGAGTCATATCCAGGTTCAGTACGAAGTGGGATCTAGTGGCATTGAGTTCAACATATACAAAGTACATGGCAGCCAACATTACTAGTTATGAAGTTATCTAGATTCACAAGTTTATTGTAGAGTTGAAAGGTGGGAAAATGGAGCCTGCAGTCATGTACCGTGACAATCAGATCTCTATCAAAGTGTGAGAATCCAATTTTCATGAATGCTCTAAGAAAATTGACATCAAATATCAATTTCTTAGAGATAAAGTTTAGAAGGGAGTGCTTACTCTAGACTATGTTTTGACATATTAGTAGGTTACAATAATTCTCATGAAGTATCTAACTAAGGGGAAGTTTGAAATATTTTGAGAGAGACTAACATTGGTGGAGAAAATTTTTATTAGTAAGAGGTAATGTTATATTATGATACTTCATATTGCATCCTTCAATAGGTGCACAAGTGGAACTTGGGTGCACCTTAGTAGAGCGAAGTGAGAGAGTAACAATCCTATTTGTGGGTATCTAGATTTAGGAGTTGATTTTATGTAGTTTTTTTTTTCAATTTTCAAATAACATTTCTTTATTTAGTAGTTTTATTTTGTAATGTTTCACTTCATCTATTTAAGGGTACAAATTTGTAGGATAAAATTAGGTCAAGGGTTGATTTATTTTTTGGATGAATCCATTTTTAGGTTCCAATCTATTTGTAGGGTCACTTCTTAAACAATAAAAGAAGACCTAGGGTAGATGTTTTATTCATTTTTTAATTTATTGTTTGTTTTTCAAAAGTGTGTTCCAAAGCATTATAGATTCTATTTTTTAATTAATAAAATAATGGTGTGATTTGGAGTGAATCTTGATGTTTTTTAGTTAATGTTTTTCTATTGTATGTGATTGCAGATTCTAACATTTAAATTTCAAAAAAGTTTATTAGCTTTCGGTTTTGTGCTATGTAGTTGAGGGGTTTTTATGTTCAGAGCTTGCTTACTATGGTGCAGAGGAATTTTTAACACATGTAAGGTCTTAAAAATATTTTGATCAAACACTTATGAGATAGAACCCTATAATGGATTGTTATCTCTCCTATATCTAATGTTGTGGATTTTTACCCTTACCATGAAGGAAAAACAATTGATGATTATGCACGTTCAAAATTTACCATGAAATATTTGAGACAACCATTTCTTGAAAAGGTAAGGGAGGAGATAGAAGTGGTTATTGATTCATAAACCATCATGAAGACAAAGAAATGAGTACAAAGAATATTTGGTGAAGTAGAGAGACAAGACAACCAAAAATGCAACTTAAGGATGAGTGCATCCAATATTTTCATACATGGAAAATCAATCAAAAGCTCAAAAAAATTTCATGAGAAGGATATCACAGCTCATTTAACTTACATGACGTGTATAATGGATGGGAATCCAAGTCCACAAATAATCTTGTATCACCCAAAAACAAGTGTGGATGGTGCATGTGTGGTTGCATCTTGTAGTCTCATGACATTGTTGCACATGTGGAGGATGAATAAATACAGAAGAAGCATCCCAAAAGTTCAACACATAAAAACATGATGAGCTAGAGATTTTATTCATTTTCCAAGTTCATAATGATATTTTCTTGGGTAGATGGTGAATTCACTAGTATACATAGGTGATGAACAAAAAATAGTTGTATTACATTAATTGGGGTTTATGAATCTACCCTGGTGGTTTTGTAACTGCCAAACTGCACAAGGTAGTGGTTTCGCTCACGATGCTTGTGAGTGTAGGGTAATGGTTCACTAGTTTTGTTTGTTCACAACATCTTGGGAAGGTGAAGGGACATTAAAGGATACCAGAGATATCTAAAGGGATTAAGAGAGAGATAGTTTTTTAGTTGGAAAGGGGGTTGAAAATAAGGAGGAATAAAACTAAGAGATAAAGTTCAAGGAAAATCTTCCAAGGGGTTTTATCAAATGTATAAAGAAATGTAGGACAATAGTAGAGTCCATTTGATAGATTGTTGTGTGTTCATCTTCATGCTGTTGAATCGATAAAGCATATGTATATGTGTTAATATAAATATCTATAACAAGTCATGCATTTCAATTAAAAAGTGTTATGGTTTTGAGTCTGAGTGGGAGTCTAGTTGCTTTAGTGTGTTGTTGTGGGGAAAGGAAACCATCAACTTGGTACTCTCTTAGTCAATCTGCACCACTCACATCCTTGCATGATTTTTTTAAAATGTACTAATGTGCCTATGTATTTATAGACTTTATGAATTCAAACTAAGACCCTATTGGCGCACATGGACATGGACAATGAGCAAGAAAATTCTATAAAGAAAGGTCAAAACCCCTAGGGGGTTAAAGTGCTTACATGAAAAAATCCTCAATATTGTAGTGATACGGTTCTAGAAACATCCTAGAACAGATAGAAAACAAGAAAGAGAAAAAAATTGGAGGGGAGGAAGAATAGTAATGGGGAATATATCAGAAGATGACTAAAAATAGGGAAACCATGGTAATAATAACCTAATCTAGTCCAATAATCAATCAACTCAAATACATAAGAACAATGAAAATTACATCAATAGGCATGCCCCTATAGGATGAAGGGTTCATGTGGCAGATGATGGATGATTTTTTATTTAAGGGCATAGGTGCATTAAAGCATAGATAAACCACAACCATCCATGTTGCTTTTCCATTCTACATCCATTCTGTAGGTGGCAGTGAAATGGAAAGGTGTGGAGAGAATAAAATATTTGCGTGTTGGAGAGAAGGTGAATGGTAAAGCCCTATTTTAGGTTTATCCCACTTGTAGTGGCTGATTTTTTGATCATATGCCATTTCCATTGCATAATGTAGGGAATTAAGGCAACATCAAGTGGAGGTATGGATTCTTGTTTCTGTGATTCTCCTGATAATTTTCGAGCATAAATATTCCTTTCATTTGAGGGTGGGGAGAATGTGGACGGGAAAATATTTGAGGACCCTTCATCTTTACCATATGAAATTATCTTGCTGTAACACCTCTAAAACTCCCACTCAAGACCCAAGAATAACCTAGGTTTAGTTAAGAAAAATTCCGATTTTTGTTTGTTTAAGGTGAGACTACAAACAAGCCTCGAAGCAACAGTAGTCACAAAGAAATATATCAAGGTCAATTATGTTAAGAAGATAAAGTTTTCCATTATAACAAACATTAAAGATCACAATACAATTAATGAGTATAATCAACCAAGTAGAGATTAAATTTCCTTTAGGTGCTGATTTATCAATTAATTAGATTAACACTAAGATTAAACACTCCCTAATAAAATTCAGAGGGTTAAAAGGGTCAAAACAATTAAATACCCAAGGTATTTAATTCCACCAGGTCTAAAAATAGCCACGGTTCTCATTTACATGGGGTTAGGAAAACATTCACTTACCCCATGGAATGACCCCTTAAAAGGTCAACCCATACTTTAGAATTAACATTTTAAATTAATAGGGAGTTATTTCCCACTTACCCAATCTTAGGCTTACCTTGCACTTTTACCTGATTTTTCACATATTTAATGGACTAAATTTTTCTTGAAAACATAACCATTAGATAGGAAATTTCTTCCCCTTTCCAATGATATAAACAAGTCCTTCTAACTCCCTATAATTCTCAAGTTATGGGTCGGGGGGCCTTGGGAAGAAAAGTTTCCCCAAAGGCGGGCTTGTGGGCCTGGGGAAGAAAAATTTCCCCAAAGATGGGACTGCAGGCCGCGGGAAGAAAAATTTCCCCAAATATGTTCAGGTCGGCGGAGCTAGGAAGGAAAGTTGGATTCTTGGCGCTTGGGGTGAAAGGCGCACTTTACCCTCGTGCGCCCACGAGTTCGCGCTCGAAAATGAACTTATACCTCAAGCCACAAGGGAAACGTGGCACGTTCTAAGCCAACACGGGGAAGCGGGTTAGTGGGGACAAACATGCATTTTTTCCTTAAGGGTTAAAAAGGCACATGGGATTAAAAACCACCCACGCCTTTGTCGGTGCCTCACGACGCCACGTGTCAGACGTTCATTGGCTAAAAATCGGTGGGTTGGCGGGGATATTTGGGAAAAGTTGACTTTTGAAGCGTAAAGCTTCAGGAAACTCCGCGCCTCTGCCAACGCTTCGTGGAGACACGTGTCAACCAGCCATTGGCTGCGGGTCAGCGGGAGAATTTAGGAAATGTTGCCAAATTTTTCTTTGAAGTGCTAAGGCTTAAAAAATGATCCGTGCCTCTGCCAATGCCTCTCTAAGCCATGTTTCAGTCAATGATTGGCTTCGGGGCCACAGAGGAAAATTTTCCAAAAGAAATGTTTGGACTTAAAAAAAAGTTTTGTGCCGAACAAGAAGCGTTCAGTCTAGCGGAGAGGCGGGAGAAATTTTGTTTCTGCACCTCTATTCCTGAAAGACTAAAGAGACTATCAGGCCCGCGGGTCCTCTTGTGATGTTTTTCCAATTTTGACAGTTTAATTTTGAGCCTGAAATGAAGTAAAAACTTCAGAGGGCCATAAATTTTTATTGGGAGCTCGGTTTTTGGGAAACGAGGGCTTTTTGGAAAGCTCTCAAAGTCCTCCTTGCACAAGAAACTCAAGATTTTCATTTTGATAAGTTTTGAAGGGTAAATTTTGAGAAAACATTTTGTTGTCACTTAGGAAGTGAACTGGTCTTTTTAAATTATCAATTTTGTTCAAATTTGTCATTAACTCTTTCTCAACATGCCCAACAGACATGGAGGATTTTACTTGGAAGATTTTAGGATAGATTGCAAGGTTAAAAGGTTTTATTGATTTGCAATTCAAATTTATCAATTTTATACAACAAGGAGTCTGTAATTTTACTTTTACCCATTTTGAAAGGTTTGATGGAAATTTCGTGTTTTAGTTCATTTGGGGTCGTTTTGATCTTACAAGTCCAATTTGATATTTAATTTTGTCTTTCTGATGTTGCAAGGTCATTATGTTCAATTTGTTAATTAATTTGCAGAGTTTGAAATTTATCTAATAGAGATCATATTCGAATGGGTCTATTTTCATTTATCATCTTCTAAGTTTTAAAAATTCATTCCAAAACCAATTCTAACCTGTTAAGTTGATTCAAGCAAGGTATTCAAATGCCAAATTACAATTCTGATTTCTAAAACATTTATTTCTAAAGAACAGAGCATGATGACATTTCTCCATACGTATTCACTTTTTCATCTTTCCAATCAGAATTTCAAAATACATTCAACAATCAGATTTCAACACCTAATACTACCATTTGAGAAAAGTAATACAATATTTTATTAATTAAAAAAAAATACCTTTACAACTTCTTATTTCATTCCTTGAATACAACAACCAGAATTACAATTTCTTTCACATTCTTTCAAAAGTAGAAAATAGAGTACATCTCTTTCACATTTCGAATTACAACTTTCATAGCCAATACAAAACATCTTTCCATCACAAATAATGTACAAGGTCCTCCACTTCAAAGTTGGCAAAGGTTATAATATGAAATATTCTCAACAAGTACTGTCAAACTTGTCTTTTTTCCTCTGCTCCAGAACAACAACATGAATATCCTCCATTTTCTTTATTTCAATTTGATCACAACAGAACAAGAGGAAAGACAATGATCTCCACCCAACCAAGACATCCAATGAAAAGGAGAATCCATCCTTCTTTATTGGCCCCTGAGCCCCAACCACAATGTAATAAGAAATGTGTTTCAACTCATGACAACAATAGGCTTCCACAACACACATGCAATTTCACATTTAAAACACAGTCCAAAACAAAACTGCAGTTTGCAACCACAGATAAAAGACAACAAACAACACTCAGACTTCCTCATGCAAGCCAAATGAGTAAGAACTATGGGGGATGCTACTTATGCCTCCCAAAGGGGAAATTGGTATCACCACCTAATTACAAACTACCAAAATATAGTATATCAAAACCCTGACATGCCCTTACGCCTCCCCCAAGTACCCCTTAGTCCTCACATTTCTTTATGCCTACCCAATCTCTTATGCCACCCCATAATGAGTAAAGAAATGCAAGCTATTTATTTGTAATGTGGAACCTAAATCCCAACTTCCTCCACACTTATACCTCCCCAAAACACTTATGCCTCCCACAAAATACCCCATAGTCTTCTCCTACACCATCCCTAGGTAGTCTACCCAACCAACCAACAATAAAACAACACATTCAAGCATTCAGCCATTCGTAAGTGCATTAGAAAAATGAAAAGATATCATTTCAAGAGCCAAGCTCCTACCTCTCCATGATGGAGTTTTGTTCCAAGGTTCCAAAACAACAAGCGTTCAAATGCAAAAAATAGTCCAAGATCAATAATCTACAAGCATGCAAAAATCTCCAATCTTCTCCAAAAGCAAGAGCTCAAAACAACAAAAGAATTCACCCCAAATGAAGTATGCAAAAGTGAAGCAACAAAAAACAAGCCAAGGAAATTTGAATTTATAGAAGAGGGAAGAGAAGAGGATGAGGTGGATCCATGTAGGATTCCACTTCACACATCCTCAACTCCAACACCCAAGTCAACTTCATTCTCCAATGCATAGTAAATAGGTGGGTGAATAATATGACAGTTTACTTACACACTCCAAAACAAGTCCACACTCCATAAGGACTGAAATTAAAAATATGTAAGAAAGTGCAATTACAACTTACAAAAATGCATAATGAAGGCTAGATTTTAACTCTACAACCATAGGTAAAGTTGGTATGAAAATTTAAGAGGTATGGGACAAGTTTAACTTGTCCCATAAGCCCCCAAAATCAGCCTCCAAGGACAAATTCGAATTTCAAAAGAAGGTGGAATGTTTCAAACTCCAAAATTTACTTACATATCTCTTACAAATCACTTACACATTACTTACACATATCTTACAACATTTAATAAAAAAGTCAATAACTCCAATAATTACTTTCTTATGATCCAATTTGATTAATTTATTTTAACAATATGATTACTCAAATTATATACCACAATTTAATTAAATAATGAAAAGGGAAAACCCATCACTTATAAAACACATACAACATTAACAAAGGACCAAATAAAACAAAAACATAAATTCCCTTGGTCACATTCAAAGGTGATACCCCCATGGGAATCCCTAACAACAATAAAACACACACAAACAAATAGTAGTTGCCATGGTGACCTTGTTAAATTCATCTAGAATTCCAATGTGGTTGGTCTCCAATCCCCCAATGTTTTTTGTGATATTTTTAACCTGTAAAATACAAATACCTCCTTCGGCCTCATGGCCACATCAGACATCCAAAATCAATATAAATATAATTTTAAAATCATCTATATATATATATATATATTTATTTATTTATATGAATCACAACAACATCAAGGCAACTAACAATAGCATTTGTAATTTTATCAACAACCATATGATCATCAAATTAATTCCACTTTCTAGGTCTACTCATTATATCCAATATCACATGTCTGAATAACATCCATAAATATAACCATGTCGAACAATATATCATTATCAATATATAAAAAGTTTCCAATAATCATCATGCACCATATATGAATGAAAGTCAACAATAATCCATGATCTAACATCTAACATCATACTAAATCAAAACTATAACAATATCCATAATATAGTCAGTAGTATCAGGATCAACAACAAAACGTGTCGAAGGGAAGTGGACACTACATTCCCCTCCCCTTAGACTTGACTTCCTCCTGGAAGTCACTGGAACAGATGTGGGAACTGAACTCGTAACAATGTAGCATCCTCCCAAGTGGCTACCGTCTCATCATATCTATCCCACTGCACCCAGAACTGGTCAATCTCTTTACCTCAAAGGCCCAGGGTCCTGCAATCTATAATGTGAATGGGCTCCACCATCACCTGCCCCTGATCCTGCACCTGTAAAGAGGTCCAATCCAACACATGAGAAGGATCTGCAATATATCTCCTAATAAATAAAACATGAAACACATCATGGATGCGAGACAAGCTAGGTGGCAACACTAGATGGTAGGCCAAAGGGCCAATATGCTCCAAGATCTCAAAAGGACCCACGAATCTAGGAGCTAACTTATAAACTTTTCCATAATGGATAGGGCTCTTGTGTGGCCTGACACGAAGGAAAACCTTCATGCCCACATCAAAACTACGGTCAGTCCTATGCTGATCTGTATACTTCTTCTGCCTATCCTGTGCCTCCTGTAGTCTCTATCTGATCATAGCCACATGCTGCTCCATGTACTGCAATAAAGCTGGTCCAAGAGAAACTCTGTCCTCTAACCTATCCCAACTAAGAGGTGTCCTGCACTCTCTGCCATACAAATCTTGAAAAGGAGCCATGCCTATCAAACTCTGAAAACTATTATTGTACGCAAATTCCCCCAAGTATAGGTACTCCTCCCATCTCGACTGTTGGTCCATAACATACATCCTAAGAATGTCCTCCAAGATATGATTCACCTGCTCAGTCTAGCCACCTGTCTCAGGATGATGAGTTGTGCTGATCCTCGTCTCGAGGGCATGCTGCATGGTAGTCCAAAAATGAGAAGTATACAAAGGATCGTGGTCACAAATAATCTTTCACGGAATCCCATACAACCTGAAAATCTCATCAAGATATACCCGTGCCACTGCGCCAGAATGGTCAACTCATGCTTTAGAAAAGCACATTGAAATTAAGAAAGGTAATTTAACTATACTTAGTTATCTGTACTCACTAATTGTATTGTGATCTTTAATTTTGTTATAATGGAAAAATTTATCTTCTTATCATGATTGACCTTGATGTACTTCCTTGTGTTAATTGTTCCTTCGAGGCTTGTTGTAGTCTCTCCTTAAACAAAAAAAAAAAACTATTCCATAATTTTCTAACTAACCTAGGTTGTTCTTGGGTCTCAAGTGGGAGTTTAAATGGGCATTACACTTGCCCTCTTTACCATTCATCTTTGGGTGGCCATATTGTTGTATCATTCTGTTTGAATTTCGCATCTGCAACATCCTATGGGTTTTTCTGAGGAAAAATATGTCTTGGTGGTAGAAAAAATGGTCGACACAAAGGTGATGGATGTGAGGGAAGGGTGCAAAATAGAACAACCACATGCAAAGATCTCTTCTAGGAATTTCATGGAAATGATAAAGGGTTTTTGAGGAATTATTGTTGCATGCAAGATTAATCTGCTCACAGTCTCATTCATGATCATGTTGTTCAACATCCCTATGAGTGGGCTCACCAACATGGATGACCTCTCCTATAGGTGGTAGAATCTGTACCAAATCTAGAAAATAATTTTTCCATTCCCATTCCTTCGGGAGGGGAATAATTTTTTATTGAAGACAATGAATCATCATGTCTACCAAATTCTATGTGATATGTCGACTCTTTTGAGACTTCCACTTATAGATTGAAAATTCACGAATCTATTCAGAAGCTCCCACATGACATGCAAATGTTAGATATTTATTTTATTTTATTTGGTATGTATTTTTGTATTAAAGGTTTTTATAAAGTTTAGGTTTGATTTTTTTGTTTCTTGTCTCATTAGGTTTGTTTCGTATAGAGCTTTACAACAAGATTGTAGATTTCTTAAACTAGTATTTTAATAATTTCCAATTTCTTTTAATGACTATGAGTTATTTAATAAATATTTGTGATGTGGGTATTTTATAATAGGAACCTTAATTTTTCAAACAATGCGTCCTTAGTTGAAATGGCCAACAAGTGGGGTAAGAGAGTCTAGTGAAGGTGAAAATTGATGTCGATTTGTACAATATTTTATACAACATTTAAAGTATCATACTTGCCATCGTATAAGAAACCTAAAGTATTTGTTGTAATAATATGGTTATCACATTATTTTATTCAACACATTTATTTATTGTTTATTTTAATAAAACTTTTTTTCAAAAAATGTAATGTCGGTCCCATTTTGGTTTTTTCTCACATTAAAATTATGGTGGAATTTATGTTTTACTTCTTATAAGCAATATTATCCTTTTTAATCATTGTCGACCACATTGTTTGAAAGATGTCTTCTAAGATGATACATTCGCTTCATGTTGTTTCCCTCATAAGAGTGTCACTCAAAGGTTAATTACCACTATATTTATCTTATTATTATTTAACAATATTTCTGTGAGTTCTCAAGGTGGTGAATATGTGTACAAATAAAATATTTGATGTTTTTAGTCCATGATACACTATAAGTTAGTTTAGCTTTGTTAAGGTGCATTATAAGTAGCACCAGGGTGTCACTGGACCAAATATCTCTCGCATTATATAGACTACCTCTAGATCTCATGGGATCTCTCTGATCAAAAGTTTGGATTTGGTTTGATAAATTGTATTATGTAAGTTCCTAAAATTGCAAGATGAAGGTGAGAAATATATAAAAGAGGATGTACTTTTCATCACTAGTCTTCCAAGAAGCATAATGAACTAGATACGATTAATGCATGGAAAATGTTGACAGAGGATACTTGGAATTTAAAAAAGTACGACCCTTTAAATTCAACAACACTATCCATAATAATCAATCTCAAGGGATGCAACATAATGTTATAAGTGCTTTTAAAGAATGGAGGACTTACCCATGTCCTGCGGTGTAGGGACTAGGAATGTGACGTTGAGGTTGACATTGATCTTAAGGAGGATTCATACTTATTCGAGCATTTCACACTAATTGTTGATGGTTAAAAGGACTACCCTTAATCCTTGAGATGATGGATTGGAAAACAATGGCGTGTACATTCTCAACTAATAGATTTTCATCAAGAAACCTTCATGCTTACTTCTACTACTTTTTCAGGAGATGCTAATGGAATTACTATAAATATCGTCCCTAGCAAACACTTTAATCTTCTCTCGCATAAAGAGAACATTATGGAGTGATTTTTGTAAGAATACAAAATGTGTTCATTGGTTGAAAACTGAAATGAAATTATTAACAAAATGAGACCTTATGACGTGGTATTATTATATCTAGATAACTTATATGAATTTTTTAATTTGATCAATTTTATATTTTACACATGTCTCATTATAATAATAGAAATACTACTATAGGAAATACACATGTGTTGGTGAAATAATTTTTCGCAGTGCTAATTATTGGTTTCCACTAACGGTCACCGGGCTAAGCCCCTCCTTCTTGGGTATGGGGAGGCTCCCATTATTGAATGTAAACTACCTAAATCTATGAGGAGGATAATATGTCAAGGATCACACAGGAATACTCCACTAAACCTGTGGCAAAATGATTGTACAAGGTATAAGGGAGGAATTTACAGTGAAGAGAGGTAAAAAAGAGTTAGGGAAATGAGGAGAGAGACAATTAATGTTGTGAGTAGGCTTACAAAATTCACATATATCAACCGGATTAGGTCCACGTTCAATTATAAGAACAAAACAATGCTAAAAATCATAAGACTGACAAATCATAGACACAAAATCTATTGATTCATTCATCAAAGGTACAAACACCTTTCTTGGTTTTTCAATATTACCATGTTTACAAAGTTCGAAGGTAGAGAGAGAAAATATAGGAACATAATAATAAGAAATAGAAGAAATGCAATTTTTATTGGTTGATGTAGTAGTGGTAAATCTCAAAAACATAAAATTAATCAACAATTATCAACCTTTTGGAATGGAGAAGCCATTCAAATTTATAACATTACAAATTGTCCTCTCATCTCCCCCCACATGACTTTTCACCTTCCATCATCACTTGTGACCTTCCACATTCCCAGGAAATAAAACGAGTCTTTTACTTGTTGATGAAAAAAGGACCCTTACAATGTTGAATTGAAGGTCACTTAAGTGAATAAGAAAAAATAGGGAAAAAAAGAATTTTCAACGAGGAATTAGAATATAAAGAGAGAAGACAAAAGAAAGATAAAGACAGAAGGGTTGACCAATCCGATGAAGATGAAGATTTTTATGATGGAGAACTGATTCGGAGGATAGTACGGAGTACAAATATTCCCTAAATCTCCCAGGATTATCATAGTGTGGAAGACAACTTCAAAATATTTACGACGACTATCTGAACGTGGAAGGTGGACCCCGCATGTGCAAATGGTGGCTAGTTAAAGTTGAAGTCAACCCTAGATGGTATTGGGTCAACTGGCAAGTCATGAAAAAGTGGAAAATTCAAATCAGGCATAGGTCGAGTTTTGGTGGACCTCCAGTCTTTAACACTCTATATTGACATGTTCATTTTCAACTGATCAAAAAAATATGCCACGTGGTGGGTCCTCAGGCCACCACGTGGGCCTGCCACCACGTGGCCTGCCACCACATCACCTCTTTGGTCTATATTTCCACATTAGACCGAGCTATTCATTGAGCCATGGGATGAGTTACATTGCATTGGCGAGTTGAGTTCACATAGGTTAGGGTGATCTAATCCAAAAAATTGATCGAGCTATTTTATGGTGAGTTGTTCTTATTGCATCGGTGGGCAAAACCATCTACATGGACGAAGCCACACCTAACTCGACGAAAATGAGATATATAAAGCTATAGCTCATCCCTCACACCACACATGTGGGATAATCCATATTGGAGTGGATAAGGTTAGTGTACTTAGCAAGGAGGTATCATTGGCGAATGATGTGGATGGGACGTGGACCGTGCAACAACGAGTGATGCAACGCCATGTGGTAGGTGACAGTGTGGTCGGCGGTAGGATCGGGTGATGTGGTAGTTGGAAGGGCCACATGGTAAAGGTAGTTGTGGTCAGTAAAACTGACAAGGTAGAAGTAAGGGCGGGGGATCTAACCTCGCGACCTCCCCCTCGCATGCAGAGCATCCAAACCAACTCAGCCAACCGAGCTGGTTGGAAAACAATTAGTAGATAAGCTATATAGCCTCATATACGGGCCGCCCAAAGGCTATAAAAACCACTTCACACCCTCCATTTTACAAAAACTCATTTGAGCTTAGCACAAGCTCTCCATCCTATGTGAGATCCTCTTCATTCCAATTCAAAATGGTGAAGATTAGGAAGGTTAAGGTTTAGGGAGTTTGAAGAAGTTATGCCTTGGGAGATGTAAGGGCATATTTTGGAGGAATAAAATATTATAAGTCCTATAGTATATTTTTATAGGAATTATTTTATTAAGTCCTATTATATTATTTAATAGGCTTGGAGAGAGGAGTAATTAGGCCTTAGTAAAATATGAAGGCTATTTTGGAGATAAGATTATATAAAGGCGTATTATAGGCATTTTGTAAGTTTTATAGGCAATGTCAAAGCTCTGTTTTGTCTGGGAGTAGTAATCCAAGCCCGAGTCGAAGAAGACGACTTGAAGTTCGAAGGCGTGATTGTGAAGGCGTAATGGGGATGTGAAGTCCTATTTTATTACAAGCATTATAGGGAGATATAAGACCTATATCATATAGGCATTTTCATCGTCATCATTTGAAGACCGATATTATTATTATCAATAAGATGAAGATAAGACCTATTATTTAATAAGCATATTATGGTTTGGGAGTTATTATTTCTTAACTCACCGATCAAGAGACTTCTCAAGCTAGAGCCCAGAGATGCCATGGAGCCGATGGACGTGAAGAAGCACAGAGAAGTAGTAGAGCTCAGAACCTCAGTACGTTGGACAAGTCGTCAGACTGTTGGCTTTGAAGGAGGGTTGTTATTCAATATTAAGCTCGTTGGTGATGATTGTAGTCTGCTTACATCTAGAGACTTAGCACCACATAACAGGAACATGGAGGTTTCTGGAAGAATAATTTATACCTCTAAACAGAGGTATTGAGGTATTCATTATTACGAGATTCATCATCAACTCACCAGAGATATTGCAGAGCCCAGACTTGGAGCCATAAGGTATTATGCAAATGAAGATTGGATCTACTACATAATCCAAGATGTTGTCACTCAGTGTTAATGGAGAAGGTTCTTGTTCTTTAGGCATATTGAGCCACAAATTCAGAGTACGTAATGTCTAAAAGACCAATCGAAGAGCCATAGGGCATTGTACCATGAAGGTGAATATTGGATCGAATTTGATGAAGGTTCTTGTTCCATTTTGTATTTAGTATTATCATGCTTAGATTGTATTTTAGTCATTAAAGTGGATAATATATCAGTTCTATTGATGAACCTAGAGACGTAGGCATTCTGCCGAACTCCGTTATCAACCTGTGTGTAATATGTTTTAATTATTGCATTGATTTAAGTTTATTTTAATAGGATAAGTTTGGAAAATAATTTAAAGCGTATAGGGGTCCGTGATCGAGAAAAAAAATTCGGTCAATTTTCGGATCAAGAACTTACAGATTTGAAGCACAATGGTCACAATATCCTCTTTTCGTGAGATGCATAAATACTCCATAATAATTGTTGGTTCCTTACTAACATGGATCTTCATCACGCATGTGAAAATATTTCCCTCTGATTAAAACTTTTGTGATGTGGCCACCTGTTGGATTGAAATGAGGTAATTGCAATGTTTTCCTTCTTGAGGTATGATCACACCACAAGGTTTTGAATGAGTGTTTAAGAACCCTACCAAGTGAAACTTGAGATGACTACTCATTCCTATATACATGATGCTCTATATGAAGACCATCCCCTACCTACCCTTCCTAGCTCCAAAATCCTCCTTAAATAGAATCATCTCATAAACCCTATAGCTCATTTGCTTCTCATGAGAATATATTTTTTCTTCATGATAGAAGGAACTTGAAGGAATATTTGAGAATGAGCTTCATGTTATTTGACTTCCATACTGCACTAAAACATAAAAAATTCCACTTCCTCTGACTTGCAAGATGTGACTCATTATCAAGTATGAATCAAGTGTTTATAAAAATTTCATGAGGTATGCATTGCTTGAGATGAATACCATCATCAATCATGGTGAGATCCTCCCATCATGATCATGATGATCATTCCATTGATGAATTTTAATTTTAAAGGGGATCTAAATGTTTTAGATCCCCTATAGACCTCAAGTTGTTCTTGATTTCACTTATTGTCTGAGTGACTATCTCTGACTTGTTCCTTGACACAATGTGGTCATTGTGATGTACCTTTTATGAATGGATTAAATAATGATTACTCCCTTCAGATACAATTGGAAATAGTTGAATCATCCACCTTCTTGAACCAAACTGTGTCATGTAGATATCTCCTTAGAACTGATGTTCTAGGAGCCTGTAGAGTGTTTCTGACCTTGTTTGGAATGTTGTTTATGCCAAGAATTCATATTTTTTGAAAAATTACTATTTTCAAACACCTACTTCTCTGAACACTTGCTATTTTTAGTAAGTCGTACATGGGTGTCTATTTCTTAGAAAATTTGCAAATTTTGTTGTTTTTTAGTGTTTTAATTTTGGAGGAGTGAATTGAGGCACTAAAAGCCAACTGTTTCTCAGACTTACTATTTTTAGTATGCTATCATGGTAGATACTTACTAAAAATATAAAAGTGGTATTTTGGATGTCAGATGGGAATGAAATCAATTATATAAGTTTCCATTTTACATTTCAAGGCTTTGCTCTAATTTGCAAGCAATTTGGCTCACTGAGTTTTTGTAGATCCGAGAAAAGGTTATTATGGCTTAAAATTTCAAATGCATTTAAAAAAGGCTGATTTCATAAATGGATTTATATTTCTTGACTCACTTGGAACTGCACTACTCAACTGAGGTCAAAATGGAGTTTAAATATGGTGAAATTGGGAAAATTAGGACAAAAAGTACGACTAAGAGCAATGACAGCATGGGGAGAGAGATGAGTGAGATGAAGGAGTTAGGAAAAGTACACGGGGGATAGGAAATGACACCAGTGGAGCTAGAGAGGAGCATATCGGGTCTAGGGGATACATGTATGCTTTGGGCTACATGTTTTTTTCCCCGTTGTCCATTAGGGGAAAAGGGTGATAATTGGGATGATTGGGGCATAAAAGTGCGACTTGGAGCATGGTAGTGACATGTGTCAACATGATAAATTAGGATTGGGGGCTTAAATGAGGTCATATGGAGTTGGAAAGAGCTAATGAAGTGACCAGAAGCTACATGCATGCCTTGGGCTACACCTTTCTATCCTTTTTGTCCCTCGGGGGAAAAGGGGGACAATTAGGGCACACAAGTGTGACTTGGAGCAAGGTAGTGAAATGTGGCAACATGAGGAATTGGGATTGGGGGCTTAAATGAGGTCATGTGGAACTAGAAAGAGCTAATGAAGTGACCAGAGGCTACATGTATGCCTTGGGTAGCACTTTTGTGTCTGGCTTGTCCATTTAGGGGATTAAAGGGACAATTGGGACACAAAAGTTTGACTTCCCCCATTTAGAAAGTCAATTTTTGCCTTAGATGTCTATAAATAGCTAAGAAACTTGATTTTTTCACTCTGGAGGCTTAGGATGATGTTTTGGGGTAAAGTATTATATGATTTAGATTCCAAAACACATTCTAAGATCAATGGAACATATATGTAATTAAAAATTCATTCCCTTTTTTGTTAGGAATGGAGAGGTACAACTACATTGTTCAGAAAGTTTCAAGAAACATTTAAACCTTAGACCAAAATTGATGTTTCCACCATATAAATAAGTCTCATATATTTTTGATTCCTACTTGATTTTCTCTTAACTCGTTACGAAGCTCTTTGGAATCATATGGGGAATTAAGGTTTCGATTTTAGGGTATTATTTCTTGCACTTAGAAAACTTGTTGAGTAGATTTCCCCTGAATGACTAATTATTTCCTAAATCTTCGTAATTTTATTCCAACACTTTTAAGACTCCCCAAAATCACCTTTGGATGTTTGAGATCTTCCCTGAATGTTCCTGAAGGATGCATATAGGCTTCAGAATGACCAAAATTGGCCTTTTTAGGCCTCCAGGAAGACTTGTTTTTCACTAAACTTCATTGAATTCAATCATCAACTTTTGTAAGAATAATTACACATTGAAACAAACTAAATTATCTTGCTCAAAATTTCCTCTGAGCCTTGATGAGGGTTGAACTAAAGACAAGATAGCTAGAGGAAGGATGCATAATGAATGGGAAGCCTGATTTTTAATTAAGGGCTTAGTTGTCATGCTTCAAAAATTTCAATTTTCATGCTAGTTATTTTGCATGACAATAATTGGATCTAGCTTGGGGAAATTAAACTGTGAGGGGAAATAGATAACCTTGGGCATCTCATGGGATAACAGACCAGTGATTTATTCATTAGGTTATAGAGTGATTTCTTCACTACTAATATAACCGACATACACACACACAATGGAGGGAAACACACAAAAATAAGGAGGGAAAGACACACACAATGAAAGGGAAAGCATGAAAACACATCCTAAATCACCTATGTAAATACAAGGGAAAACTTGTTTTCATTGAAGCACTAGTTCTTACTGAATGCTTACTCGTACATGTGTATCATTGAACGCCTTTATTCTACAAATCCATTGACAGGATCATTGAAATATCAACACTTTCTTAATTTCTTGAGAAAGGTTGCATGATGGTTTTGGTGAGTGACAATCCATTTAGTCATTCCATTTCCTTCTTCATTTAGACACTTTTTTGTTTCCTTCTTCTTGTTGATTCCCAAGATGATACCAATTGTTTATTTTCCTTCATTGCTATGAGAATGAGTCTTGATCATACTACACATGTTATTCTTACACTGAGGATTATGATGTTTGATAGGACTTTGTTCTTCATTTTTCATCTACTTCATGACCACTATTTTCCTGATTTAATTCTTGGCATATGTTTTAGGGGTTCCAACACTATCACAAGCCTCTTGATGCCCTATGTTTCTCAATTTCTCCAAGCACCCTTATTTTACTAACACCGACTCTTTTTTGACATTTTTCTCTATATAGTGTGGTTTGTATATTGCCTCATAGAAAAAGGTTGGGCATGCAACATGGAAATCATAATTTTCTCCATCTTGTCCATTTTGAGCCTCAAAATCCATCTTCATGACAAAAGCATCCTTTCCTTAAGGGGAGTCAACATTGTAAGATGAAAGCATATTCTTGTTCTTACATTCCTTGTTGAGAAGGTTTTGCTTTTGAAAAAAATCAGCCTTGGGATCAAGCACCATTCCATCTATCCACTCTTTGTTGGGAAGGTCTCCATCTTCATGAAAGGGGAATGAGCACAAGATTTGGGCTGAAATATTTAGATTTTCATTTTCTGAATCTTGAACACCATGAACTAGGGAATTCATTTTCGTGATGAATTCATCATCTTATTGAGTAGATTCGATTTTGATAGCTTAAATAATTTTTTTTAATGCATTTCTCATTGCAAGAGCCATTCTCTCTCTATAGCAAAGAGAAAGCTTTATATTCATAATCGTCCTTATTGAACAAATCTTCATGACAAGTTTTAAGAATATTATTAGAAACATTAGGATCACATGCCAAAAAGTTTCCTGCCATCATTTTACATTTGTGACCCACATTTCTGATCACCTCAGGATTGTTTTGTTATAAGTCAAGACCTTCATAAATTTCATCACCACTTAGTAGAGAGACTACATTCATGCCCCCATCTAGTGAGAAGTAATTGTTTTCAAATTTTGATTCCATAATATCATCATAATGATTTTTGGTCAGCTCCATGATACTTGGATACTCTAACATAAACATGGTAAGCTCAATATCTTCTTCCGAAGCTATGAAAAAAGTTGTAAGACCTTGAATCTTGAAATAGGACATTATCACTTAGGTCATTTGGCTTTTGGACCGTGTCTTTAATTTTACTGATAGGAAGGAGCTTCCTCATCTTACCCTTGAACAAAATGGTGGCATGCAACCAATCTATTTGTATATCTCTGCCCACATACGTACATAATCTTCAACTCAATAACATACCATATGAGGATGGAATATTTTCTACGAGTATCTTAATCGTGATCTTCTTGTCAAGAAAATCTGTAAATGCTACTTGAGCATTTCTTACCTAGAATACAAAAGGTACTTGTTTTATTTCCATGGAATAGAAATGGACATTAATTGGATTATGAGAGAGACCCAGAGCTCAAGAAAATTTTGTAGGCGTGAAATTATCGGAGGCGCCAGAGTCAATAATGCAATTACCCAGTTTATATCCATTGACCAATACAACTAAATAGAATAGTTATACTTTCCCATAGGTGAAGGGTGTGGAAGAAATGATATTATGAGGAATGGTATGAGGGGCGGGAGGTAGTTCTTTGGCATTGCTATTTTTGGAACATGAACTTGAAATATTTCCTTTGATAAACTGAACAAGCCTATCGAATTTCTTGGGATGGGTTTTTGAGTATTCATACTTAGAAATTTGAATTTTGGCTTTCTTGTAATGGTCATTGATGAAAAAATGTGGAGAAGTGTTAGGAACATCAGGAACTATGACATCCTTGACATGATTATGATTTGTATTCTTAGGATCAACAGAAGAAGAAACTATCTTGTCAAGAGGATAAGAAAGAGACTTACCTGAAGAGGAAAAAGGAGTCTTGACTAAGGTAGTCTTGGGACTCTTCGTAGCTGATCCTATAGACGCTGACAATGGTGAGCCTCTTTTCGTTGATTCAATTAATTATCTTGGGTAGATGAAGAAGGATCTTCTGTCTGTGTTTATGATCAAGTGAACACTACATAAGAGTAGTTATCTATAGGTTCTTCAAAATATTCATCTGACGAGTTTTTTTTTTTTTGATAGATAAAAGTTTGGAATAAGGCTCCAAAGGACCAAATACAAAAAAGATATTATAATCCGATAAGTATTCAAAAATAATAATCCTGGCACATTCATTATATTCTTCTTCTTTAATTTATCATTCAACAATTTCTCATCCTTTATCTTCATCAATTCCACATACTACAATGATTGGTGGGGCCTCCAAGGCAAGCCTTTGGGGTACTCTTGCAATTTTATTTTTATTTTGATTTTTGTATGATGTGTGTTGAGCAACTTCCTTTTTCAAAATTGTCAAATTGGTGGTCAACCTTTGTAGCCATGGATCAAATATTTCATCTTTAGAACCTTGGGCTTCATTCTTCATTGAAGGATTATTTATCTTCCTTGACATGATAAAGTCATCTTCCAATCCAATGGCTAGTTCTTGAGCATTGTCCAAATTGTTTGGTTGAGCTCTCCATAATATAAAACTAACTTTAGGTAGCTGGGAATTCAGGAAGAATATTTTCAAATTGTTCACAGTAGGGTGAGCACCATCAAGAATTATTTTGATCAACTTATTGAATTTTGATACAAAATATTGCATAGATTCTTGTGGTTCTTTCTTCATATGAGTTAGGTTAGAAAGGAGGGCATGAACATATTCTGCTGTCTTGAATCTTGCTTTAAACATAGTTTTCATATCCTCCCAGTTAGTAATCGAATGTGATGGAAGTATCAAAACCAGTCTCTAATAGAATCTTGTAATGAATTTGTGAATAACCACAAATCTTTATGTTGCACTCCAAGAATGCCACAGGTTGTGATGAAAGTTGTAATATGGTCATCCAATAATTACTTTTTGTCTCCATAGAATTTCAAAAAGTTCTATCTTGATCCTTTTAGAAGTTCATGAAGTGGTAAAGCTAAGGCCAATAGACTAATATTCTATCCCCATGGCCCTGGTGAAACCATTTCTTCCACTTCTTCTTCCTCTTGTGGAATGAGGACTAGTGGTTATACAACTGGTTCTTTAGTATGACCTTCAAGAGGATTTTTAGGAACTTTTCCTATTACCTATAAAATGAGAAGTCTGAAATTAGCTCTTTGTTACTCCTCAGATGTGGGATTAACAATGCCACCTGCATGATCAGCTCAGGTGTACCTTAGTTTTGCCAGTTTGTCTCAAAGCATTAAAAAGGAATGAAACTAGAAAATGCATATTTTCAATAGGATTACAACAAGGCTCTTAAACATCCAGTTGAATTTTTTTTCGTATTTTTCATTTTTAATGGATTTTTAAATATCTGATTTTTTGTATTTTTAGAGATCTTTTATGGGCGCACAAAGGGTAGATCTTCCCAAGTAGAGTCACTAAAAAATGTTGATGAAATAATTTGTAGCGATGCAAATTATTGTTTTCCACTAACGATCAGAGGGCTAAGACCCTCCTTCTTGGGTATGGGGAGACTACCATTATTGAATGTAAACTACCTAAATCTATGGGGTGACCAATAGGCTAGGGATCACACAAGAATAATCCACTAAACCTGTGGAAAAATTCATGTAAAAGAAACAAGGGATAAATTTACAATGAAGAGAGGTAAAGGGGAGTTAGGGAAAAAAGAAGAGAGAGGGTTAATGTTGTGAGTAAGCTTAAAGAATTCACATGAATCAACCAAAGGAGGTCCACATTCAATTAGAAGAACATAACAATGATAACAATGATAACAATGACAAATCATAGACGATGAATTATATTGATTCATTAATCAAAGGCACATACACCTTTCTTGGTTTTATAAGATTACCATGTTTACAAATTTGGAAAGTAGAGAGAGAGAGAGAGAGAGAGAGAGAGAGAGAGAGAGAGAGAGAGAGAGAGAGAGAGAGAGAGAGAGAGGAACAAAATCATAGAAAATAGAAGAAATAGAGAGGAACACAATCATAGAAAATAGAAGAAATACAACTTTTATTACTTGATGTAGTAGTGATAAATCTCAACAAAATTCAACCAATCAACAATTGCCAACCTTTTCGAATGGATAAGTCATTCCAATTTATAACATTACAAATTGTTCTCATCGCCCCCCACATGAATTTTCACCTTCCCTCATCACTTGTGACCTTCCACATTCTTAGGAAACAAAATTGAGCCTTTTTCTTGTTGATAAAAAATGACCCTTACAATTTTGAATTGAAGGTCACTTAAGTGAATACAAAAAAATAGGGAAAAGTGCATTTTCAATGAGAAATTAGAATATAGAGAGAGAAGAAGGAAGAGAGATAGACATAGAAGTGTTGACCAATCCAATGAAGATGAATATTTTGTTGATGGAGAACTTACAATTTTGAAGCAAAGTGATCAAAATATCCTCCTTCTGTGAGATTCATGAACACTCCAGAATATTTTCTTGTTTCTTACTAAAATGGATCTTCATCATGCAGGTGAAGAGATTGCCCCTGATTAAAACTTTTGTTATGTGGCCACTTGTTGGATTGAAATGAGGTGATTGTAATGTTCTCCTTATTGAGGTATGATCACACCACAAGGTTTTGAATGGGTGTTTAGGAACACTACCCAGTGAATGGCATTAAGTGAAACTTGAGATGACTGCTCATTCCTACATACATGATGCTCCATATAAAGATCATCCTCTACCTACCCTTCCTGGCACCAAAATTCTCGTTGCATAAAATCAACTCATACACCCTCTTGCTCATATGCTTCTCATGAGAATAGATTTCTTCTTCATGATAGAAGGAACTTCAAGGAATATCTGAGAACGAGCTCCATGTTATTTTTTATTATTTTTGGTTTAGATTCAAATGTAGAAACAATAAAATATAACACAAGAAAAAATTTGATTTTTATTCATACGGGATGATTTTCATTATGAAGAGATTACATATAAATAGGTAAATGACATCCTTAGAATAAGGAGTTAAACCATATCAATTACCCAATCCCCACTTATCTCTCCAACATGATTCTCTCCACCTTTATTTTCTCATAGATATCTAATAGTGAGTTGTTCTCACAACTCACATACACACAAAATATAATAATATCTCACACTCACTTAACTATTACAATATTATATTATCATCTGGATAATATAATTCCACAAACATTATTAATGTTCACACCAACGCATTAATTTCCTAACATTCACCCCCTTAGTGTGAACATGGGTGAGTTCTGTCTAGTACTTGTGCATGTTCTTCAATCCAATGGTTTTCAAAGAGTACCATCAACTCCAACATGTTTTCTAGTGGACCCATTAACCAATCTGTATGTAATTTTCTAAGAGATTCACAAACTCTCAAATTGGTTTTCTAGTGGACCACCGACCACTCCATAGTAGCGTACATGTTTCCCCACCCTCATCCTTACAAAAGAGAACAAAATATAGGAAAATATGTTCCTAACTATGAACAAGAATTATTCATTTGTTCTTATTACATCACATAATGAAAATTAAACACACAACAAAAATAAATGCCACAAATTCATTGTGTGGCTCCATCGCTTGCGGCTGGTGAGAGGTCATTGATTAACCTCCTTCCTCCGTTGCCTCCTTCCTCTATCTGAAACTGCTTATTACTAATTTTTTTTTTTTAAATGAAGCTCAATATGAAATTCCCCCCTCAATTTTTACTTGGTCATCGCGTACAAGCAAAAATGCGACCAGGATAAATACGAGCAACTTTTATTTTTTTACAATTTTCCTAATAATCACCTAAATGACACAAAAATGAATTTAAAAATTTTGACTTGACTTTATGTTGTTTGTAATGATACAAATAAAATTAATAAATAAACATAATCTAAAAACGAAATAAACAAAAAGTTAAAATAAAATTAACAACTTTTAAAAAATAAATTACAACTTAGACTTACGTAACTAAACAATAAATAAGACTTGTTCCCTAATGAATTAACCGAGAGAGAAGAAATACCACGTTTCTTTTTCTTCTTAAAAATAAACAAAAACCAAAAAAACACGTGGACAGTAAAATAAACCAGCGACTAAAAAATAATGACCATGAACTGCATACCGTGTGGCAAAAGAAACATTTATAGAAACTCTAAACTTGTATAATGTAGGCTCGGTGAAATGTATTTTTCTCCAAAAATATTATCTAGGTTCGGCTGAAATTTCGTTTGTAGTTGTTTTACCCATAATTCGTGAGACCCAATAAGTTTTAGAGAAACCCAGATCCTAGAAAAAAAATTACAATCTATTCTTCAGACGGATTTTCTTAAAAAATGCTCTTGCTCAATCATAGAAAATCCATTGTCAGGTTTGCATACCTGCTTTGATACCAAATATTATTTTTGGTTCAGATTCAAATGTAGAAACAATAAAAAATAACACAAGAAAAAAATTGATTTTTTTTCATACAGGATGATTTTCATTATGAAGAGATTACATATAAATAGGTAAATGACATCCTTAGAATAAGGAGTCAAACCATATCAATTACCCAATCCCCACTTTATCTCTCCACCTTTACTTTCTCATAGATATCTAATAGTGAGTTGTTCTCACAACTCACGTACACACACAATATAATAATATATCACATTCACTTAACTATTACAATATTATATTATCATCTAGATAATATAATTCCACAAACATTATTAATGTTCACACTAACACATTAATTTCCTAACACTTTTACTTCCACATTGCACTAAAACGCAACAAATTCCATTCCTCTGACTTGTAATATGTGAGCTCATTATCAAGTATGGATCGTGTTTAGAAACACTTAATGAGGTATACATTTCTTGAGATTACTACCATCAGCACTCACGATGAGATCCTCACATCATGATCATGATGATAATTCCATTAGTGACTTTCAATTCCATAGGGGATCTAAATGTTTCAGATCCCTCATAGACCTCAAGATGTTCCCGATTTCACTCGTTATCTAAGTTAATATATTTGAATTGTTCATTGACACAATGTGGTCCAAGTGACATACCTTTCATGAATGGATTCATTTAGGATGACTCCCTTCGGTTAAAATTGGAAATATTTGAACCATCCACCTTCTTGCACCAAACTCCACTATGTAGAGATCTCCTAAGAACTGATGTTCTAGGAGCCTGAGGAGTATTTTATGACCTTGTTTGGAATGTTGTTGATGCCGAGAATTCACCTTTTTTGAAAAATTACTATTTTTAGAAACGTGGTTATCTAAGCACTTACTGTTTTTAGTAAGTCGTACATGGGTGTCTATTTTTTAGCAATTTTGTAATTTTTGTAATTTTTGAGTGTTTTGATCTTGGAGGAGTGAATTGAGGCATTGGAAGCCAACTATTTCTTAGAATTACTATTTTTAGTAGGCTACCATGGTAGAGACTTACTAAAAATAGGAATTGGTCTTATGGGTTTCGGATTGGAATGAAAACAAATGCAAAAGTTTCCATTTTTCATTTCAAGGCTTTGCTCCAATTTTCAAGCAATTTGGCTTGTTGAGTTTATGTAGATGTGAGAAAAGGTTATTTTGGCTTGAAATTTCAAATAGATGTAAAATATGGCTGAATTTATCAATGGTATTAAGTAAACACTCTTCTCAAATACATTTTCATTAGGAAGCTACAGTCAAAATCTCTTGACAATCAAAGTTCGGGTTTGCAAATTACGAGCAAAACAAGATTTTGATGACTAGTGCACAAAAGGAGTTTTTTGGTGTTTGAATGTGGTGCACCAGATTTAAAAACCTTTTAATGGCTTCCAATGATTCACCTTTTGTTTTTAAGTTCATGTTTTATGATTATGAGTTGTGGTGAATGAGAGTGAGTGAATTAATATTTCTTGACTCACTTGTAACTGCATTGTTCAATCGGGGTAAAAATGGTGTTTGAATATGTTGTAATTGGGAAAATTGGGACACAAAGTGTGACTTAGAGAAATATCATGTCAAGTGGCAGTATGGGGAGAGAGATGAGTGACATGAAGGGGCTAGGAAATGGCACCGGCAAAGATGGAGAGGGTTATATGGGGTTTATGGGCTACATACATGTGATAAGTAGCACTTTTGTGTCCACCTTGTCCCTTTGAGGAAAAAGGGTACAATTGGGAAAATTGGTATAGAAAAGTGTTACTTGGAGCAAGGTAGCACGACATGTGGCAACATGAGAAATTAGGTTTGGGGGCTTAAATGAGGTCATGTGGAGCAGGAAAGAGCTAATGAAGTGCCTAAAGGATACATGCATGCCTTGGGTCACAATTTTATGTGCCCCCTATACTTTTTGGGGAAAAATAGGATAATTGGGACATAAAAGTGTGACTTGCCCCATTTAGAAAGTCAATTTTTGCCTTAGATGTCCATAAATAGCTAGAAAACTTACTTTTTTCACTCCAAAGGCTTATGATGATGTTTTGGGATAAAATATTATACGATTTTGACTAAAACACACATTATAAGATCAATGAAATAAATTTCATGACTTGAATATGCATGTAATTAAAAATTTAGGCCCATTTTTGTTTAGAATAGAGAGGGGCAACTGCATTGTTTGGAATGTTTCAAAAAACCTGTAAACCTTAGACCAAAATTGATCTTCCCACCATGTAGATAATTCTCATAGGTTTATGATTCCTAATTTTTTTTCCTATTAACTCCTTATGGATCTCCCAGAATAATCTAGGGAAGTCAAGTTTCACTTTTAGGGTGTTCATTCTTTGCACCTAGAAAACCTGTTGTTGATCAGATTGCCCCTGAATGATCAATTATTTCATAAATCTTCCTAATTTTTTCCAAAGCTTTCAAGACTCCCTAAAATCACCCTTAGATGTTTTAAATATTCCTTGAATGTTCCTGAAGGATGCATACTGACTTCAGAATGACTAAAATTGGAATTTTTAGGCCTCTAGGAGACTTGTCATCCATTAAACTTCACTGAATTCAATCATTAAATTGTGTAATCATACCTAAATACTGAAACAAACTAAATGATCTTGTTAACACTTTCCTATGAGCCTAGATGAAGGTTGAATTAAATATAGGCTAGCAAGAGGAAGGATACATAGTGACTAGAAAGCCTAATTTTCAATTAGGGGCTTACTTGTCATGCTTCAAAATTTTCAATTTTCATGTTATTTATTTTGAATAACAATAATATGAAAAGAAAATTTTCAAACTGCAAATGTCACCAAAGTAAAGCAATGGGAATTTGTGCTCTTATTTAATTACTTATTATGTTTTCATACTTTCGATGTATTATAATGACCCAACTATGAAGGAAATTTCAAGTTGACTTGTATGCTCATTTGTGTATTACTACTCATGGTGAAATAATAGTCTTTATTTCTTTCTCTTTTAGACCATTAACATGATTTAAGACAATTTAACTACCATACAATATTATTTCAGTTGCAATTTCATAGTGAAAGACTCCAATCTATTATGCATTTGGAGAGCATAAGTACAATTCAATGTCTAGATGAGAGGACAAAATATTTTTGAAAAAAAGGTTATAAATTTCTGTAAGTAAATGATGTGGAACACCTTAAAATATGTAAATTATTTACATCAATTTTACTAGTTTATTTTAAAAGTTTACAAATAACTAGTCTTTGAAAACATAGAACAATTTTCTTTGCTTATTTTCAACAATTTTATGAAATATAGAGAAGTTTATTTGGTAATTTTATTAATTCAGAATAATTTTAAATTTCTTGGAAAAATTAGGTTTGCTATTTTTATAAGTTCTAAAGAATTTTTTTATTTCAACACTACCTTTTATTATTAATTGAATTTATTTTCATGTCAAAGCAATTATGTTTGTTGTTTTAGGAAACAAGGTAAATTTATGTCTAAAAAATTATGAGTGTATATTTGTTTTGAGAAAAGATGTAATACTCAGAAGATGATTTAGTTTAATTCATGAAAAATTACACTATGTTACCCATATTGACATCCCATTGTATCTTAAAAGTGTGACTGCTAGTTTATAATAAACTAGCAATCACATGTTGACATTACAATGTGAATACCGAAAGGTATAAATTTGTCGAATGTTTTTGATGACTTTTGGTGGGGAATGTAAGGAGAAGAAAGTGTGTAAGATATTTATTTATTTGCATTAAATATGCATATATTTTCCGGCCCTTGAAAAGATAAGCTGAAAAGTTACATGAAGTAGTGAATATTGTAGTAGTGGTAGAGATAGGAAAGCAAAGCTTACTTTTCAAGATTGTGGGGTTAGGTTTAGTGAAAGTAGTCTCGAATCTTCCATTTTTCATGGTCTGAGTGACCGTGTGCTTGTCCCATTTTTGAGTATAACTAAAATGAAAAATGTGGTGCAATCTGAAGATCTAAAATTGAGGGAACTCTTGAGAATTTTGTGAATGTTAAACCTTGTCTTTCAGTGTTTCCAATGTTAACTATTTCTCTACGAAAAGGAAGACCCTGAAACTTGTGTATAGTTAATCCCCAAGCCATTTTAATAGGCATTTTTATGTGATTCCCTCTTGAAATAGGGGGCAATATAATATGCAACAAGTCAGATGGATCTCAACAATGGAGCAACAACAAATTGACACAGGAAACTATATTACTTCTTCTCTATATTTCAGCAAAATACATTGTTACATATTTATAGGAGAGTTCTTAGTCGATTGTTAGCGAGTTGGTAAAACCACCCACGTAACCAATCTACCAAGGAACCCTATTTTTTTGGGTTGTTACATCTTACAACAAACTAATACTTGAATATATGCTCAATTTTTGTGAGCACTATATAATTTCCTAACATTCCCCCTTAGTGCGAATATGGGGAAAACCTATCTTTGTACTTGCACCTACTTTCATGATTAGGTGATTTTCACAGGACAATCACAAACCCGACGGATGGTTTTACACCGGCTGACCACAAACCGATACTGGTGGTTTTCAAGTGGTTTACCGCAAACCACATCATGATGTGCCAAGTACTATTTTTAGCCCTCATCAATATCACACTGTAGGGAATAACATTACTAGAAATATTTGACATTTCTATCTCTAAGAACCACAATGTTCTTAGTTGTAGCCAATGTTTGTTGATCGCTGACACTTGATCTCGAACAACATAGAAAACCACCACTACCACTGGAAGCTACCCTTGATTTTATCCATTTTGGCGTATAATGGGAATGGAACATTTGATATCATCCCCCCCAAATGTGAAATTGCAAATAGGAAGATAGAAAAGGAAAATTATATCGTGTTGCATCTTACTGTCTGGATCTTGCTGCACATGATCACCATTTCCAATGAACATATTCACTAACCGATCATCTTCCAACAAAGTACGTCAGTTAGAAGATCACCATAGTTAGAGGATCACTACAATTATCTATCATCCTATGCAACTATTTTCTAGTATACACAATACACATAATGCAACAGGAACACTGCAAAGAAGATCACCATAGTTAGAGGATCGAGCTATATGAATGTTTAATTCTTTCAACATTTGAAGGTTGTGGGAGTCTACCTAGCCATTTTTTGCAAAAAAATGTGGTGCATCCTTAAATCTATTGATCTCTTATTGAGAAATCCTTGAGTCACTCTGAGACATTAGTTCTTAGTCCTCAAAGAGAGGAGTCGAATATCGAATGTGGAGAAGCAATTGTTGAAATGAAATTTTTGATTGGGTGTTTTCTTATTGTCAAAATATTTTTTGCAAGGAGATGACACAATGGAATCCCTTCCAAATGATTGTTCCATATGAGTGGCTTACATATATAGGAATTTCCATGACTTGTGGCAATTGATCGAGGTCACAAATTAGAATGACATATCTATTTCCGAATTCAAATGTCTTGGAATGTTGTCAATTTTGCTAAGAATTTTTTTACCGATGAAACTTATTTCATTAATAAGAATATACTCAATATGTTTAAGGGATTCCTGAAAATACAACAATGTATGGCCATCAAGGAGTTTGAATTCTTTGATATGAATACAAAGGCATGTATGGAATAGGGATGCAGAGATGTTGAAAGCTGAAACCTCAATAGGGGCTAGTATAAGGAGAGGCGAGAGAGATGTGGTTGATGCAGACATAAATGAATCCCTGATTGTATTTATCAAATATGATTTTTCTGTTCCATCTGTACTTTAAACTATCAATTTTAATGGAGGTAGATGGGTTTTGTTGAAGTAGTGATGTACTATGATATCGAGAGCTGACTATTGATATGAAGATAAAGGAAAGGTGAATGGTAGTGGCTTGGAATGCATTTTTTGTGTAATTTATTTCAGATTTATTCACCTTGATGAAATATTTATTTGAAAGGAAGGGGGAACATCATTAATGTTCCAATTATGCTAGTTATCAAATTCTCAGTTACCCAACATTTCAGGACTGTTAAGACCTATAATGTTATTGGGATAAAGCTGTGCCAAATATATCCATTCATGCATATGTTTTTGTTGAAGAGTATTCTTGAGTTCAAAGTTAGTTGAACTATCTGAAGAATACACAATTTTTTATGTAGAGCATGTAACATGCCATGAGTTGTAGTATTTTGTAACAAGTGTAAGGTACAAATGATTTCAGGCGGGCTTAAGCCAATTTCAGAAACAATTTTATGAAAAGACTTGTGCAAAAGGATTTCTGACTAGCAGAAAAAGCTCAAAAGATGTTGAATCTTGAAGCAGAACATCCAGAAATATGGGGTCGACACAAATAATTACTAGGCATGAACGTAATTTCCATTTATCACCTTTTTGGTACTTATTGTAGTTCCATTCTCGCACAACCTGAATAAGAGAAAGGGGCTCTATACTTGTAGGATGGTTCCTATATGCATCTAAGAAAATGTTTGTTTCTTGTATTTGGGTCTCATTTTCAATGACGCACCTCAATATTTTCCTACCAACATTTAATGAAATGAAAGAATGACTACACATAACAAGTGAATATTTTTGGAGCATGTGGCAGGTTTCTTGTGCATTTATGTCATGCTCAACAACGCCTTCTGTAAACATTTTCCGAATGGTGATGTGTTCTAGAAAATTAGGTTCAATATCTCTAGAGAACCTGGAAAGCATTTGGTGATATGTTTCTGAACATTTCTCTACCTTTGAAGGATATTTTACAATGTACTTCAGGACTGCATGGTGATAAAGGACATGGTGACAGTTGATATTGGATCTCCATATAGATAACATAGTTTGGTTGTAAATGCTCAATTTATCATCATTTATAGAATGGAGGTACTTAATTTTCCCATATCTCTTAATTACTAAATATGAAGTAGGTTGATTGTCCTAGGTTGCATTGTACTGACATAATAGGCACGAGTATGTTTTGCGCAAGCATGTTTTCTCAGTACATTGCATGTGGAACTGAACATGATTAAGTAGTTATTAAAGGCTTGCAAGTGGAGAGGAAGACAATATTTGGGATGTATTTAACAAACAAGGATCATCCTGAAGAGACTTGAGAACAAAATCCAATTAGTTGTAAGCTGGTCGGGGGTTCTAGGAAAACAAGAAATTATCAAAGTATTGTTTATTTGCTTCAACAGAGGCCATATTTTCTTAGTCTAATGCATCAACATTGGGAATATTTGTAAGCCACTGATTAACTAAAATGTGGAATAAGTATGGTAATTTAATCTAACTAGGAACAACAGTAAATGACAGCTGAATGAATAAAGGAAAATGACCCAAGCAACTAGGCTAATGAAAATAAAAACCCTAATATGCAAAGAAGGTTTGGAAGGAGCTTAGTTGATTCGTGACGAACTTGATTGGACTGTGTCGCAGAGCTGACTAGGAGGAACATGAGGAGGAAATGACTATGCCGATGTTTGAAAACTTACAAATCTAGGATATTTGAAGGGACTGGGGCACCTAGGATAGGTATCAAGGATGCTTGTGGACACCCTAATTTGAGTTCTAGGCGCCATGGTCTGTGTTGGAGGTCCAAAAACTAGATTTGCAGGGTCACAAGGTTATGTGAAAATCTTTGATTGTCTGCCATGTCAGTATTGTATCTGAAATGCGTTCATTGTATGTTGCTACCGGTAGTCCTTAACGAAGATAAGACTTGTAAAACCCCAAAACAAGCATCAAACCGTAAAAAAGAAAGATGTAAAGGAAAGGGTTGGACTAACCTCAACGGCCACAATTGTGGACTTAATAAGTGAGCATTGCACATTACATCTCAAACCCAATTTAGTTCTGTGTGTAAGTGTGTGCAATCATGCCCTAGATTGCTCTTGTGTCAGTCGCACTTTGTAAAAGTAGCGAGTAATAACTATGTGTAGAAAATGTATTAGAATGGTGAATGAAATAGAATATATTTGCCCCACATTTGCCCTTATGCTTGTGTGATGTGGAGGAACTAACCTTGTGCCTTGTGATGGAGCTAGATGGATGCAAACGGAGCCTTAGATGCTTTAGATGGATGCAATTCTAGGTGGATGATAGTAGTGACTAGATGCTTGGTCTCTCATTATAGTTTCATAACTTTATTTTTATATGGTTATTTTATTTTAATTTCGTAATTAACCCCCGAAGAGGTAGAATCACAAGAAAGATGAAAGTGCTCAAACGACTAAAAAGTGCGCAAAAAAGTGGCGGGAAAGCGGGAAAGAGGATCAGGGCACCCTGACTAGGACTAGGGCGCCTATAAGTCACCCTAGTATAAGGATGAGTGCACCCCAGTCAAGGCTAAAATGATGGAAATGAGTGAAGACAAGACTAGGAAAGTATGTGCTAAAGGTCAGCAATAACGACATAGAAAGTAAAACAAAATAGCCAAAAGACGAGGGGTTAATTAGTACCTTTCTTTCACTCAAAAACCATATGAATAGTAGTATGAGATCGAGGACTAAATAATTTCTTAAGTGCATGATTTTATGTCTACATTTTCCCCCACTTTATGTTGGTGAATGGAAAGCTCGGTAACACAAAGTAGATAGAGATGCGTACCTGATGTCCATAAAGATTGTAGTAGAAAACGCACTTGAAGGACTAGACAAAGCATGGAATGCCAAAAATATGATGAAGCGTGGAAACTAAAGATGAAAAAGTGCAAAAAAGTGATGAGAGTAAACCTAGGGCGGAAACGCATGTGTATTTGTTGATGTGTGTGATGTACCTACATGGTTAGTATAATTGTGTACTGTCGCAAAGTGTTATCGTTGTTGCCCCCATTGTTGTGGTTGTTGTTGTTGATGACTACTTGTTTCTCATATGGATGGAACTGTAAGGAGAAAAATGATCAAGTATTCAAATACGCATGTATATATGTGTAAAAACACTTGTAAAAAGATGCATGTATGTATATGTAAAAGCATTTAAAATAACATGTAAATGAAAAATGGAACATGTGTTCACCTGATCCATGATTGAGAGAAAGGGTGCAGAAAGAGGATATTCTTGTCTTGGGTTTTTTGAACGCTCTGAATGCCATATGTCTGAAGAAGTATATGGGATGAATTCCATTGTATCCTCCAACCTTTAACTTCTTCTCTGAATATGTGTATGAAGAGATCTCTATACTTGTCTAGTTTTTAGGACAATCTGACATCACTGGATGAAGTAGTATAAGGAGGCACACCCATTGTAACCTTTGAGCCTCTAACTTGCTCCCCATAATGCTAAGGACACTATGTCTTGTAAAATTTTCTCGTGTATGGGGTTCGTAGACTAGTCTGAACCTGGTCGCTATATAACCCACAATGACAAGGGCAGAATTTGAACTGAAATTGTACACATAATGCCAAGGGAGGAAAACTGAACTGTACCCATAATGCCAAGGGATGACAGATGAACTAACTACACCAGTATAGATCTTTGTATAGTATGTAAACCCAAAATTATGCCCCCCGTCTTTGGGGGTGCATGCAACATCGCTAATAGGAAAATGCGGCCCCAAAAGAGAACCGATCACATGGACTCTGTAACCCTGCAGGGAGAAAGGAAAGCGCTCAGTAGAAACCAAGGCATGCATAAACAAGAGGCTAACCAAATAATAATTGTTAGTATAAACAAGCATACGCATGTATAAGATAATATGTAATCTATGCAAGCAGTGTATGAGCTACCAAGCAATATAGTAGTATAAACACGCAAGGAAGACAAAGTAAGCTCACACAAAGCAGGATGCAAACATGGGACAACACTCACAATGTCGCAAGACATGCAAGACCATCATGGCCACATACAACAAAACAAGTGTGCACACCAAACATAGGGCAAGGTCCACATACAATAGCAAATAAAACAAGCAAGTACAAACAACAGATAGCCATGGAAGTAAATAATCTTGCAAAACAAATGTTATACATGAAGCACCCATTAGCATGTTAGAAAGATAACCAGTATGTCAAAAAACATGTATAACCATGTAATATAGAGTGTTAAGTACAAAATGAAACAATAACACCTGTGAGAGACGAATGTGGATGCCCCTAGCGACCAATGTAGGATGGGTAGAAGGCGAGCATCCGTGTCGGGTGTAAGAGACTTGTATCTGCGATCACAACTAGAAAAGGATGTGAACGTGCATGTGTGGATGGTATATATAAATGACATACAAGATATCTAATTATTCATGTGTAATGAAGCAACCATATACAAGAAAATGTAAACAAGAGTGAGAGCAAATAAAGAATATGCTAGCATGTTCTCGGATGGGTGGAATGGAATGCAATATGGATGCCACGATTTGTGTGGTCCCTCGACGTGAATGGAATTGTATGCTATGAGGTTCATTTAGTTTTCCCCCTCAACAATCAAGAATGAATTGTAAATGAGAGCGCGTCATCGGTAAATGGTCAAAGAGTGTATTGTGTCTAACGCGTTGTGATGAATGTGTATGTGTGTGGCGATGAGATGCGACCTAGAAATGAAATGTGTACATCAACCCTATAGTCGAAGCGTAAATGACGACAAGATGATCTAAAAGAGCGTTGATGTAGCCGAAAGTGTACATCACTACTAGATGAATAGAAGGGAGGGGCTGATGTAGCCTAAAGCATGTACCACTACAAGATGAATGAAATAGGTGACCATTTAAACTAAAACGTATGTCACTGAACCGAGTAATGTCACATTCTAGAAAGGTCGAATGATGAACATGTGCAAGAATGCGAAGGTCCATTTGATTTGTAAACCCTCGGCAGTCGAGTATGGACCGAGGAACTAAAGTGTGTCATAGGGTAGTGAGTGCAACACATAGAAGACAATATGGTATGTGTGATGTGATAATTAGATGACCATATGATGTGTAGAGATTGAGTAATATGCATATGTAATAGTATGTAGTGCAATGTAATGTTAATAGAGTGGTATTGATGGACATAATAGCAAGATGAAATATGCATGATATGTAGATAGTCGTGATGAGTAAGTAATATGCGCGTGAAAGAGATACAGGGTAGTCAATGTGTATGAGCACTATGTGATGAGTATGGATGACCATGTAATGAATGTAAAGTGTAATGTGTAAGATGCAATGTAAATTGCTTAATCAACCCTTGGTATAAATGTATGTGTGATGAAGACCCTAATATGATGTGTAGAATATGTATGATGTATATATGCGCAATGACAAAATGTGTATGTAGACTAAAAGTTTAAGGTGTGTGGTATGTAAGATGAGAAGCATATAATGTCAAACCATGAGTGATAGACTAGTAGTATGCATGATGTGTAGATGTGTAATGATTTAGACTAAATGTAAGAGTGGTATGATGTAAGATGCAAGATGTGTGAATAGACTATTGTGCAGTGTGTGGGGGTCATGTGTAGTAAGCCCTCAACAGTCAATTGTGAGCTGAAGCACAAGAGTGTGTCATCGGGTAATGACGACACTAGTATAATGTGTGATAAATATGTCGAATGCTGATGAAGATGTGATGTATGCATAATACAAAGTATGAGATGATGGTGCTAGATGCTGGGACTATGGTTAAGGTGGGTGTTGGGTGCTATGCCCCCCAAGTATAGAAGATGAAGGATCGAATCATGTAATGTCATCTAAGAGATCGTTAGTTTTAAGGTCAAAATCATATGGATAAGCATTAGAGACCTGAGAAGCAAATAGTGTCTGGTTGATCATTTAATGAACCATTAAGGCGTAAGTTGTACATAACCCATGGAGTATTCCTCATCAATGAATGGAGGAAGTGGGCAACCGTGCGCATACCAATGAGTGAGATTTTGCGAATAGCCAAGAAAAGAACTATTGCAAATAAAGACACAACCAAAGGGCATGGGGAAATGATATGTCTGTATGATCAGGATCGAGATGTGCCGCCTAATGTAAGTCAAGCCATGATTGCTCCTAATGTGAGCGGAGAAGAGTCAAGGAGTGCGCACACTAGATAGACTTTAAGATGGAAGACACGCAAGACCATAAGTAGCGGTAATAGTGACAAAGTCCATAATATAGATGAGGATCATGAGTAGGGGGACAAAGGTCATCATAAGTAAACCCAAGTCTGAGCTAGAGCCATTGTATGAGAAAGATGGTGTCATCACAAGTAGAATCAAATGGAATTATGTTCCCAATATGATTCATTCATGAAAAGTGTGCAAGGTGAACGGTGAGCATGCTAACAGAGGCAGTATGCGTGAAGGCGTAGGTGATAGAGCGACATCCATAGACTAGATAGTCCCCTGATAAGGAATCATAACAGCAGCAATAGTAGTAGGCGACATAGAAGAAACTACATCTATCACATAAATACAACCTTCAAGTGGTGGCAAGTGAGGTATTTTGTCGATAGGTTGAGGATCATCAGTAGTATCAGTACGTGGAATAAGAAGACTAGTATTAGGATAATGCACACAATATTGGAATGGGTCATGATCACAGAGAATAATATATTCAATGCCTTCGTGGAGGAATTTAAAATAATGATGTACAATAGAGGAAATGGATTGCATGGCACGAAGCCATGGACTTATGAGTAGACAGTTATATGAGACTAGGAAATTAATGACAAAAAACACAGTGGGGATTGGTTTGTACCCTACAGTGATAGGTAGTGTAATGTGACAACACATAGATGAAAATAACCATCACAAGCACACAGTGAAAGACAAGATGGAATAAAGTTACGAGCTGAAAGACTGACGTGTTGAAGGAATGACATGGGACATAAGTTGAGTTCTAAACCATTATCAACTAAAGTGCGCCTAATACCTATATTGAGAATTTGAATCATAATATGCAAGGGTGGATCATTATCAAAAGTGTTGAAATTAGCAGGAAGATTAGATTTGAATGATAAGTGTTAAGAAAATACATATAAAAAAGTTTGATACACGGATTTAGGATGCATATCAACATGAATTTGGGTAGTATCTAGAAGATGTTGGACTCTATACCTTACATCAGCATGCACAAGCAAATAATCAATGATTGAGATGTTCATGATGACTAGACTCTAGGATGCCAAAGAGTGAAAATCTTATATGCGTGAAGATGGATTCGAGTTCACCAAAATGATTAACTAAAATGTGGAATATGTGTAGTTAATCTAACTAGGAACAATAGTAAATAACAATACTAAAATGCTTTAAATAACAACTAAATAAACATAAAACGTGACCCAAACAACTAGGCAAATGAAAGTAGAAACACTAGTATGCAAAGAGGGGTTGGAAGGAGCTTAGCTAATTTGTAGGATGATCTGAACTGTCACTTCAGGTTCACCAAAATGATTAACTAAAATTTGGAATATGTGTAGTTAATAAAAATAGGAACAATAGTAAATAATAGTACTAAAATGATGTAAATAACAACTAAATAAATATAAAAAGTGGCCCAAGCAACTCGGCTAATGAAATTCGAAACCCTAATATGCAAAGAGGGCTTGTAAGGAGCTTAGCTGATTTGGACTGTGTCGTAAAATATACTGAATATTCTTGAAGTAGGAACGAACATGCAAAGGTCCTGAAAGGCCAAATCTAAACCGTTTAGCTAGTGGGACACATGGGAGAGGATCAGGGTGCATGTGGGTGTCCTAGTATGCTTTCTAGGCACCCTGGTCTTTGTAGGAGGTCTAAATACCAGATTTATAAGGTCGCTAGATGACCTGAAGCCTTCGTTGTCTATCACACTAATGTATCTGAATTGCACTGGATGTCGCTGGTAGTTAGTGATGAAGAAAAGACATGTAAAATCCCACGACAAACATCAAACCTTGAAAAAAGAAACATACATATGAAGGGTTTAGACTGACCTCACTTGTCACAATAGTAGACTTACTTAGTGTTATACTACATCTTAGACCCAATGTAGTTCTATGTGTAAGTTTGTGTAATCACGCCATAGGTGTTTTTGTGTGTCAGCTGCACTTTTTGAAAGAAGCAGGTGATAAATATGTGTAGAAAATGGAATAGAATTGTGGATGGAATAGAATAAACTTCCCTCCTATGTTTGTGTGATGCAGATGAACCGGTCTTGTGCCTTGTGATGGAGCTATATGGATGCAAATGGAGCCTTTGATGGATGAAACCTTAGGTGATGATAGTAGTGCTTAGTGCTTGGTCCTTCATTAGGGTCACACAACTTTATATTTATATAGTTATATTGTTCTAATTTTGTAATTAACCTCGAAAAGGTTGACCACAAGAAAGATAAAGTGTTCAAACGGCTAGAAAGTGCCCAAAAAGTGGTGGGAAAGTGGGAAAAGAATCATGGCACCCCGACTAGGACTAGTGCACCCGTCGGTGCCCCAGTACTCGCCTGTGCACTCTAATCAAGGATAAAATCATGGGAAATGAAGAAAAAAGATTGGGCAAGTATGAGTTGAAGGTTGACAATGGCGACAAAAAGCAAAGTGAAATGGACAAAAGACGGGGGATAAATATTACTTTCTTTACTCAAAACCCATATGAATAATAATATGAGACCAGGACTAAATAATGTCTAAAGTGCATGATTTTGTGTCTACATTTTCCCCTACTTTATGTTGGTGAGCAGAAAGCTTGATAGCATTAATTAGATAGAGATTCGTACCTGATGTCCATGAAGATTATAGTATCAAAGGCCTAGACAAAGTGTGGAATGACAAAAAGATGATGGAGCATGGAAACTAAAGATGAAAAAGTGCAAAAAAGTGATGAGAGTGAACCTAGGGTAGAAACACGTGTGTAGTTACCGATGTGTGTAATGTACCTGCATGGTTATTTTGGTGTGTGCTACCACAAAATGTTGTTGATTTTCCCCCCATTAGTATTGTTGTTGTTGTTGTTGTTTTTGACTTCTTATTTCTCATCTGGACGGACCTACAAGGAGAAAATGATCAAATATTCAAATACACATGTATATATGTGCAAGAACGCATGTAAAAAAAACGTATGTATATGTATGTAAATGTAAAAGCATGTTAAAATGTAAAATGTGCAAATGAAAAATGGAACCTATGCACTTCATCCATGTTGAGTGAAAGAGTGTAGAAGAGGATATCTTGTCTTGGGTTTTTTGTGTAATCCAACACCATAGGCCGAAGAAGTATAGGGAGGAATTACACTATATCCTCCAACTTTTAACTACTTCCTTAAATCACATGTGAAGATATTTTGTATTGTCTGGTTTTTGGAGTGATCTGAAGCCACTAGCTAAAGTAGTGTAGGGAGGCACACCCATTGTAACCTCCAAGCCTCTAAATTCTCACCAGAATGCTAAGGACACCATGTACTATAAAAGCCGCTATGTATGGGACTTGTAGACTATTCTAAACCCACTTGCTGTATAATCCCACAATTCCTAGGGCTGAAACTAAATTGACTATACTGGTGTAGAAGTGTTGTGTAATATGTAAAAAACCCCAAATGATTCCCCCCCTCTTTGGGGGCACATGCAACTTCGCTAATAGGAGAATGTGGCCCCAAAAGAGGACCAACCACATGAACTCTGTAACTCTACCCTATAGGGGGAAAGGAGTGCGCTTGGTAGAAACCAAGGCATGCACAAAAAGTAAGGCTAGCAAAAAACAAGTGTTAGTACGAACAAACATGCATGTAGAAGTAAATGCGTAAGCTACCAAGAAATAGAGTAATGTAAACATGCAAGATGAAAAATTAGTCCACCAAAGCGGGTTGTAAATATGGGACACCACTCACGATGTCACAAGACACACAAGGCCATAATGAGAACATACAACAAACAAGTGTGCACACCAAAGAAAGGGTAAGGCTCACATATAATAGCAAACAAAATAAGCAAGTACAAAAAACAAATGGTCATGGAAGAAAATAATTCTGTAAAACAGATGTTGCACATGAATAACCCGTTAACATGTTAGAAAGATAACTCCTATGTCAAAATCATGTAAAAACAAGTAATGTAAAGTGCTAAGTACAAAATGAAACAATAACACATGTGAGAGACGAATGTGGATGCCCCCAACGACAGATGTAGTATGGGTAGAAGGCGAGCATCCGTATTACGTGCAAAATACTTATATCTACGATCAAAACTAAGAAAAGGTGTGAACTTGCATGTGTGTATGGTATAGATAAATGACATATAAGAGATCTAACTAGCATGTGTAATAAAGCGACCATATATAAGAAAATGTAAGCAATAGTAAAAGAAACAAAGATATGCAACATGATGTGGATGGATGGAATGGAATTCAGTATGGATGGTAGGAGCCATACCCCCCCCCCCTAAGTGAATGGAAATGTATGTAGTCAGGCTCATTTGGTTTTCCCCCTCAATAGTCAAGAATGAACCGAAAACGAGAGCGCGTCATTAGGAAATGGTCAAATAGTGTGTTGTGTTTGACATGCTATGATGAGTGTGTATGTTTGTGTTGATGTGATGCGACCTAAAAATTAAATATGTGCGTGACCCTATAGCCAAAGTGTATATCATGACAAAATGATCGAAAGAGTGATGATGTAGCCTAAAGCGTATATCACTACTAGATGAATAGAAGGGATGGTGATGTAGCCTAAATCATATACCACTATAAGATGAATGAATAGGTGACCATTTAGTCTAGAGTGTATGTCATGAACCTAGTAATGTTGTGTGATAGAAGGTCGAATGATGAACATGTGAGTATTATAAGGTCCATTTGATTTGTGAACCCTCGGCAGTCGAGTATGGAACGATGAAATAAAGTGCATCATAGGGTAATGAGTGCAACACATAGATGAAAATATGGCATGTGTGATGATAATAGATGACTATATGATGTGTAAGATGTTTGATATGCAATGTATATGATGTAATGAAAAATGTATAGATAGACTAATATCATGAAATGTGAGTTATGTGATGTGTATGATGAGTAATATGCAATGCTAGATGTAAGTGTGACACATGTATGATGAATACTAGTACATTGTGTATTCAATGTGTGGTGTGTAAATGCGCAATTCCAGTATGTAATATAGACCCTAAAAGTGTGATTCATGTATAATGATGACTAATATGATGTATGATGTGTAGATACAAATGTCAAAATGATATAGACTAAATGTAGAGTGTAAAGTGTAAGATATATGATGCAAGATGTGTGAAGAGATGTAATGTGCAATACATGTTGTACAATGTGTAGGGTTCATGTGTATTATGGCCTTAAAAGTCAAGTGTTAACCGAAGCACAAGAGTGTGTCATCAGGTAGTGACGATACTAGGATAAGCGTGATGAGCGCACAATGTGATGAAGATGTGAGATGTGTATGTTAGAAGTATGAAATGTGGTGATAGACGATGCAACTAGGTTGGGGGGTTTGAATGTTATGCCCCCTAATTGTAGAAGATGAATGATTGATCATGTAATTTCATCCAAGAGATCATCAGTTTCTGGGTAAAAATCATATGGATAAACATTAGATACCTAATAAGCGATAGTGTCTGGTTGATCATGTAATGAACCATTAAGGCATAAATTGTACATAACCATGGCATATTCCTCATCAGTGAATGGAGGAAGTGGTCAATCATGCACATACCAACGATTGAGATTATGAGTATAGACAAGAAATGAACTATTGCAAATGAATATGCAACCGAAGGGCATATGTAATGAAATATAAATATGATTAGGATCCAATGTGCCCCTATATAAGTAAGTCAAGAATATCCTTATGTGAGTGGAAAAGAGCATGGAGTACGCAATAGATAGACTGTAAGATGAAAGAAATGTAGATCATAAGAAATGGTAATAATGATGAAGCTATAATATAAACGAGGATCATGAGTAGGAGGATAAAGGCATTCAAAGAAAAACTGAGTCAAGCTAGACCATCATGTGAACAGATAGTAACATCACAAGTGGGATCAAATGGAATATGTTCCCAATATGAGTCATTCATGAAAAGTGTGCAAGTGAAAGGTGAGTGTGCTAATGGAGGTAGTATGTGTGAAGGAATAGGTGATAATGCAACATCCATGGAATGGATAGGCCCCTGATAAGGAATAATAATAGTAGTAGTAGGTGACATAGAAGAAATTACATCTATCACACACATATCACCTTCAAGTGGTGGCAAGTGAGGTTGTTCATCCATAGGTTGAGGATAATCTCTAGTATCAGTATATGGAATATGAAGTGACGGGTCATTGTATTACCAGTCATTTAACCAACTCATAGACAAGTTGGTGTCATTATAACCAAGGCAGTGTCTAAATCTGTATGCAAAAGGAGAAAGGAAAATCTTATCCAACAGTACTTCTTCCTAAGAAAACATACAAAAATTAAACATGCATGAAAAAGTTGTACACAACAACTAAACTATTTGAAATAAATATGTAGTAAATAAACTATGCTAATAAATAATAGAAAAATCCTCCTCCTTGGGGAAGAGTGACTTTTGGCCATTATCTTCCCTTTGGATTTGAAGCAACTACAATTAACTTTTAAAGCTGCACTTGTATTGATTCAAAGATTTACAAAATATGCCCCTTTTCCAAATATATGGAAGAGCTATTTATAGACATTACTCCTAGTTTACTTGGTCCACACTCTAAGAACTAACTACCTATTCTTGGGTGGATTTATTTAAAGCATTAAATACTAAACAAACTTGACTATAACAACCCACTTATCGTGGAGAATATTTCTACAATAGAACTCATCCCTTTAATCTAGGAACACAAAGTGGGAGAGTACTTATTCAACATTCCTAATACTATTCCACCATTTTCTCAGCCTTGAAACATGGAGAGAAAATGGAGGAGTGCTAAGTATTCATGAATTTGAATAGGGTTCTTGGAATGTCACATGCATTCATGACTTTGGATTGCCACATGTTTGGATCTATATTCTTAGTTGATGACATGGAAGCAAATAGTAGGCTGAATAGTTCGGTGCTCCTTTACATTATTTTGGAACAAACCAAAATGACTTTCACTAGCTAGGCATTTCCATGTAGCTGTGTGAAGAATTTCCATAGCTAGGCATTTCCATAGCTATGTGAAGAATTTCCGTAGCTGCAATCTACGAACTTGGGTACAGTTGCTTATGACCTATTTTCTACACACTATTGCATTCCAACTTTAGAAGAAATATCAAGAAATAACAACAATTAGATTGCAAATAGATTTCTGAAGAGATGATAAGATAAATCCTATATTCTACCTTAAATATGATATCTGTTATTAAAACTACATCTAAATTCACTTGAAAGATTTATTTTGAGAGAGAGAATAAGAATGTTATTTGGTGATATAATGAGACATATTTTGGTCTCATCATGAAGCCTAGTATTAGGATCATGCACATAATATTGGAATGGGTTGTGGTCACAGAGAATAGTATATTGAATGCCTTCATGCAGGAATTTAACACAATGATGCACAGTAGAGGCTACTCTTAATTGCATGGGATTCATGAAGCCATTCCCTACCGAGTAAAAATTTATAGGAGACTAGGAAATCAATGACGAAAAACTGCGAGGATTGTTTTATTCTCTACAATGATAAGTAGTGTAATGTGACTAGCACATCGATGAAGAGAACCATCACAAGCACGCAGTGAAAGACAAGATGGACTAACACTATAAGCTGAAAGACTGAGGTGTTTAAGGAATGACATGGGGCATAAGTTGAGTTCTGAACCATTATCAACTAAAGTGCGCTTAATAACTATATTGAGAATTTGAATCATAATATGCAAGGGTGGGTCATTATCAAAAAGTTGAAATCGATGGGAAGATTAGATTTGAATGATAAGTTTTTAGAAAATTCTTCTACAAAAGTTTGATACACGGATTTTCGGATACATATCAGCTTACGAATGTGGGTAGTAGCTAGAAGATGTTAGACTTTATACCTTACATCAGGATGCACAAGTAAATAATTAGTGATTGAGATGTTCATGATGACTAGACTCTAGGATGCCAAAGAGTGAAGATCCTATATGAGTGAAGATGGAGTTGAGCTCACCAAAATGATTAACTAAAATCTAGAATATGTGTATTTAGTCTAACTAGGAACAATAGTAAATAATAGTACTAAAATGATTTAAATAACAACTAAATAAATATAAAAAGTGACCCAAACAACTAGGCTAATGAAAGTAGAAACCCTAATATGTAAAGAGGGTTCAGAAGGAGCTTAGCTGATTTGTAGGATGATCTGAACTGTCACTTTGGGTTCACCAAAATGACTAATTAAAAGTTGGAATATGTGTAGTTAATCAAACTAGGAACAATCTAAATAATAGTACTAAAATGATGTAAATAACAACTAAATGAATATAAAAAGTGACCCAAGCAACTAGGCTAATGAAATTATAAACCCTAATATGCAAAGAGGGCTTGTAAGGAGCTTAGCTGATTTGTAGGATGATTTGACTATGTCGTAAAATAGATTGAATATTCTTGAAGTAGGAACCATGTAAAGGTCCTAAAAAGGCCAGATCTGAATTGTTTAGCTAGACTGGGGCACATGGGAGAGGATTAGGGTGTCTGTGGGTGCCCTAGTCTGTTTTCTGGGCACCCTAGTCTATGCAGGAGGTCCAAAAACCATATTTTCAAGGTTGCTAGACAATCTAAAGCCTCCATTTTCTGTAGCACTAATGTATCCAAACTGCGTTGGATGTTGTCTTATAGTCAGTGATGAAGAAAAGACTTACAAAACCCCACGACAAGCAACCAACCCTAAAAAAAGAGAGATGCATATGAAGGGTTCAGAATGACCTCAGCTACCAAAATGTTAGACTTACTAACTGAGCATTGCACTATATCTCAGACCTGATGTAGTTCTATGTGCAAGTGTGTGCAATCATGCCCTAGGTGCTATTGTATCAGTTGTATTTTGTGAAAGTAATGATAAATAACTATGTGTAAAAAATGTAATAAAATGGTGGATGGAATAGAATAAAGGTTCCCTCATATGCTTGTGTGATGCAAAAGAACCAACCTTGTGCCTTGTGATGGAGCTAGATGGATGCAAATGGAGCCTTTGATGGATGCAACCCTAGGCGATGATAGTACCTGCTTATTGCTTAGTCCTTCATTATGGTCACATAACTTTATTTTATATGGTTCTCTTTTTATAATTTCGTAATTAACCCCGAAAAAGCTGACCACATGAAATATAAAGTGTTCAAATGGCTAGAAAGTGCCCAAAAAGTGGTGGGAAAGTGGGAAAAGTATCAGGGCACCCCAATTGGGACCATTGCGCCTGTCGGTGCCCCAGTACTAGCCTGAGATTTTTCTTCGGTAATCCCTAGTCAAGGATAAAATGACGGGAAACGAAAAAAAAAGAGTGGGCAAGTATGAGCTGAAGGTCAAGAATGATGACATAAAGCAAAGTAAAATGGTTTCAAAAGACTGGGGTTAATTTGTACTTTTTTTCACTCAAAAATCATATGAATAGTAGTATGAGACCGGGACTAAATAATGTCTAAAGTGCATGATTTTGTGTCTACAACCAAAAGAAACCATGGACATGTGTAGACCCTCTATGTTGTTATTCATACATGTGTAAAAGATGGAACATAAACAAAAGCTCATGTATCTCAAAAGAAATTGGAAATTGGGAAAATTAGTACATGTACCATTAGTCTTTCGCCCCAAGCTTAGTTTCTGCAATATTTCTTCACGGAAGATTGTGAATATTTGGTGCAAGTAAGAAAATACACAGTGAACCTGTTAGAGAAAATGTTAAGGGTCCTACAAATTTTTGAAGAACATGGATTTTTAGGGCAATATTAGGCATAATATTAAGGAGATCTTTCCATTTGGTGTTAGCGGCACTCAGGGTGAAGAATAAAGTTGGTGTTCCCAAATTTTTGTACCATGTTTGAAAGCTCACTTTTGCTTCTAATCCAAAATGATTGTGTCCCTCGAAGTCTTGCACCAAAGTGCATCAAAATATTAGGGAGGTAGTCATTGGGATAATTAAGGAGGTTTTGGTGTAGCTCTTCAATAGTTGGAGGGATGTTGGACTCAATGTTTTGTTTTATGAAAATTGTGGCAGTAGACTATCCGATTCTATGACACATTATGAGATTTAGAAGAAAGTAGTAAAATTTCTAGTGGGAACCAAAGTGGCCATGATGGTAATGCATTAATCGTAGAGCATATTCATACATGGTTTTTGAAACATTGCTTTGCCTACTGTAAAAAAAGTTGGGAAAGCCACGATGAAAATTCCATCTGTGTTATATTCATTTATTGATGAATGTCCTAGATCAGGCCATGGTATCTATGAATGGAGTGTTATGGCCATGAAAAATCAAGAATTATTCAATTTCCTCTTTTTCTATTCCATTATTGTTATTTGTTGGCACAAAAGATGATGAAGGAGATAGTGTTTCACCATAGTTAATGGAATCATCACCACCATTTTCTATAAAATTTTCTTGCATTTGGGGTAATTCCATTGTAACCTTGGTAAAAGAGGAAGAAAAATTAGTTGAATTTAGATGGCAGAGAGAAAAGGGAATCATTTTTTATCATGACATCTTTGTAATATGGATCACGAAGATCTTATATTACAGGGTCATCCAAATACAATATCTACTGACATAGAATCTGCCTTATATTTGATTAGTTGAGTCCCTTCCCTTTGTATGAGTACAATGTCCAAATCTCCAAGGTGAGTGTGAAATGTATTTTTCTATTAAGGAAATGTTTTATAGGAAAATTATGGTGTGACCGGCATATTTGTACTAGCTGTCACATGCTTGGGTGAATTGCAAGATTGGATTAACATGTGCGATTAGTATCTCATTGACTTGGGTTAAAGACTAAAGGAATATAAGGTTGTTTGAATTCAGGGTCCATATTGTTCCATAATGAGAGATCAAAGAGTAAGAGAAATTGGAAATCAAAGTCAAGGGATAACAGATCTAAATCCAAAAGTAAGGGAATTACTTGTTGGAAATGTCGAAAAAAGGACATGTAAAGAAAGATTGTTGGTCAAAGGATAAAGAGAACCAACAACTAGACAAAGGTAAAGAGGTGAATCTTGCTGCATCAGAGGTAATGCAAGATGTTCTTATTCTTTCTTTAGATAGTAGAATTGAATCATGGGTTTTAGATTCAGGAGCTTCTTTCCATGCAACCCCTAATAAGGGTTATTTCAAAAATTATGTCTAGGGAAATTTTGGGCATGTCTATTTGGGTGATGATGAACCTTGCAGTATTACTGGTAAAGGGGAAGTTCATCTAAAATTACATAATGGAAATACATGGGTATTGAAAGATGTGAGGCATGTGCCAAGCCTTAGGAGGAATCTTATTTCTGCAGGGCAACTAGGTGAATCTGGTTGCATGGTTACTTTTACAGGAGACTCTTGGAAAGTCACCAAGGGTGTTTTTGTTGTGGCAAGAGGTAAGAAGGTAGGAACGTTATATTTATCTACCTGTATTACTGATTCATTTTCTGCATTATCTACTTCAGATTCAGATGCATGCATGTGGCATAATCGGTTGGGTCATATGAGTCAAAAAAGGAATGCATATCTTAAAGGCTAAGGGTAAGTTATCAGATTTGAAAGATTTAGATCTTGATTTCTGTGAGCATTGTATCTTTGGAAAGCAAAAGAGAGTGAGATTTCTCAAAGTTGGGGCAACTAAGAAGGAGCAGAAATTAGAGCTTGTACACTCAGATGTGTGGGGACTAGCTCAGGTAGCTTCTCATGGTGGATCCCAGTATTATGTTACTTTCATTGATGATGCTACAAGAAAGGTATGGGTTTATTGTATTAAACGTAAATCTAATATTTTTGAAACTTTTATAAGATAGAAAGCCCTTGTTGAGAATGAATCAAATTCTAAGTTAAAGTGTCTTAGATCTGACAATGGTGGTGAATACTGTAGCAAGGCTTTCAATGATTATTGTTCAGTGAATGAGATACGTAGAGAAAGAACGGTTCCAAGAACACCACAGGATAATGGTGTTGCAGAGAGAATGAACAGGACAATCATGGAACGTGCTAGAAGTATGAGGATACATTCTGGATTGCCCTTGCAGTTTTGGGTAGAAGCAGTTGATACAATCGGTTTATTTGATTAACCGTGGCCCTTCAAGTTCACTAGATGGAGGAATACTAGAGGAAGCATGGACCGAAAAGAGGTAGATCTTTCTTTTCTTAAAGTTTTTGGTTCATAAGATTTTGTGCATGTTGATAGAGAAAATAGAAAAAAGTTGGATGCAAAATCCAAGAGGTGCACTTTCATTGGTTATGGATCTGGTGATTTCGGTTTTTGTTTTTAGGATTTAGAGAATTCTAAAATTGTTAGGAGTCGTGATGTTGAATGGAATGAAAAGAGAATGTACAGGGATCAAATTTTGGTACCCAAGGATGAGAAAATTGAGAAGTTTATTGATGAAAATGAACTCTTGGGTTTTAAAGAAACACCTACAGAAATACACAGTAACCGTGGTCGGTTAGACCCTGAACGACATTGGTCAGATGAACCACCAATGGTTACAGAGGATCAAAACCGGCATCGGTTAGCCAAACCGACATCAGTTAGAGGTGACTGGCATCAGTCATTGTCAGAAGTTGATACTAATGTCCAGGATGTCCAGATTGAGCCTTTGGTACCCCAAACTCCTATGAGAAGGTCACAAAGGGTAAGTAAACTTCCAGAAATATTTTCACCTTCTCTATTTTATCTATTATTGACTGATAGTGGTGAACCAGAAAGCTTTGAAGAAGCAATGCAGGATAAACTCACGTTCAGTGGGAGCATGGCATGGATGAGGAGATGAACTCTTTGGAACAGAACCAGACTTGGGATTTGGTTAAATTGCCAGCAGGAAAGAGAACATTGCAGAACAAGTGGGTTTACAGAATTAAGGAAGAAGAGGGTGGACAGAAAAGGTACAAGGCAAGGCTTGTAGTAAAGGGATTTGCACAAAAGAAGGTATTGATTTTGGTGAAATATTTTCTCCTGTTGTTAAGATGACTTCTATTCGTACTGTATTGAGTTTAGTTGCAGTAGAAGATTTGCATTTAGAGCAACTAGATGTGAAGACGGCTTTCCTTCATGGTGATTTGGATGAAGAGATTTATATGCAGCAGCCGCTTGGGTATGAAGTCAAGGGTAAGGAGAAATTAGTGTGCAGGTTGAAAAAGAGCCTATATGGGCTCAAGCAAACTCCAAGGCAATGGTACATGAGGTTTGATAGTTTTATGCATGAGCATGGTTACTTGAGATGTGAATCTGACCATTGTGTTTATTTCAAGAAGCTTGAAAATGGGAGTTATATTATTTTGTTACTGTATGTGGATGATATGCTTATTGCAGGATCTAGTATGTAGGACATTGGTGAGCTTAAGAGAAAGCTAGCTCACACATTTGCAATGAAGGATTTGGGAGCTGCAAAAAGAATTCTTGGCATGCAAATACATCGAGACAGGAAAAACAAGAAATTGTATTTGTCTTAGGAGGATTATATCTACAAGGTGTTAGAAAGGTTCAACATGCAGAATGCAAAACCTGTTAGCACACCTATGGATGGACACTTCAAATTGAGTAAAGATCAGTGTCCTTCATCACAAGAGGAGGTCAAATACATGACACGAGTGCCATATGCTTCAACAGTTGGAAGTCTCATGTATGCAATGGTTTGTATAAGACCAGACATTGCACAGGCAGTGGGAGTTGTGAGTAGATATATGGCTAATCCAGGTAAAGAGCATTGGAAAGCAGTCCAATGGATACTCAGGTATTTGAAAGGGACATCTAGCATGTAGTTATGCTATGGAGGTTTGGATATTTCATTACGTGGCTATGTTGATTCGAATATGGCTGGAGATCTGGATGGTAGGAGGAGCACTACTAAATATATTTTCACAGTAGGTGGAACGACAGTTAGCTGGATTTCGAGATTGCAGAAGGTTGTGGCTTTGTCTACTACAGAGGCAAGAGTATGTTGCAGCTACAGAGGCTAGCAAGGAGATGATATGGATGAGTAGGTTCATGGAAGAGTTGGGAAATGAGCAAAGTAATTGTAAACTGTTCAGTGACAGTCAGAGTGTAATTCATTTGGCAAAGAACTCAACATTTCATTCGAGAACGAAACACATTCAGTTGAGGTATCACTTCATACGGCAGGTATTGGAGGATGGACAGTTGAATCTGGAAAAGATTCATACGAGCAAGAACCCTGCAGATATGCTAATGAAGCCATTAGCAAAGGAGAAGTTGGAGCTACACTCCACTTTTGTTGGTATTCAAGTTTGAAACTTGAAGAGGAAGAAACAAAGCTTAGGAGGATCCAAGAATGGCGCTGTACAGGTATAGTGTGCAGTTAATCTCCAAGTGGGAGATTGTTGAGTATGGAGCTAAATTACTCATGTTTTAGCATGCAAATAGAACTTGCTGGAAGTTGACAGTAACCGACATCGGTTTCCAGGGTTTGACTGACACCAGTTAGGGCAAGTTGGAACCGACGACGGTTGGGTAGAGCCGACATTGGTTACCTGTGTGACGAGCTTTTAATTAACTCTCGAGGTTTATTTCTATTTTTAGCATTATAATATATTTAATAAATGTAATTACATGGCTAAGTGCCCTAAAGTCTTAAATGACTATTTAAAGCATAAAGCTAGGGTTTAGAATAAGAGGATGTATCATAATTACAAGATAATAATGTGGAGAGAGAATTCTTGGTGAAGAATCAAAAATCTTGGAGGAAGAAAGTACTGAACATCTGAGAAGTGTGGAAGATTATAAATCTTCATTGTATATCTTGTCAAAGCTTTGGATAATAGATTGGCTTGTTTCTTGGTGGACGTAGCCCACACTGGGTGAACCACGTTAAATATGGTGTTGATTTATGTCTCTTGTTTTGTATAATTCTTCTAGTAGAATATCCGTTTTTATTTGCATGTATGCTTAGATATGATATATTGTCTGTACAACCGGTGTGCTAACCCCAACACATAGAACATGAATAAACAAATCACATAAAATTCTTACATCGTAAGAAAGTTCGCTAATGTCAGAGGACAACTTGCATTCAAAATACAACCTGAGATCAACAATCAAATTTCAGCATTTTCTCATACAACAATTTAATATCTCTCCCTCCATGTCTTGAAATACCGCAGCCACAATTGTAGTCCCCTCATTATCAATGCATAGCTACGTTGCAAGGCCAAAGTACGTCTATTCCATGGCCATGTAGGCAATCAAAAATAATTTTCACATTTCTCCACATCGTGAAAAACACCCAGTGGTTAGCTAAATTTTTTGGTTTCAGGTCTCAGACAATTATTACTTTCCCATGAAAAACTATCTTTGGCATCATGCAAATTTCTTGGCATTTGACAACATTCTGGGACGGATTGCCCCGAGCTTCCTTCTCTGCATAAATAGCATATTGGGGCTAATTAGACTTAGTATCATTTCTATTGTTTCTCTTTGTCAATAATAATCACAATCACATAAAATAAGAATGGTTTCCTCTCATAAATGTGGTACATAAGTAAGAGACTTTTTGTAATGTGCTCAACTTAATAAGTTAAGTTGAGTGAGGGCTCTGCAATTGGTAGTCGCATTCTTAACAATGCTATTGATATTCTCACTTGGTTATTATTACAAGACTTTTGTATTGAGCCTTGACTTTTATTTGTTTTCTTTGTGTTAGCCTAAAATGCTCCACATAATTTCAAAAAAATTGTTGGCAGTACATTCTAAAGTTGGCGAAGGCCCAATATCTCAATGGTTAAGCAATTTTTTGACACTTATCTACCGCAATTATCCGCACTCAATCACTTTTTTTAGTCAACACAGATTCTTCATTACTTTTTATTTTGTAAGATTCTCAAAGACATTCGCATAGATGTATACCATATTTTACAAAATTTTTAAAGTATGGAAACTTGAGAGTGGAATTTGATATTTAATTACCAAAACTCCTACTAACATATCATTCTCACCACTAAATATAACACCCACTTATAATAACCCACAACTACATCATCCACAGAGATCGGAATTGCAAATAGCCGAAATACGAAATAACCCACAACTAAATCATCCACAGACATTGGAATTGCGAGTAGCCGAAATACGACCGCAACGATAATACATGTTTAGGATAATTCCTAAAAGGTCGGATCTCAAACTTGAAGGTAGATATAAAGTGGCACATGTGTTGTCCCCTAAGCACCATTGGCTCAAAATCAAAATCCACGACGTACTCGTCCATAATTTTTTACAAAACCACTATTTATTTAACATTTTCATGGGCACAAACTTTTATCTTTTCACTTACCCTTTCCCAATCATACAATTCACTATTACAAAACCCCATAACATAACCATTACATTTGATAAATCTTGAATCCCCGTCTCCACCAGAAGACAGAAAGTCCGTAATTCCCGTCACTTGATGCTACATTTCTCCACTCATTTTTCCCACTTCTTACACTACTACTTAATTATGACCCTCTTTCAGAGCTGACATCAACCGCTCTTGAGGGTTTTACTCTTCACAATTTTGTTTTCAATTCCATGCATAACATCCTTTACTGAAAAAATATCACCTAAAAAAATCAAATGATAGCTCACACTACAAATCCCCTGATCGATGAGTAGATATGTCAGTCATGAAATCTTATGGGAATCAATTTTCCATGCTATAGTCCGTTCCTACATTTTGTACACCCTTGTAGAATTCAATGTATCTACTCAAATTTTGTGAATCATCAGCCACAACCATGATTGCCCAATAACAAAGTAAGTGAAAATTTACATCCAACAACCACCAACCCATATGAAAAATACAATACATATGGCCATGCATAGGTAGAACTAGAATTCTTGATGTCCAAATTTTTCAGTGTAAATTTATTTGAATCATATCTCAACTGGTTAGTAATGCCTCCAACATATTGCTATACTCGACAATACCACTATACCCAAACCTATAAAACACCTCTTTCTTGTGCTCTTACAACTGAAGTCCAACACACAACCAAACCCAAAAGATCCCATTATCTTAGCCACCTAATAACATGCATTATTCAAACCTCCGGTCCTCACATTAAATATCATCCCCATTCACGTTTTTTCAATTGATAAGTTATGGAAAAATTGTTAGCCCAACAAGCAAGAGCCAACAACAATATGATTCTATTTTAAAACAGATTCTGAATCTCCCAAGCCTTAATCCATACATCAAAATATTTTACGAGGATGACCTTATTGTCATCATCCCTAATGATCTTATCATGATGCAACAAACCGAATGTAAGAATTTCCCTAAGAACATGAAGCTCATGATTGCTATGCATGTTCCATCATTCACAAATACATTATTTCTTGAATAATTTAGAATAAAAGGATTGAATCCTCCTACCACACCACCCAAGCTGAAAATTCTCCAGAACAAGGAGATATAGCCTCTATTTTTGTCTTTTGTTGGGTAAGAGGTCATGATGGCTCTGTGGTCAACCCACAAAAATCTTGCTCCCACCCCTAACAAAGCTCATGTAATTATTAGAAATGTGTTGTGGTAACAGTCATGGTATAGGAATGGCCCGACATAAAGGAGTATACATAGAACCACCTGTGAAGAGGGTCAAATGGGGGCCAAGTGTGTTGTATATTCCACCACCCAATATGACGAAGATTAGATTCATAATATATATTGACATTTCTGATGCAATTTCGGACAGTGATTATCTTTGACATGTTTTACCGAGTGCCTCCGTCTTTGGTTAGGCCTTATACATTGACTTCTCCATTGAAGATTTTATGGTTTCAAAATTCATTTTTGAACATATTGATCTCTTGAATGATATTTTTTTGTTTGTACAATTTGTTTTTGAAAACATTGATATTTTGAATTTGATTATGATTGAAAAGAGCTCAACATTCTTGAATCACATCCCATAATTTATTCCATTTTAAAGTATGTGCTGCGTTAGAGGTAGGGATGTTCATGTGGTTGACGAGATAGTTAGGGAGGATCATAGAACATGAATAAACAAATCGCATAAAATTCTTACATCATAAGAAAGTTCACTGATTTCAGAGAACAACTTGCATTCAAAATACACCCTGAGATTAGCAAACAACCTGCAATCAAATTTCAGCATCGTCTCATACAACAATTTAGTATTTGTCCCTCCATGTCTTGAAATACCGCAACCACAGTTGCAGTCCCCTCATTATCAATGCATAACTACGTTGCAAGGCCAAAGTACGTCTATTCCATGGCCACGCATGCGGTCAACAAATATCTTCACATTTCTCTACATCATGAAAAACACCCAGTGGTTGGCCAAATTTCCCAATTTTGGGTGTTAAACAATTATTACTTTCCTGTGAAAACTATCTTTGGCAGTATGCAAATTTATTGTCGTTTGACAACATTATGGGACGGATTGCCCCGAGCGCCTTTCTATCCAGCAATTCCCAATCCTCATCCGACATGGCTGTAGGTTACTTTTCTTTTCCAGCCAAAGGAACATGAAGGTCCTTTTGATATAAGTAATCCTCCATTTGTATCTTCCATAAACAAAAGTTCTGCCCATTAAACTTCTCAACCCTCAATCTACCCTTATATGTCATAGCTCCCACTCAAGCTAAACTTTCCCTGTGATTTACAACTTCAGTAAAACCCACCAAAGCTCTGATACCAATTTTTAGGAATTAGAGAACAAATACGTGGAAACACTTCCTCAAACCACAACAATAGGAAACTATATAGCAAAATTATACTTGTAGAAATATAACAACATAAATAAATAATGCTCAAAAGAAGACAAGACAAGATTTAACGTGGTTCACCCAATGTGGGCTACGTCCACCAAGAACTTGCTTAGATTTTATTATCAACAAGAGTAAAATAATTCTCACATTCCTCTCTCAATTATGAACTCACAACAGAATTCCAAAGATGCTAAACCACATCTAAACCAAAATTGACACCCAATTGCTTAACCTTGATCACTCCACTTTTGTTGTTTAACCTTGATCGCTTCATAGATAATAGATTGGCTCATTTCTTGGTGGACGCAGCCCACATTGGGTGAACCACGTTAAATCTGGTGTTGATTTATGTCTCTTGTATTGTCTATTTCTTCTGGTAGAATATCAACTTTTATTTACATGTATGCTTAGATCTGATATATTATCTGTACAATCGGTGTGCTAACCCCAACAACTGGTATCAGAGTTTTGTTTGAGGGTTTTGTGTGTTGACAAAATTTACTCACAAAGGGTTTTCTGATTGAGCGGGAGCTACAACAATGACAGAAGAAAACAAATACAAGGTAGAGAAATTTGACGACCGAAATTATCAATTATAGAAGATGCAAATTGAGGATTATCTGTATCAAAGAGATTTGTATTTACTGTTGGATGAGAATTCTAGACCTACGAAGATGACTGATGAAGAATGGAAGATTCTTGACAGAAAGGCTTTGGGATCTATAAAATTGAGCCTGGCAGCATCCGTGGCTTCCAATATTGCAGAAACAGCTTCTATGGTAGAGTTAATGAAATATATTGCTAATTTATATGAAACATCTAGTGCTTCAAATAAAGTTTATTTGATGAAAAAATGATTTAGTTCTAAGATGCATAAAGGTGGATCTGCATCTAGACATTTGAATTATTTCCGATCTATTGTAAATCAGTTAAAATCGGTTGCTATACCATTTGATGATGAAGTAAAAGCACTTTTATTCTTATGTTCTTTGCATGATAGTTGGTATAACTTGGTAATGGTTGTTAGTAATACATCATCTGCTAATAATATTTTAAAGTTTGATGATGTGGTTAGTATAATCTTGAATTAAGAAATTCGCAGGAAGAGTACATAGGAATCATCATCTGGAAATGCTTTTAATGTAGAAAGCAGGGGCAGGCAGAATGAGAGATTAAAGAGTAAGAGTAATGGGAAATCAAAGTCAAGGGATAACAAATCTAAATCTAGAAGTAAGGAAATTATTTTTTGGAAATGTGGAAATAAAGGACATGCAAAGAAATATTATTGGTCAAAGGATAAAGAGAACCAAAAACTAGATAAAGGTAAAGAAGCAAATCTTGTTGCATCAGAGGTAATGCAAGATGCTCTTATTCTTTCTTTAGATAGTAGAATTGAATCATGGGTTTTAGATTCAGGAGCTTCTTTCCATGCAACCCCTAATAAGGGTTATTTTAGAAATTATGTCCAGAGCAATTTTGGGCATGTTTATTTGGGTGATGACGAACCTTGTAATATTACTGTTAAAGGGGAAGTTCATCTAAAATTAGAGAATGGAAATACATGGGTATTGAAAGATGTGAGGCATGTGCCAAGCCTCAGGAGGAATCTTATTTCTGCAGGGCAACTAGGTGAATCTGGTTGCATGGTTACATTTACAAGAGACTCTTGGAAAGTCACCAAGGGTGCTTTTGTTGTGGAAAGAGGTAAGAAGGTAGGAACTTTATATTTATCTACTTCAGAGTCAGATGCATGCATGTGGCATAACCGGTTGGGTCATATGAGTCAAAAAGGAATATAGATCTTAAAGGCTAAGGGTAAGTTATAAGATTTGAAAGATTTAGATCTTGATTTCTGTGAGCATTGTATCTTTGGAGAAAAAAGAGAGTGAGATTTCTCAAAGTTGGGGCAACTAAGAAGGAGTAAAAATTAGAGCTTGTACACTCAGATGTGTGGGGACCAGCTTAGGTAGCTTCTCATGGAGGATCCCAATATTATGTTACTTTAATTGATGATGCTACAAGAAAGGCATGGGTTTATTGTATTAAACGTAAATATGATGTTTTTGAGACTTTTAAAAGATGGAAATCCCTTGTTGAGAATGAATCAAATTCTACGTTAAAGTGACTTAGATTTGACAATGGTGGTGAATACTATAGCACGAATTTCAATGATTATTTTTCAGTGAATGAGATACGTAGAGAAAGAATAGTTCCGAGAACACCACAAGAGAATGGTGTTGTAAAAATAATGAACAATATAATCATGGAATGTGCTAGAAGTATGAGGATACATTCTAGATTGCCCTTGCACTTTTGGGCAAAAGAAGTTGATACAACCGTTTATTTGATTAATCACGGGCCTTCAAGTTCACTAGATGAAGGAATACCAGAGGAAGCTTGGACCGGAAAAGAGGTAGATATTTATTTTCTTGAAGTTTTTAGTTCAGAATCTTTTGTGCATGTTGATAAGGAAAATAGAAAGAAGTTGGATGCAAAATCCAAGAGGTGCACTTTCATTGGTTATAGATCTAGTTATTTTAGTTTCCGTTTTTGGGATTTAGAGAATTCTAAAATTATTAGGAGTCGTGATGTTGAATGGAATGAAAATAGAATATACAGGGATCAAATTTTGGTATCCAAGGATGTATCGATTGAGAAGTTTGTGGATGAAAATGAAATCTCAGATTTAAAAGACTTATCGACAGGGTTACACAGTAACTGGTGTCGGTTGACCCCTGACCGACACAAGATAAGAAATTTACATATAATAAATGAATAATCTACAGAAGATAATGCAAAACAAGAGATATCAGGGGCCAAGATGCCCAAATATTCAATATATGCAGAATAATACCCTTAAGGTAGGGCAACACCATACAATGCTCCTTAAGGAAGGAGTAACTCCATAATCTCCCAAGATGTGAATCCACTTCGAGGGGGACACCTCCAATATACCTCTACCAAGTAGAAGAATCAACTCATACATCCATGACCCTCACATAATGATACTCACATCCTTTAAATAGGATGGGTAACATCATGTGTAGCAGCTTCATCATTAAAATTTTCTTCTTCTTCTTCTTCTTCTTCTTCAACAAAATTATGTTTCTTTTTGTTTCCCATCCAGATAAGAAAATATCCTCCATTTCCTCCCAATCCCAATTCAATAGATCTATATCCAAATAAGAATACCAATGTCACACTTTCCCACCAAGATGAAGATAAAAACCCATACTAAAATTTCTTCAAAATACATTTGTTTAAATTGTATCCACCATTTTTTTGCATCAATTTCCCCATTACCATAGAAAATTGGTATATCCATGATGCATAAAAATCAGGGTTTCAGAAACTTACTCCTTTGACCAATATTTGACCTGATAATTTCATCTATCATTCAGCCTCAAATATGAAACCACAAAGAAGTAAACCCTTCTAAAATTTTGAGAGATTTCCGAATATGTAAAATAATCAAAGAAAGACAGAAAATTTCAACATGTAGGTTTGTTTTCTTTAAAACACAAAACTCTCGATATCTTCTACATACCATATCCAAAAAATTTAAAATTTTTACCATAGATTTCTGATGAATATTATAAGTACTGGTAAAAAATATAAAAATTAATTATAAAAAATGCAGCCTATGAAGCAAATTTAGGTGAAACCCTAAAAATTCAATAACTTCAACAAAAAAGCTTGAAAATTTATGAAATTTGGATTGTAGCTTTATGAAACCCTTTTGCATCTGTGGTAAAAAAATTGAGAAATTACTCACAACCATTTCCAAAATATAGCCGAATCACTAAAATTAGGGTTTGGATCCAATTTGTTTTTTTTGTCGAAATCGATGCTCTGATACCACTTGATAAGATCTTTGCATATAATAAATGAATAATATGCAGAAGATAATGCAAAACAAGAGATATGGGGGGCCAAGATGCCCAAATATTCAATATATGTAGAATAATACCCTTAAGGTAGGGCAACACCATACGATGCTCCTTAAGGAAGGAGTAACTCCACAATCTCCCAGATGGGAATCCACTTCGAGGGGGACACCTCCAATATACCTCTACCAAGTAGAAGAATCAACTCATACATCCATGACCCTCTCATAATGATACTCACATCCTTTAAATAGGATGGGTAACACCTAATCCAATGTAGGCCGACTCATTACCCAATATAACTAATTCCTATGTGAGCCCATATAACTAACTAAGGGGATGTGCGCCACATGTCGCCATCTCCATCAACTTATATATATTATATTATTATATCCCAAGGTACATAGAGTAACCAGTGTCAGTTGACCCCTGACTGACACCGATCAAACGAACCGATATCGGTTACAAAGGATCCAAACTGGCATCGGTTAACAGAACTGATGTCGGTTAGAGGTGACCGATGTCGGTCACTGTTAGATTTGGATAGGAATGTCCAGGAGGTCCAGATTGAGCCTCCGATACCCCAAACTCATGTGAGAAGGTCACAAAGGGTAAGTAAAATTTTAGAAAGATTTACACCTTCTCTATTTTATTTATTGTTGATTAATAATGGTGAACCAGAGAGTTTTGAAGAAGCAATGCAGGATAATACTCAAGTTCATTGGGAGCATGGCATGGATGAGGAGATGGAATTCTTAGAACATAACCAAACTTGAGATTTGGTTAAGTTGCTAGAAGGTAAGAGAACATTGCAGAACAAGTGGGTTTACAAGATCAAGGAAGAAGAGGGTGGATAGAAAAGGTACAAGGCAAGGCTTGTAGTAAAGGGATTTACACAGAAAGAAGGTATTGAATTTGGTGAAATTTTGTTTCCTGTTGTTAAGATGACTTCTATTCGTACTGTATTGAGTTTAGTTGTAGTAGAAGATTTGCACTTAGAGCAACTAGATGTGAAGACGTCTTTCCTTCATGGTGATTTGGATGAAGAGATTTATATGAAATAACCACTTGGGTATGAAGTTAAGGGCAAGGAGAAACTAGCGTGTAGGTTGAAAAAGAGCCTATATGGGCTCAAGCAAGCTTGAAGAAAATGGTACATGAGGTTTGATAGTTTTATGCATGAGCATGGTTACTTGAGATGTGAATCTGACCATTGTGTTTATTTCAAGAAGCTTGAAATGGGAGATATATTATTTTGTTATTGTATGTGGATGATATGCTTATTGCAGAATCTAGTATGTAGGAAATTGCTGAGATTAATAGAAAGCTAGCTCACACATTTTCTATGAAGGATTTAAGAGCTGCAAAATGAATCCTTGACATGCAAATGCATAGAGACAAGAAAAACAAGAAATTATATTTGTCTCAGGAGGATTATATCTACCAGGTGTTAGAAAGGTTCAACATGCAGAATGCAAAACCTGTTAGTACACCTATGGCTGCACACTTCAAATTAAGAAAAGATCAATGTCCTTTATTACATGAGGTCAAATACATGACATGAGTGCCATATGCTTCAGTAGTTGGGAGTCTCATGTATGTTATGGTTTGTACCATACCAGACATTACATAGGAAATGGGAGTTATGAGTAGATATATGGCTAATCCAGGTAAAGAGCATTGGAAAATAGTCCAATGGATACTTATGTATTTGAAAGGGACATCTAACATGCAATTATGCTATGGAGGTTCGAATATTTCATTACGTGGATATGTTGATTCAGATATGGCTGGAGATTTGAATGGTAGGAGGAAGACTACTAGATATATTTTCATAGTAGGTGGAATGACAATTAGTTGGATTTCAAGATTACAGAAGATTGTGGCTTTGTCTACTATAGAGGCAAAGTATGTTGTAGCTACATAGGCTAGCAAGGAGATGATATGGATGAGTAGGTTCATGGAAGAGTTGGGAAAGGAGTAAAGTGATTGTAAACTGTTCAGTGATAGTTAGAGTGCAATTCATTTGACAAATAACTCAGCATTTATTTTGAGAACAAAACACATTTAGTTGAGGTATCACTTCATACGACAGGTATTGGAGGATGGACAGTTGAATCTGGAAAAGATTCATACAAGCAAGAAGCCTGGAGATATGCTAACGAAGCCATTAACAAATGAGAAGTTGGAGCAACACTCCACTTCTATTGGTCTTCGAGTTTAAGACTTGAAGAGAAATAAACAAAGCTAAGGAAGAATCCAAGAATGACGTTGTACAGGTATGGTGCAGTAATTAATCTCCAAGTAGGAGATTGTTGAGTTGTGGAGCTCAATTACTTTAGTTTAGCATGCAATAGAAACTTGCTAGAAAATACAGTAACCATCATCGGTTAGGGGGAATCGGCATCGGTCACCTAGGACTGACATCGGTTAGGTACGACCAGCATCAATCAGGAAAGGGAGGAACTGACAACAGTTAGGTCTAACTGGCGTCGGTTACCTGTGTGAGGATGTTTTAATTAACTCTCAGGAATTAGATCTATTTTTAGCATTAAATTATTTCTATTGATTGTAATTACATGGCTAAGTGCCCTAAGTCTATAAATGACTATATAAGCATACAAGCTAGGGTTTAAAAGTAAGATGATTAACAAGAATTAGAAAGAACTTGCAAAAGTTGGTGAGAGAGAGAATTCTTGGTGATGAAGCAAAAGCTTGATAGAAAGAAAGTACTGTATATCTGAGAGGTGTGGAAGATAGTAAATCTTCATTGTATATCTTGTCAAAGCTTTGGATAATAGATTGGCTCATTTCTTGGTGGTCGTAGCCCACACTGGGTGAACCACATTAAATATGGTGTTGATTTATGTCTATTGTTTTGTATATTTTTTCTGGTAGAATATCTGATTTTATTTGCATGTATGCTTAGATCTGATATATTGTCTGTACAACCGGTGTGCTAACCCCAATAAGAAGGATGTAGATATGTACAATATTACAGCTTAAGGAAGTTTCAATTACATATTATATAATAGTTTCAATATATATAGTTGTAGTTGAGTCAAGAGGATGTCATTTGAATATGAAACCCAAGAAGTGATATGAGAATAAAAAACAAAGATGCAAACATTTGAAAATTATAGAAAATTATAGAGTATATAAAATGTTGGCGGGGTGAAAAGGTCTATGGCATGGGTGTGTTAATAAATCTTATGTGTAAAAAAGATTACAAAGGAGATGAAAAAATCTCCATTTTCTTTTAATTGAGAATGACACATTTCAATTGCTTGTTACCATGATATGTTTGCTTTTTAAGGGAAAGAGTAAAAATGTATTGTTTTTCGATGACATTCCTTGCAATTTTACTAGTCGCTTATTCATCTATGGATAATAAGTGGAGGTCGCTAGCCGTTATGCCCATGATTGATTTAGTTGTCTTATCAAAAGTTGTAATTGATTGAAGTTCCTTGGTGGGGTCCTTTAGATCAACCCTGAGTGCATATCTATAATCACAGTTCTCAACATCCACCTTGCAACTTGAGCAGAGGCACAAACCATTGTTTTTCTCTTCTAATTTTTTCCTGCATTGTTTTTCACCTTTTATAAGAGGGCATGCCATGTAAAAGAATTTTTCTATGTTGATATTTTTTACTTCGGTTGTAACAATGGCCCTTTCTTTGATTTCGGTGTTCCCTATTTGTAGGATCTTTGAGATTGTTGTTGTGAAGGCCAAGTTCTTTGAAGGGCCCACAAATTTGCTTGTGATAGAGGGTGTTGAATGAGAGTAATTAGTGAATTCAACCCATTTATGAAGCATAGTAGTTTATGGAATTGGAGGGTTGACAAAACATTTAGTAGATGAAACAATTTCAATCGACGTTCCATTGAAATTGGAGACACAAGCAACTTTTAATGCTAGTAATGGAAAATGTAGGATAGAAATAATTTCTTCAAGTTCTTTGCTCAGCCCATCTAAATGTTGTCCTCAAAAAGTTACGGAAACATTGAATCTAGACATTTCCTTTAATTGTAGAGTTCCTTTCTTCATTTCAGACTGGTCATGCCTACGAATAGTTGAACCTGGTGAAATCGTAAAAATAATGCCAATCAAATTAACAGAAGAGCCGACAGTGCTTATAGGTATGTCCTTGATTTGGTTGAAGTGAAAGTGATGTGAAGGTATTATTTCATCATTTTCTATGAGAGGAGTTACGGTTGAGGAGGGTTGTAGAAAAATCTCAGAAGGACTGTTCAAGTGGATGAAACATGGTTTTACATCTCTGATCCTCCCATTTGCAATTGTATATTTTTTTCCATTCTCAATCTGACCATAGAATGTTTCGACAACCTCATTGAAACAAGTTACATGGAATTCCCCTCCTTCTCGATTAATAAAATCAAACCCCAAAAAAGAATCATCCCCCTTTGCATTATGATATTCTTGAAGGATTGTTTTTGCAAGGGAACGACCCTCTACATACCACAATCTCATAGATGTATTCAATGCATTTATTTGAGTTATCGTAGTTGCACAATTTGATTGAACATACTTTAGAAATGGAGGTGTTTTTGGAAATTTATTACTTTGTAGAGCATTTGTTGGTGACGGAGATATTTGTTTTCCAACAAAATGTGTTGGAAGTTGAAGTGGAACTCTGATTATCATATGTGTTTGTAAAACAATATCCATATCAATGATAAGAACAGTCATGCGAGGAAAAAAGGGAAGGGAAAAAAATAGAAATAATATAGGGGAAGTAAATACATAGGTAATTGAGGAAGGGTTGAATCTTACAATTCATGTTTGCATCCTACAGAGGGATTTGTGTAAACCCAGAATGGAGCTTTCTTGTATTGTTTTTTCTAGCACACGAATTGCAAATTTGGAGGGCATAAGTGATATTTGAAAATGTAGCCCATCTGAAAGGTTGACACAATGTTGGACCCCCATGTTTAGAATAGATCGAAGGGAGGACAAGTGCAATAACTAAAATGTAGGCTCGTTATCAAAATACCCCTTAATTAAGTGAGAAATGCCTTCAGGTGTCAAATTAGTTTCCATAGTAAGGAAAATATGCTCAAGAAAGTGGTAGGTCTGCGCATTTATGCTAAAAAACATAAATATGTTGCAAATAAAATTAAATACAAGAAAATTTAGTTTACGGATACAGGAAAATGCTTTAGTTTTGCATAGTCAAACATGATGTGAAGGATGTTTTCATTTATGATTTTTTTGCGCACACCTAATTGATGAGTTCATATCATAGTAATGATTATATACATTAATGCGACTACAATACATGTATAAAAAAATAGAATCTATTTTTGAATAGTTATAACTTTGCTGATTTGAAAGACAATAACTAAAAAAAAGCTTTCCAAACAAAACTTCACAAGATATAGACAACAATGTTTATTTTTTATACATCCACAAAAAGAAAAGGAATTTAAAACCAAATTTTTTATACATAGAACATCTCCAAAAATGCATGAAAAAAAAGTATATAACATGAAGGAACAAACCTACATAAAATGTTTGTTTCGAATGAGAAATACAATAGTTTCGTATACAATGCAAATACTAATACAATCTAAATGCAATATAAACTGTAACAATTTATGAAATGTAACTAAACTTTTAGCAAAGCCAAATTAAATGTGAAACTGTAATTTTTGTGCAAGCAATTACATATAAAAACAAACTAGCAAAACTTCCATTTTGAGTTCGGCATACATTTCTATTTCCACAATATAAGTAAGGATATAAAATAGTCGAGTTTCATCATGCAAATTAGAGACATCATAAAGTGTGACCTCGTATATAATGTTAATTAATTTAAAACTATCGTACACAATGTGAAGTTGTATATTTTGTTTCCTTGTTCATTCTTTTTTTAATGCACAATAATTAAGTCAAACCCCAAAAACTATGCTCTATGCAGAAAAGATATATGATGTACAAAGCTTTGGCTGAAAAGATCTATATACTTTATAGTTTATGACATTGTATAACTAAAGTTTTTTATATGTAGCTACTATTAGTTCAAATTTTCAAGCGTGACATAATAACAAAGAAATATGAACATGGATTTACGAAAGTTTTATTTTCCCCCCATTATGTCTTTCCATAATACATACATGAATTGAAATAAAATGAGTTGCATACTTCAATCTAAAAAAACTCATTACATGACCATTACAAGCTATTTTTTGTATCAATTTTCTTGTTGCGTGCATGCACAATTTTTTTTGCACTTTTCTTGTGTTTTTTCCTTATTTCCGGTTGTTCGATTGTTGTTCCCATCTTCTTCAATTTGTGTGGAGATTCATATTTAGTGCATTTTCACTAGAATCGTAATCCAAAAAAAATCCTCGTGAATGTGGTCCAATTATACAGAACATGGAGAGGTAAATTGGGCACATTAATAAACAAGTCCACGTGATCTCTGACCATCTCTGTTATCATTGGTTTCGATGGTTTTGGTTTCCTACAATGTAAAACATTTACATTGTACAATTGTACAGAATGTGGAGAGGTAAATTGGGCATGTTAATAACAAGCCTCGTGAATGTGGTCCAATTGTACAGAACGTGAAGAGGTAAATTGGGCACGTTAATAACAAGTCCACGTGATCTCTGACCATCTCTGTTATCATTGGTTTTGATGGTTTTGGTTTCCTAAAATGTAAAACATTTACAACACATTGAATCCTTTTAAACTCTTCCTCTCTTTGCAAGTGCAACGTAGTTATCGTCACACCCACTAAATGGGGGGAATTATTTTTCTATTCTTCATTGTTTTAAACTAGAGAAGGAAACAAACAATGTGTTAATGTAGACACTAAATCACACACTTGGGTACATTTCTAGGTCCTAATCACATACCACTATTCATATGATTCCTAAGTGAGAAAAATAGTAATTGACATCTATCTTTGGCCTCTTTTATATCTTTGTGGTTTCCTCTTTGGTCTTGCACACCCCAAAGCCCAGTCTGATCATCATTGCTTTATCTTTCTTGACTCTAGACACTAGTGCTTAGCTAAGACATCGGAGCCCAAGCACCCCCAACCTATTTGTATCTTACTCACCTACTCGCCTCTTTTGGGCGTCTTTTATATTTGGGACCTCTTATTTTCTTATAGGTTGGCCTTTTGGTTGTCAATTACAAAATTTAAACAAGGGAATCATATAAATTCTAAGAGCATTAAAGCATCCCTTTAGCTATCATTCAAGGGACAATGGAATGCATTTTTTGCATACACTTCATAGGAGGGGAAGTTCATTTTGACATCCACACATCTATTTACATTACTACATCTAGCTATTGCTCGTTATTTGGTGCATCTTGTAGAAGAGCTTCCTAGGGCATGATTTTACACACATGCACACAAAACTACATGGAGTCTGTGATGTAGTGTAGCACTTAGTCGTAATTTCACTCTGTCAGGTGACCGTTGGGGTAAACCTGACTCCCCATTTGCATATTTTTCTTTTTAGGAATTGATGTGATTTAGGGTTTTGTAGGAGATCGTTTGTTTTTCAAGTTACAAGCGAGCTCTATAGACATAGTGCGACATACATGTGACCAACAACAAAGGTTAGCGAAATTAGTGCGACACAAGAAGAATTTGTTTCCGACCATTTTCACAGTCACATGCACCTAGCAGAGGTCTCCAATGCCTAGGTTCCCCTAACCTAGCCCACCACCCAAGTCTAGCTCATTCTGACAATTTCCTATTATTCTATGCTCGGTTGCGACAATTTTTTCCTCATATTCATTAGTCTTACAACCCAACATACTTTGGGATCAATTGTGAAATCAGTTAAGTCTCATATTTCCTCTCTTGCACCTAGGGTGTCATTTTTATCTAGATTATTTCTTAGGTCAGATATGTGCTTTATTTCTTATTTATCATATGTTACTCTGCACTTAGGATTTCACAAAATTTCAATATTTTTTAAATCAATTAATCCAAGAAGTTATTCTTCTCTTTGACAAGCAACTTTAAAAGCATTGTTGTTGACCAATCTAACAACCAACTTAGGGTGTTTTGAAATGGCCTCATAGGGGAACCAACCCCTTTGCACGTAACGAATCCTATCATTGACGAAGACACATTCCCCTACACGTCGATTTGGAAAAGGGAATGAAGAAGTTTTTTATTCTTGTGTTTTTGTATTGTCTTTAAATGAAGATGTCAAAACCTAAAACTAAAATGAAAACATAACTGAATTTACGACAAAGGTGATGAGAAAGTATAAATGCACATAATAAACAAAAAAAAAGATATTTTACACATAACAATGAATCGATTTAAAATAATTTCATATTCTATAACATACAAAACAAATTTATAATCTTAACACAAAAAACAAGTTAGTTTTTTAAAGCAAAATAGAACATAGTAGTTTACATGTTAAAATAACAAGTAAATAATACAATTTTGTAATGCAAAGTAAAAAACATGTTTATAAATTGCAACCATGCATTTCATTTAAAACATACTAGATTATATTTTAAAATAACAAGTAATTTGTGGGAACAAGAATTGTAAGAATACATGGATAAACATGAATAAACCTGAAAATAAAACTTGTGGTTTATATGGGTTTTCGAGTATAACTGAAATGTGATACAAACAAGGTGTACTGTGTACTATAAAACTGTAAAACAAATTTCTTATTCTCCTTAGGTTAAGATTCAATGTATAGGCATAAATTTCCTATGGTGTACTACAAAAACAATATTAGAATCAAGAGTGATATATGAATACTTTCTGTGTTATGACAAATGTACAAGGCAAGCTACAAAATAGAATTAACAAGGATGTCCACAAGGATAAATGCATACATACAAACATATCCCATTTGGTTATTATTGCATGCATAAAATATGATTCAAGAGTAATATACGAAAACATTTTTCTTTTGACAATTAGAAAAGGTGGACTACAAAGTTGGAATATCAAGAATTTCCAACAGTTAAAAACTACTGGTAGGAGCAAAAAAATAATAAATAAGCAACAAATAAAATGGTAGAGATGGTTGAATACAAGATAAACAATCCTTTACTACTGTATTAAAAGGAGGTTTTCTATTTACCAATGTTACCATAAAACTTTAACGTTTAAAGTACAAGTCTGAAATATTTTCTTTTTTTCTAATATAAGTTTCCACATAAGTATTATAGGGAAAAACATATGTCTTGCACATAAAACAATTAATAACCATCCATCCATACACTCTAAGGTATTATAATACGCCATTCCTAGATTGAAAACATTGAATAAGCATAGATCACATAATATTCCTTAAATACTTCTATGCACTTATTGTGAGAGGTGACATTCTAGTGACATTAGAATTTTGTAAAACAATTATACAATGACAATATATTTCCTTTACTATGAATGATTGACTAAACCACGTTAACAGTTCTACCCCTTGTTTTTAAACAAAACTCTATGGTTTGAAAAAAATCATTCAAATTCTAAAAAAATATAGAAGGTTCCAATATGTTTGAAGTGACAACTTAGATTTTAAAAAACTCAACATGCATCTTAGACCAAAAAGCCCATAAAATACACCCACAATTTTCTCTTTTCAACAATTAAAGCAAATGGTGTCTATAGTTGGATGTGAAGGAGGAATCGAGGACTACATAGATCACACCAATAACCACAATTTGGTTATGGAATTAGGAAATGGATGACAAACATATGTTGTTTGCAGGTGGGGATGGAACTAACCTAAATATGAAACTAATCCTAGGTAAAATAGGTCAACCTTAACACACATAGGTGTGTCCAAGGCTAGGGAAGTTACCAAAGTATGAGAGGATGAATGTAATCCAAATTCATTACTTCATAGCTTTATAAGAAGGATAGGGATACCATAGCCAATCCACAATAGTAGAAATTTTTTGGGGGAGGTTAGGAGGTAGTGTGGCACATAACAATGGTAGTTAGGCTCAGTTTTGGGAACTTTTAGACCAAAACACCCAAAGAATAGGTGGATGAACCTACCAAAGAATCAAGGTAAATATTGAAATTTGAACCAAGCCTTTTGGTTGGTTCACCAAGTCGAAGAAGGAAAAGTAAGTGTTCCAAGAGGTCTGAAAAGGTGTTACAATATATCTTTATGAATATACTAGGAAAGGATCATTTTACAGTAGTGATGCACTAGTCTTATGGGCATATCTTCAAAGTTTCATCAAAACAAAATGGAAAATAAGGTGTAAATTTTCATAGAACTTGGAGCTAAACATCCACACACATGAATATAATATTCATTTGTGAATTCAATCATTTTAAAATGTAGCTAGCAATGTTTATGGGAAATTCTAATCTCCACAATGTTTATTCATTTATGAATTCAATCAAATCAATCATGTTAATGAAGAAAAACTTTGATCCTAGAGAGAAATGTCCATGCACAAGAGAATAATATGCGTTTATGAATTCAATCACTTTAACATGCAACTAGCAATGTTTATGGGCAGCTCTGATCTCCACAATGTTTGTCTGTTTATTAATTCAATCAAAGCAAATGAAGAGCAAATCTAATCTCCAAAATGTTTATTCATTTATGAATCCAATCATTTAAATCATTTTAGTGAAGATCATCTTTGATCTCCGTAAATCAGATGATTAGAAAACAAGGGTTCATTTTTGAAAAATTTAAGTTTCTCAAAGGTAATTTTCTATAGATGCATGATAAGAGCAACATGCATATATTTTTACTTCTAATGATGCCTATCTGTATCTATTTGTTGAGGTGGATTATTTTCAATGTTTATGATTGTCAGCAAGAAAAATAGGATTTCGAAGCCTATGCCCCATCGTAACCAAGAAACATAACAACTTGATTTCAGATGTCATGTTATACTTTTTAAACATGAAATGACAAGACTTAGCTCCTATCAAGTGGTTAGAGAATTGTTTTCTTTTTTCACTCCATACTGTAATGAAGAACAACTCTAATTTCCACAAAGAAAAGGATTAGAAAACAGGGGTTCATTTTTAGGTGAATGATAGTTGATGTTTGCCATTGTCAACTTTTAAAGCAAGGTTTCAAAGCCTAGGGCCCATTGTTGAAAACTTAAAAAGGATTATCAATGACAACATTAGCTATAGAAGAGGTAATAAAACTCAAAGATGCAATGTAAATCTTAAAAATTATCTTGCATTCAAAATACTCGATAGATCATTTTTAAAGTCTATGCCATACAACTAATTTCTATTCCACTCTTCTCATGTTTTCATAACCATTTAGATCTTTCAAAAGAAAATATGTTGACTTCCATCCTAATGTCACTTCAAGCTCCATTTCTTATGTTTACACGAATGTACCTTCTCAAATTAAAAAATATCAAGTAAAGAATCTCAAAGCCTGTCAACTGAAGAAAGCAAATCCTATCATTCCCAATATTACCCACTAGGTTTCAAAACTCCATCTCAAACAAATGAATGTTTACATTATTATATGTGTTGTATATGTGAGTTACCTATGAGAATCAAATGAGTAGAAAGACATTTGTAATTTTGTTTGGACATTTGTTCATGCCAAAATTGTTAATGTCAATTTGGTTCTACATATGCCTTTAAAGACTATCATAATATTTAGTTTATGAGGGTAATGTCTCCACGGAAGCATTTATGTTAGAATTATATAACTGACACAACTGAGTTGGAAGTACAACAAAGAGAAAGTTTGTTCTCTCTAATCTACCTTAATGCTAAAAGATCAACACTTCATTTATGTGGAAGATGAACATGTTTTCATGCCCTAAATGTGACTTACGACACAATATAGTTAGCTATGTAATTATCTATTGGGTCAATATTTACTGGAGTTGATAACTTCGTTGGGATGTGGAAGTTAAAGATATTAATTTGATTTTGAATTTATTGAAGAATGTCCTAACTCCTCTATTTTTTTACATCCCAAGTTGTGTTACATCCATCCAGTTGTTAAATTATTGGCAATTATTCTGACATTTGCTTTTATAAGTTGACAATTGTATTATAATTGTCACCTTTCTACATCTCTATCTCATTATTTTGTTTGAAAGTTCACCTAATGTTCAATTTAAATCTCAAGATTTGGACCCTACTCAACTATTGGTGCATATCCCCCATTATCTATGTTCTTGTTTCATTTTTCGGTCATTAAGGGAATCTCTTTGTGATGCCCGATAAAACAACCCACTTGAGACCTAAGAAACAACCTAGGGTGGGTTAGGAAAATTCTGGAATAATTGTTTTTTATTAGAAGTGTCTAGACCAGGTTGCAAGACAACAATTGACCCAATCAGGTTCTGGAACAAGCCTACACTACTAGAACATACTTTTCTTTTATTACAATTCTTAGAGGGCACCAGGTCCAAATTTTAGGGTTAGAAGTTTTAGTTAGGTTCAGGGGGTAATTTTAACACCATACCCACTCTCTAACAGGCTCAGAGCTTCAACTTGATTTTTCTCTCACACTACATTGGATAGGAAATTTTATCACCTTTCCAACTATATAAATAAGTCCTCCTAACTCCTTATAGAACTCCAGATATGGACAGGCAGACTTTAGGGGTCAAATTTTCCCCCAAGGGGACATGTGTCAAGCGGGGAAGAAAACCCATTTTCCAGGTTGGCGGGTCACGGGGCGGTATTTGCAAATTTTCCCCAAAAGGATGCAAAGTTCAAAATTCTCCCACACCTCCACGGGTCCTCCAAGGGCACGTGTCGGGCTCTAAGCCAAGGCACCGAGAGAAAAGAGGGAAGGGTAGCGGTGGCAGGGAGTGTTTAGGAAATTTCACTGTAGGGGAAGAAAATCCATTTAGTGCCCATGCACTCATGGGTCTGACCGCGGATACATGGCACTCCAAAAATCTATTTTAGGAGAAGGGAGAGGGATGGGTGAACATTGGTAGAGAGAGTTGGAAAATTTCACCAAGGGAGGGAAAAAGGATTAGTTTTCCGCGCCAGTCTGCACGTCTGCAGAGGAGACTTCACCAATGCGGGGCTGCAAGGGTCCTTTTAAAATTTTTCCAAAACAAAAATTCAAAAAAAGGAAAAGTCACGAGGGTTCCACCCCCTCTGTCAACACGCCATGCTGCCACATGGCAGCCTGTGATAGGCTGCGGGCCAGTGGGGAAAAAGGTAAAATTTTCCCAAAATTTTAAAAAGCCCAAGGGCTAAAATGATGTCGCGCCTTCACCGTTACCCCATGAGGACATGTGGCAGCCTCTAATTGGCTGCAAGCCAGCAGAGGAAATTTCAAAAAAATTCCCAAACAAATTTTCAAAATTTTCTAAGGATTTTAATGGGAAATTTTTCGGGCCGCAGGCCTGCCAGGGAGAATTTTCCCAAATTTTCCTGCCAAGGCAGGAAAACTTCAAAGTGCCATAAATTTTTCTAGAAAGCTTAGTTTTGGGCAAACGAGGACTTTCTGGAAAGCTCTCGATGCCCTATTTGCACAAAAAATATAAATTTTACATTTTGATAAAGTTTAAGGGGTCAATTTTCCAAAAAACGATCTGCAGGATTTTAAATAGCCCACTGGTAATTTTTAATTTTTAAATTTTTGTTCAATTTGATCTCCTTCTTCACTCAACATGCCAAATAGACATGGAGGATTGCTCTAGGATGGATTTAGAATGTTTTAGGCAGGTAATTTTACTTGTTTGATTTCCAATTAATATTTTTCCAATAATAGACGAAAAATGATAGTGAAAGGGATTGGGCTCAATTTTGCAATGTTTAAATTGTTTTCTTAAGTTTTTTTGGTCAATTGGAGTTCATTGATAATACAACATGCTAAATTTTAACATTTCCAAGTTGATTATAATGTGCAGGCCCGAACTGTACATTTTGATTAAATTTATTGCCAGTTTTATATTTATAATAAAGATCCATTTCTAGAAAGTCTGGTTATCAATTTCATCATTTAAGTGTGGTATTTCATTTCTAATCTAATCTAATACATTCAGTTGTTTATAAACAAATCATTTAAGAGCCAAATTGTAAAATCTGGTTTTCAATTTGATATATTCCCAAAAGAGACAAAGCAATATAATTCCTTCATATGCATTTCTTTCCTTTACATTTAAATAGAGATTTAACTATCTCTTTTGCCATACAATTGAATTCAATCCATTTTCTATCTTTCCCAAAACATATATTTGAAAACAAGGCAACTAATACAGTTACATCTCACGTGTTTCTTCCTTTTTCCATTTTCCTAAACAGGGATTTCAAATCACAATTTGATATTCCAATTCAACACAACAATGCAAATGAGGGAAAGTCTTGCAATTCTTTATTAATTCAAAAGGAATACATCTTGACATCTTTCCATGTTTGAATGCAAATAACACATTTCTATTTCTTTCTTTCCAGTAAACAGAACAGAAGTATAAATATCCTTCACAATTCGAATGTATACACTTTCATAATCAATTACATACATCTTTTCTTCACAAGTATACATTACAATTTCATCCACATCAAGTGGGAAAGGATTACAAATGTATTTGTTTCACAAGGGGTCAGTAAAACTATCTTTTTATGCTCTGGAACAGCAACATGCAAGTTTTCTTTTTCTTCCAAGTTTGATTACAAAAAAAGTGGGGGAAAGACAACGCTCTCCACCCAACCAAGACATATCCAATGAAAGGAGAATCCATTCTTCATTAGTGGCCATTGAGCCCCAACCAAAATACAATAACAAGTGTGATTCAACCCATGGAAATAAATAGCTGTCCACTAAACACACAACATTCTTTCAACATGCATAATTCATTATAAAAAACAATCCACACAAAAATAGTAGTTTACAACTGAATTTGAAAACAATCAAAACGAAACTCAGGCTTGATCATGTAAGCCAAAGGAGCAAGGTCTATGGGGGAAGATACTTATGCCTCCCAATGGGAATTGAGCATCCACCAGTAACAAACCACCAATATAATTTCACCACACATATCCTTATGCCCCCCACAATCCCTCCTTATTTTCCTTATGACCCCCCACAAAGTAAGAAATGTAAGCTATTTCTTTTCCATGGTGGATCCAAAACCCAAAATCCCTCCACAAAATATGATGCCACTGGCCTTTCCTTATGCCCCCCCACATGTATTCCCCATAGCCTTCTCCTACACCATCCCTATGGCAGTGTACCCATACCAGCCAACAAAAACATAACAACATTCACCATTCACACAACACAATAAGTAAATAACAGCATAAAAGAAGAGTTAAACTCCTATCTCTTCATAGTTAGCTTTTGTTTCCAAACAACAAGCTTTAATGTCCAAAATACAGTCCCAAAATAGTAATGCCAAGCATGAAAAGTTTCTCCAAACTCCTTCCAAAAGCAAGAGCTCCAAACACCAGAAAATGCGCCCCCAAAGATGTATTGCAAAAATGATTCAACAACCCAAAACAAGCAAAGAGTTTGAATTTTATAGAAGAGGGAAGAGAAGAGGATGATGTGGATCCATGTAGGATGCCACATCACACATCCTCAACTCTAAACACAAAAGAAAAAAATTCATTCTCCCAAGCACAATAAAGAGGTGGGTGAAAATATGACAAATTACTTGCATACTCCAAAAATCCCACTCCCCAAAGGGCTGCAAATTAAATAAAATGTAAGAGATTAAAATCAAAACTTGTAACATGATTAGAAAAATGCATTATAAAAGGTCTAAAATCACACCTTCCAACTATAAGTATGGTTGGTAAATTAAATTGAGAGGTATGAGACAAGTTTTACTTGTCCCACAAGCCTCTAAAAATAGCTTCCAAGGAAAAATTCGAATTTCCAAGGAGGTGGAGTGTTTCATACTCCAAAAATCAGACTTACACAACTCTTACACAAACTTACACATCCCTTACATATTAAATACAAATAGCCAACAAATTCCATTATTACTTTCCCTATATCCCAATTTGACTTATTTAAATTTTAACCATATGATTTCTCACTTTAATCTACCACAATTTTATTTACTTAAAAGCAAGGGACACATTACTAATAAAATACATACAACAATAATAAAAATTAACCACATTAATAATTACAAAAAACCCATGGTCACATAAAAAGATGATCCCCCCCCCATGGGAATACCTAACAACAACAAACACAACACAATAAAACAAGTTGCCATGGTGACCTTGTCGAATTCACCTAGAATTCCATTGTGGCTGGTCTCCAATCCCCCGATGTTTGTTGTGATATTTTTAACCTACAAAACACAAATACCTCCTTTGGCCTCATGGCCATATTAGAACATCCAAAATGAATATAAATATAATCACAAAATCATCTAAATATGTGAATCACAACAACATCAAGGCAATTTAACATTATCACACACAATTTATATCAGCAACTATATGATCATCATATAATATCCCTTTTCTAGATCTACTCATAATATCCAAATTCACATGTCCGAACAACATCCATAAAACATCCATGTCAAATAGTATATCATCATCCACATAGTATTGTCTCCAATAATCATCATGCATCATAACCAAATCAAGATCAACAATAATCCATGATCAAATGTCTAACATCATACTAAATTATAACTATAATATTGTCCATAACGCAAACAACAACATCAAAATAAGCATCAAAAGGTGTCAAAGGGAAGTGGGCACTACACTCTTAAACTGAAAGTCTAGATAGATAGTTTAAAACTTTCACATTACTCAGACTATCATAGTTTATGAAACTATAAAACCATTTGTCCCTAAAATGCAATACAACATATGCCATTCTCATGTTTCTAAAATTATTTTATATAGAGGCCTTTAAAGATGCAACTTAAACTGAATGAATAAAATTATTCTAGATTCATCTTCCTAAAATTGTTTCCAAGCATTGGCTTCGTTCCCTTATTCCTCTGAAATATATTTTTGTTTGGAGATGTTCCCTACCCCGAAAACAACATACCTAGAAGATAGGATTAGTAGCAACTCGTGCATTTTAATGAAGAGCAATTATGACATGTCTGTTTAGAGATATTCTCTACCCCAAAAAAAGATACCCAAAAATAAGATCTTGCCATGTTTCACAAATTTATATATGTTGGTATGTTTATGTAATTATTTTCACTATTTTTGGTATATAATTAATTTAGTTAGAGAAGGAAAACATACTTTGAAAATAACCAATGTTTGTTTGGCCAAAGAGGCGTTATTGGGGTGCCTGGAAGATCAGAGGCCTAGTGACTATGCAAATATAGAAACTATATATATGATAAATCAGAATTATGTAACAACTAAAATATAGATATGCAATAAAGTAAAAATTTGACTCAAGCAAGTAAGCTAGAAACATGTGAAATCCTAGTTGTAAGAAAAGAGATAGAGTACTTAGTTGATCCGTAATAAGTCCGAAGCTGTGCCGAGCTAGAAAAATGATGAAGTAGGAAAGCAGAGTGTTGCAACTTAGCCCAGAAAATTGTGTGAATGTTGGAAATGTCGGTACTAGGGTGCTTATGTAGGGTCAGGGGCACATGGGGCACTACAGACCTCCTCTGGGTGCCTGTGACTATTCAAAACCTCATAAACTCAGTTTCACAAGATATTCGCTGGATGTCGCCTTTAGTCACTTGTATTTCACTACTTGATCGTGAATTTTCCTGAAACCTACAAAGAAAAAGATGCAAATGGGGAGTCAGACTGACCCCAAGGGTCACTCAACTGAGTGAACTTATGATCCGGGCACTCCACTACATTTTAGACTCCATGTAGTTTTGTGTGTGTGTGTAGAATCATGTCCTAGGTGGTTCTTGTATAATTTGTACTTGATAGCGAGAAATATCTATATGTAGAAAATGTCGATAGATGTGTGCATGGAAAAATGAACTTCCTGTCATATGAAGTGTATGCAGAAGAATGCAGTCCCTTGTCCATTGAATGGATGCCAGATGAATGCTTTGATGCTCTTGTGCTAGATGTAGACAATGTAGATAAAAGTGTGCATGGAAAAATGAACTTCCCCTCATATGAAGTGTATGTAGAAGAATGCAACCCTTTGTCCCTTAAATGGATGTCAGATGGATGCTTTGATGCTCTTGTAATGCCTTTTGATGCAACCTTAGGTGATAATAGTAGATGCTTAGTGCTTAGTCCTTTATTATGGTCACATAACTTTGTATTTATATGATTCCCTTATTTGAATTTCATAATTAACCACTAAAAGTCTGACTAGTAAGAAATAAATATGCCCAAAAACTAGAAAGGACCCAAAATATGCTGACTAAGATACAAAGAGGTTGGGGGTGCCCAAATGGGATGGGGGTGAGTAGTCTTCAATCTTAGTTGGGCGCTGGTGTCCAGACTCAGAAAAAATTGAAGTGTTGAAGGTCAGACTGGGAAAGAAGGTGTGTAAGACCAAGAAGAAAACCAGAAAGCAAGCAAAGAGGCCAAAGACAGTGGTCAATTAGTACTTTTCTCACTTAGGAATCATATGAATAGTGGTATGTGATCAGGACCTAGAAATATACCCAAAGTGTGTGATTTAGTGTCTACATTTTCCCCCACTTTATGTTGTTGAGATGAATTCTCGATAACATAAAGTAGATAAGAGATGCATACCTAATAACCATGTAGATTGATGGCGAAAAAGTGTGTCGAGGAGACAAGAAAAAGCGTGGAGTGATAAAAAAAGTGAAGCGTGGAAGCTAGAGAAGAGGAAGTGAAAATGATGACCTAGGGGTGAAAGCATATGTGTAGATATGTCACATTGTACCTGTTGTTGATGTCGCTTGATGCCCGATGATGTGATTGTTGCTTCCCATAAGGACAAACCTACAAAAGAGAAGAGCAAATGAGTATTCAAATATGTGTATATGAAAAATTTGATCAAAACAAAAAGTGTGTAAAAAGTATGTGAAAATGTGAAAAGGAACATGTGCACTTGATCCATGATGAGTGAAAGAGATAGAAAGGATCTTGAAAATGTTGTAGAAGAATGATTTTTTGGGTGATCTCATGCCAATTGCAAGTTTTTTGGGTGATCTCACACCAGCACGTTAAGTGTGAGTTTTTTGGGTGATCTCACACCAAGTATGGAAGAAGTGTAGGGAGAAAGGTCTAGTGTTATTCTCCAACCTTTGAATTATTCCCAAAGTGTAAACACCACTGCAGATGGTGTGTTCAAATCCGATCCATTTCAATCCAATCCAATCTAACGTGAAAGTATAAAATAAGGTGAATCACATGCATGTTGAGTGTTGAAGGACTGTGTCTGTCCTATAAAATCACTGTGTAAACTGTTGTGAAACTATGCCAAACTAATAAAAACTGTGTAACTATCCCTGGTCATAGGCACCTAGGAAGAGTTAGGGTCAGGGGTGCCCAGGCTATTGTCTGTGTTGGGCGTGCTAGTGTTTATGTTGTACTGAAGACCCAAGTCAGATTTTGGGTTTGTTGAGACTAAATGATTGTGTTGAATGTGTGTAAGACTGTGTTGTACTGTGACTATAAACTATGTATGGGGTGAATGATTCACCCAATGGATGCCCCCCTCATTTGGGGTGCATGCGACATCACAAGGAGGATGCGGCCCAAAGGAGGACTGGACGTTGTGCTGAAACTGATGCCCTACAGGGGGGAGGGAATGTGCTTGGTAGAAACCAAGGCACACACAAACAAAGTGGCTAGAAAACAAGTGTTAGTGAAAACACATAAAACATGCATATAAAAGACAAAATGTAAGCTAAGCAAGCAAGAAGACAATATGTAAGAAGACAATGTAGACCGTGAAAAGTGGGTTGCAAACATGGGACATCACTCACAATGTCGCAAGACAATCGAGGCCGAAGTGGCCAAAAGCATACAATGTGCACACAAGATAAAGGGTGTAGCCCGCAAACAATGGCATACAATGACAAATAAGAAATGTCAAACACAACAACATGATATCAGACAACCATGGTAGCAAAGAGTTCCTGCAAGACAAATGTTGCACATGAAGCACCCATTAGCATGTTAGAAAGATAAAAAGTATGTCAAAATGTGTATAATCCAATATATGTAGTGTGCTAGTATGAATAAGAAGTAGTATAAATTGAAATAATAACACTTGTTAGTGTGTACGAAAGTGGATGCCCCTAAGAGCTTGATGTGGGACTGGTAAGAGGTACAATGCCAAACATCCATGCTACGTGTAATGATATATGTAAATTCTGTGATCACAACTAGAAGGCAAGTGAATGCACATGTGTATATGATAAAAATAATGACATACAATGTATCTAACTAACATAGTAAGAAAAGTGTATCATGCGAGCATAAGTAAACAAGAACAATGTGCAACCAAGATATGTAATATGTTGTGATGAGTGAGATGGAATGGAATGCAATGTGAGTGTGATAGGAGTGGCATGCCCTCCAAGTGAATGTGAATGAGTTATGCATGAGATGAGGTTCATTTATAAATGCCCCCTCAGCAGTCGAGAATGAACCATAGAACAAGAGTGCGTCATCAAGAAATGGTTTGAATTGTGCGCTAGAAAGATATGATCGATAAAGCACATAGAGCGTAGAGAGTGAGTGAGTGTGGTGAGGTTCATTTCAGATTGAGACCCTCAACAGTTGAGTATGAACCATGGAACTAGAGTGCATCATAGGGTAGTGTGTTGTGTTGAAATGTGCATGAGAGAGATGTGTCGTGAATGCACCGATAATGTGAAATGTATAAGTGTGTGTGTATGATGTGAGGTTCATGATGTAGTGAGCCCTCAACAATCAAGTGTGAAATGTAGCACAAGAGTGCTATCATTAAGGGTAATGATGATACAAGGATACAAGTGTATCAAGATGTGTAAGATTACTCAAAGATGTGAAATATGAAGCACAAGCGTAATAGTAGAAAATGATAGCCACCTAGTGATGCTAGGGGGGAGAGTAAGCGTGATGCCCCCCAAGTGTATGATGATGAAGATTTATGTGGTGACACGAGAGGTACCATGCCATTGTGGGAGAGTGTCTTTTGTATCATGATAAGAGAGAGGGCCAACACAATGGTAAGAAGAAGCAACAGTGGGACCATTGCATGGTGGCACAGTTTGAAATGGGTCTTGAGGATCAAAATAAGGAATAATTGCTTTGACAAAAATGATTGGACTGTTGAAGTGGTGGATTATTGGGTAATGTTGTAGCAGACTCAGTAGGAGGAGGTGTTGAACTAATTTTTAGAGGAGGTTGCTTAGGTTGACTTGATAGCGTTTAGATGACTTGAGAGGAGGCAGAGTGAGACTAATTTTGAGAGGTGGTTTCTTAGTTTGAGTGGATTGCATAGGTGCTTACTTGAGTGATGGAAGAAGAAACATTAGAAGTGATGACATGATGCTCATTAGACATAGACGAATTAGATTTAGGAACCCATTGAGATGTAACAAGTGAAGAGGACCATGTAACAAAATATTGTGCAATGAATGAGATAAAACCTTGATGCTCAAGATGCTTGATTTTTGTTGTAAAGCATAGAAATCATTGTCATTATGTCCATTGATTCAATGATAAGAAAAAAATGGGAGACCTTGATATTTGACCAGTCGATAAGGAGGATAACAATGAGTAGATGGAAAGCTAATTAATTGATGATTAAGGAGTGCAGTAAGAATATCATGTTGCTTAGTATTGTGATCAAACTTGAGAGGTTTTGAGGAGTGGTAAGACTTGAGGTTCACTGATATGAGCACATGTAGAAGACATAGAATGAGGATGAGAAGAAGAACTAACATGATCCTGAGAAGTGTCCTTAAGATGTTGGATTTCAGATTTAAGAGATATAATCACTGATTCCATAGCTTGAATTTTGTTTTGAAATAAAGAATGCAAAGCTTGAATTAACTCACAAATAGATTGATTAGAATTAGGACCAAGTGAGTCATAGATAGATGAGCAAAGATGGAACTTATTTGTGAAGGTGGCGTATCAAGAGGGAGGCAGATAACTCATACAACCTTTCGGAGATCCTATTGGCAAGATGGGTGCAATTGAATCAAGTGATACAAGAGGACTTGAACAATCGTTTAAAAGCCATGAAAGAAGAAATAGAAGGATCCAAGAATATTTGAACACGGGTTCACCAAAATGATTATAACAAATATAGAAAATATAAATGCTAAATCTGAATTATGTAACAACAGATATAGATATGCAATAAAGTACAAATTTGACCCAAGCAAAGTAAGATAGAAAAATATGAAACCCTAGTTGCAAGAGAGGAGGGATAAAATACTTAGTTGATTTGCAATAATATTCGAAGATGTGCCAAGTTAGAAAACTGATGAAACAGGAAAGCAGGATGTGCCACCACCGAGCCTTGAAAATTGTGTGAGTGCTAGAAATGTTGGGACTAGGGTGCATATGGACAGGTCAAGGGCACCTCAGGCAATTGTAGACCTCCTCTGGGCACCAATGACTAGCTCAGAACCTCAGAAAATCAATTTCATAGGGTCGCAAGATGTTCACTGGATGTCTCACTTTAGTCACCTGTACTTCACTACTTGATCGTTGAATTCTCCTAAAACCTGTAAAGAGAAAGAGCACTTGCAAAACCCCAAAACACATCAAATCCTAAAAAGAAAAAAGATGCAAATGGGGAGTTAGACTGACCCTCGATGGTCACCTAGACTGAGTGAACTTATGATCCCGGGCACTACACTACATTTCAGACTCCATGTAGTTCTACGTGTGTGTGTGTAGAATCGTGCCCTAGGTGGCTCTTGTGCAAGTTGCACTTGATAGCGAGAAATAACTAGATGTAGAAAATGTAGATAGATGTTTGCATGGAAAAATGAACTTCCCCTCCTATGAAGTGTATGCAGAAGAATGCAGTCCCTTGTCCCTTGAATGGATGCTAGATGGATGCTTTGATGCTCTTGTAATGCCTTTTGATGCAACCTTAGGTGATGATAGTAGATGTTTAGTGTTTGGTCCTTTATTATGGTCACATAGCTTTGTATTTATATGATTCCCTTGTTTGAATTTCATAATTAACCACTAAAATGCCGACCACCTAAGAAAATAAGATGCCCAACAGCTAGAAAGGACCCAAAAGATGTGAGCAAGATACAAAGAGGTTGGGGGCACCCAGAGTGCTAGCGTCCTGGCTAGGCGCTGGTGTCCAGACTCAGAAAAATTGAAGTGTCGAAGGGCCAGACTGGGCAAGAAGGTGTGTAAGACCAAGAAGAAAACCAAAAAGAAAGCAAAGAGGCCAAAGACAATGGTCAATTAGTACTTTTCTCGCTTAGGAATCATATGAAAAGTGGTATGTGATAAAGACCTAGAAATGTACCCAAAGTGCGTGATTTAGTGTCTACACTTAGAATTTTTATTTATTACAAAATCTATCTGTAGACTACATAAACGTAGGGATAATTTATAAGATCTTTTTGTACTGTTGTTTGCAAAGAAAGACCTAGTAAATCACATGTAAAGTCGAGTAATAAAAATAAAAATAAGTATATTAGTTAAATTTGTTTCTGCAAGACCAAGATTTAATTTCCAATTTACTACAATTTGGAAAGCAAGGTAAATATAATAGAAAAAGTTTCTTACATCAATTTCTTTCCCTATGACCAAGATTTAAGTCATGTTTAGTCTGAGTATGTTTAAAAGAAACAAGAACTGCAGTTGAAAACAACAGTAAACACACCTGAAAACTTCAAAAGAAACAATAAAAGTTTAGGAAAAGAGGAACACATTTGTAAGAAAATAAACTTGCAAAATAAGCACAAAAAACCCAATGCCCACCTGCGCACACAACAAAGGAGCCTTTTTTTTTTTCGTAAAACCTGATCCGAGTTTTTTCATGCCGCCACATATTTGACAAGCAGATGGAACATGACAGAAGGTGTACATCTTTAGTTTCAATCAAACTTAATGGAACCATACCATCTCAACCACTCCATATAATATCTAATTCATCGGCCATCCCTTCTTCGAAAAGACAACAACCAGAGCGTTGCCTTCACAAAAAGGATTGTGATTAGGGTTTTCCAAATGGCTTGAATGTTACATCAACGCCTCCACAACGCATGTACATCGACTACCATCTACCATGCATCTTAGACGTCTAAGAAACTAACATGTGACAGTAGGGGAGGCTTTTCTACATAGTATATGCCTTTCGGCGTAATAATTACGCTGAAGGTGTTCCCCCTATGGTAAAGGACCTCCAGACGTTTCTGCGACTGTATTAAAGTTGATGGTTTGACTGCCGTCTGGATGTTTTCGCATTTTTAACAATTTTTTTTACTTGTGTTCCTTCTTTAGACTAGCAGGGCATCGTGTCAATCCAGGGGCCTTCCGCTAGGGTTAAAATCCACCCCTCCTTTCCTTCCTCTGCATCCATTATGTACATATTTTTGTGCCTGGATCGTCCTGATCTAAACACTAATTGTTTCCCATCCGAAGACGAGTAAGAAAATGCATTATTGAGGGTACCTTCTTTGGTCAAAACTCTCACCTCTGATTTCACTTGCGTTTCTTCTCCCAAATCCTTTGGTTTAAAGCGAATCGAGATGACATGCACTGTAGATTGAAGGGAAGTGAAAATGGGGCCAACAGAGGCATACAAAATCCCTCTTTGTTTCCCATTCCACGCCACAGCAAATGCAGGGCCTTTGAAGTTCGTTTCCCATTTCTTGGACCTGTCTATCTTCACCAAATGCGCCTCGCCGTCTGGGAGTCCAATGTTCGGATTGAAGGCGATGAGAGACCCATCCGAAGAAAACACTGAGAAGGATCCGTTTATCCTGTGTAATTCAAGCTTCGGAATCGGGGATTCCACGCACTCCAGGAACGGAACGACCATGTCGGCGTCCTTGGCATCTTCGCCCCTGAATCTGTGGAACCCCATCCTGAGCGAATTGGGTGAGACGAAAGGGTTGTAGTGATGAATTTGGGGATTAATGGAGGCTGTCACGGGTATAAAGGACTTGGACTGTAGGTTGAAGATTTCAATGTGCCTGAATTTGGACTCTGGTCTGCACAACAAAATTGAAAGGTGTGGGGAAAGGAATATTGAAAGTGGAGGTATAAAAAATGCTTTCGACTATAACAATACATCATAACTTGATGTCTATGGGGAATATTAAAAGTTGAAGTGGAACAAATGTTCTCAACTATAATTATAAACCATAACTTGTTGTCTATGTGGAGACAACAAAATGTTACGTAGGGTCGTGAAAATTGAATTTGTCATTTATAAACGTAATGCGAGCCAATAGTTGTTATGTTGTTGGGTATTAATGAAGTGTTGGTGTACACGCTCCATTGACAATTGTTGTTATCAACTGTATTACAACACCTCATCTATTGCCATTAATATTGATTAATGGTATGACCCGAGCACTATACGCTTACAAGGAGCACTAAATTTGACTACAAGAGGGTAAACATAAAATTGTGAGCTTAGCCTAAAGTTTACAAGGAGCACTATATGATTTTAATGGGTTTTTGGGTTGTCTTTGTTTGATGTATATGATATGCTAGCCAAAAAATGGTATTTTAAAACATTTTACAGGTGCCCATGTCTCCATGGCTGAAATGAAATGGGTGGTTGTGGTAGGAGGTGGAGTTGCAGGTGCCCATGTCATTCGATCTCTTCAATTCAATGAATTGATCCGTATGTGAATTTTGCATCAAACCCAATTCAATTTTTTTCATTTTTGATTATTTATAGTCTATGATCAAGGATTCCCTATGATTATTTGGTGATTGCTACATGGAGTAATTTTGATGGACCTTCCTCCATACAATGTAGGATCAAACATTTTAAAGTAGGTTTTCATTTTTATATTTATTTTCTAAAGTTTTCCTGAGTATGCATATGTTCTTGTGTTTGTTTGCATGCGTATAATTCATAAAAACATGATTTGAATTTATCTATGTGATTTACATCCATACAAACATGCACTATTTATAGTGATGCTTCTTTAGTTTGGTCCAAGTGAGAAAAGTATGTCTGAAAATTCTTCTGCACATGCCTACGGATTTTTCAACACTGAAGCTTAGTGGTGTGAAGGGTGTGGATTCTACAGAAGAGGGTAGGATTAAAATCTTGAACATAACTTAAAAGGCAAAGAAAGAGCATTGGGGGGATTTTGATGGTTTTTTGGGTTGTTTCTTTTTTATGTGAAAAATGTGTTAACTAAAACAAAATGGTGTTTTTAAAAATGCTATAGATATGGATTGTGTTTGTTTATCTTAAGGCATTTATAGCTCATTTGATTTGGTTAAGTGAGAATAATATGCCAACAAACATGGTTTGTAGGTATATAATTCATATAAACATGATTTACTTTAATAATATGAATTACACTCATACAAACCCTTTAGTTGACAATAATTAGTCACACTTAACCATATCAAATGAGAAAAAGTAGTTTGAAAGTATACAATGCGATGAGGGGAATATCAAAGCCTTCCCTTTCTTGGATCCTTTATTCTTTGCAAAGTCCACTGGCCATTTGTAGTGAAGATACCATATGGGATTCTGTGGGATAATACTTTTTCATGTGGTCAATGTATTGGGTTATTATAGGGAACTAACATAGTTGGCACAAGCTTGTTTGTAGATGTTCTTATCTGTACTTCCTATTTAGACAAGGTATTTGCAAGTACTTGTGCGTGAGTTGATATTTGACTTTTCTAGCTTCCATACATGTGTCAGGATTGTAGTGCAATGTACTGAAGCAATTTGAATGATATGAGAGGCCAACCTTTTCCCATTTTCATGAGACCAACTCATCAAATTTAGGAACAATGAAAGTATTGCAATCCTCCCTTTACCAAGATATGCCAAGAGACAATACTAAAATTCTATAAGGTGTATTCCTTATTAATTTTTTTAAAGAGAATCTTTTTTAAAGATAATCTATTTTTTAAGTAAAGCTTTTTGAGTTCACAATTCAGGCAAGCTTCTTAACCCATCATCAAATCCTATTCAAGATATTCATCAAATAGACTTTCAAATTTGCTATTTTTGTTATAAACTGCAGTTGAAGCTAGATCTCGATCTGCTTCTTTCATGAATTCATACTTAGATTTACAGTCACCAATCTCTCCATGGCTAAAATGAAATTGGTGGTTGTGGTAGGAGGTGGAGTTGCAGGTGCCCATGTCATTCAATCTCTTCAATTCAACGAATTGATCCATATGTGAATTTTGCATCAAACCCAATTCAATTTTTTTCATTTTTGATTATTTATAGTCTATGATCAAGGATTCCCTATGATTATTTGGTGATTGCTACATGGAGTAATTTTGATGGACCTTCCTCCAAACAATGTAGGAGGATCAAATAGTTTAAACTAGGTTAGCATAAACCATTTGGGAATTTAAACAGATTTAGATTTATTTAAATTCACTATTCACCTCCTCTTTACAGTTCGAGACATTACAGACATTAAGGTAGGCTCTAAGTTGCAATACTAATATACATCTATGTTTTCTTTCAATCCCTTAATGATATTTGAAATACCATGGGCTATGTTGAGATGTATGGTGGAGCCAAGTTTTGCAGAGAGGTCTTTATTTAGTCACAATGACTATTTTGCAAATGGCCGTCTGGTCACTAGCAGTGTTGTGAGTGCTACAGAGACAGAAGTTGTCATAGATTCAGGAGAATGGATTCCCTATTATTAGTGTAAGCTAAAATTAATGAATAAATGGACATTGTTTATGTTGTATTTAGTCAATGTCCATAATTTTATCCAGGATTTCCTTTCCTCTGCATATCGTGACTTATTATATGTGCATGTCTACAATTCTACAATCGATGATGGATACATAATACTGGGCTCTGCAAACATCAACCAACGATCAATGGATGGGGTAAGGGACTCTGAGATTGCAACGAGAGCATATAAGCCATTCCATACTTATATGGATGTATCCCATTGGGGGAAAATCCATGGGTTCATAATATCTCTTTGGTATGAACACATGGGTATTCTTCTAGACGATTTCTTGCATCCTAACAACACTCAGTGCATGGGAGTAGTGAATGAAATTGGAGGCAAAATATGGAATGAATTCATTTCAGAGGAGGGTCCAAATATGAGGAATCTTACTACACATCTGATGTCTTCTCCAGTACAGGTTTGGGAAGATGGTTCAGTCTTTGTCAAAGAAGGATATTCATACTTTCTTGATACCAAGGCCATAGTTTTGGGGTCTAGATCCCCATTGCCTCCTGTTCTTACCACCTAAGACTCACAAATCTTGGTTACAATTCTTTGTAGTATCGAGTATTCCAGCTTTTCCAATCTTTATATCTTGTATATTTTTTGCAATGGAATCCATATTATTCCTTCTATAGGTTTATGTAAGAATTTCTCTATTCCTCAGGTATTCTTCACCCCAATTTGACAAGATGACTTCAAATTGATGTATCCCTAGGATACATCACCAAATCATTGAAGTTTCAATATAAATTGAGTATTTATTTTAGCAAGGAAGATAGAGATCAATCCCACTACACTGAAATGCACAAAATGTGCACACTGAATTGTTCTCCTTTTTTATGCATGCAAAAGTTAGTGGAAACAAGTAATCCATTATTAATTTAATACCTTATTGATTTATTGTTGTCCACTAACAAAGAAGGTTCTATCATTGTTATTTAAAGGTAGTGGAAATAAATAAACCATTATTAAGTTGATGGCTTCAAATAATGATAAGATAAGAATTGCCAACTTAATAAATCTAATAGCATGCAACTTGATTCTCATACATTATGAGGTGCTAAGGGTATGCACGGTATACATAATGATCACTACTAATATAGAATTAACACTAACGATGTTATGGATAAAGATACATGGCAAATCCATGCAGAATTTTAGCTAAACTTATGTTGTACCCCTTCCAAAGAAAACATATGATGTTTTGGCTTGCCCATCCTCCTATGTTTACAGGAATTTCTCTTTAATTGAATTTACTGGTTGATCCATGATTGTATGAATTTACTAGTTGATTCATGATTGTATATGTACAAATTTGTAACAAGTTTGAAATGAAGAGATGATACCTTTAAATGAAATGGTTCGTCTATATTTCTACACTTACAAAATTACACTATTCAACATACATGTTCAATTTTTCCTTTTTATTGTTTCTCGCTTTTTTATGTAAACCAACAACAACACATTTTTAATGTCTTCTTCATTATATTTGCATACAAATACCTATAGTTTTAAAATGCCAAAAAATAACCATGCAATTTATAGTAGTCTTCTTCCAAAGTTTTGAATTGTTTTAAGGGTTAGGCATCATGTTTGTGCTTTTTAAATGAAATGGTTAATCTATATTTCTACACTTACAAAATCAATCACCCATACTTTAAACAAAATCAACTACAAAAATAAAAACTAACCCTCTAAATCAAATAACATATACCGTTCGGCGTTCACATTGCATTGTACACATGCGATTGCTAGTAACTAGTGTCTTACTAAAATTAAGTGTGGACACAAACGTAATCCACTTTGTTTCATTTAGTTGAAAATAATTTAATTTTGGTAAAATTAATTCATGATTGCAAAATGTATCCCCCACTACAGTATCAAATATCATTGTAAAGGGCGGTCAATTAAGTTTACTAGACGGAATCAGGTAAATTCCTTCACAAAATTAATGAACCCTTCACAAAATTTCTGTCTATCAATGTTAAAATTCAATTTTCAGTTCTTATTAAATTAATTTCTCACTTTTCTTTTCTTCCAGCAGATGTCCAGGGTTCAAATCGCAGGAGGGTTGGAAATGGCATTTTACATGTCACAAGGTGGATTTTCTCTCTCTTTCGGCTGCAGTTTATGTAGTTAGATTATGAGGCCACCAGTATCACAAAATTCAGACCAACTATATAATAGAATCCCGAACATGTTTTTCAAGCTTTTTATTTTTGGTAATTGAGGGTTGGAAGAAGCCCAATGCGTTAGGGTTTGAGTTTCTTGTAGATCGGCTCAATCAAAACCATATGTTTTTATTTTAAGTTTTTAATTAGGGTCTCTTACAGAGATATAAAAAATGCAATATTAAACACACAACGAAAAAAACATGACTGGAGAGGTCTCCTAATTATAAGATTTCAAACAAGTTCTGATTTTTAATGTTTTTTTGAATTTATTTTTTCGTATTTTTTGATTTTTTTTAATAGCATTTTCCAGAGAAGTACAAACAATATCTTGTGAACTTTTCCTTTTGTGTTTCGTTCCAATCTGAAGTGGATTACTCACGTTAGCTGTTGATGATTTTTGTATGTCTTTGTTTTTAGGTGTCTTTTTGACAAGTAATTTCCATTCCATTTTATACCTTTCCACAAGCAAGCTTAAAATCTGAGGCAACCTTCCAAGGCATATTACCCTCTTCTTTATTGATATATGTGATCCGTGGGTTTCCATTTTGACTTCCTCTTTTGTATTTAGCATCCAGAAAATTGTCCCACTTCAGAGAGTTTTATTTTGTCAAGCTGCAGTTTCCATTTCCAGAAGCAGCATCAGCAATTTGACAATATGTTTTGCGCTTACAATATATTCTCTTGTGTTTGATGGCTGGTTATTGCTTTGTCCTGGGTCGAATCTCTTACGGAATACCTTTGAAAACTGCCCATTTCTGGAGAAATTCAAGCACATAGAAGTTGTTCTGTCATTGGTTTTGTCTGTGATTGAGATGAACTGTCCAAAGTGTTTCTGTTTCGTATTAAGGCACGGTTTACCCAAAAGTGTAATGGGAGGCTGGGAAGTTTAACCTTATGTAGGAGTAGAGGTTAAGACATGTTTTTAGATCAGATTGTGAAAACCATGTTTGAAATCTAGCAACACCTCAAACTTCTTTCATTGAGGATCCTCTGTCTCTCGACATCATGTTTGAACTAAAAAATAATTACAAAAGACCTTATAAAGGAGGCGACTTGTTTGGTGAAAAACCATTGAACCTGTAGATAATTATATATTCCGAGATATTTATATTTTGTATTTACCCCAGGAATGTCCAGGGCTACCTGAGTTGCAACTTCCAGTTTGTCCAGACTGTTTTTGATTTGAGAAGAGTTCGAGGAGGAGAGTTATTCAGAGAGCCTTGCCCTATAACTTAGGATGAAGTGGCCCATTTTGACTCCTTAGGGCCATTAGCCAGAGCCTCTTATAAATAGTTTTCATGTGGACTAGAGTTTCTCAGGATTCCTGGAGAGAGTTGAACATGTGGCCCTTGAAGTAGTCTTCTTTGCCAAGATGTTTAGGAGGTTTTCCCCGACATATTATTGTTACTCTATTGACATATCCTTGTCACTCTCTTTTTAGTCCCCAAACCGCATTATTTTCAGAAAAAAAATGTATCCTAACATTTTTTTTTTTCTATTTATCTGGTGAAATTGGAAAATAACTATTGCCTACCAAATTTGTCCTCTGTTTCCATTTATTTTGTTTATGCCCTTTTACTTGGTTTAAGATCCAAGGAAAAATTTACCTCCTGTCCTTCCAGCACAGGGGTAGGGCATTGTCTTTAAAACAACTGTTTTATGGAAAATCATTTGTTTTTTTCTTTTGTTTCCTTTAGATTTATCTTTAACTTGGACATTCTTTTAAATTTTTACATTCTTTTCTCCCATATGTCTACTATGCTCTCGGCCTGGACATTGGAGGGACCCATCAATATTTTCTAATGAGAAAGCTAGTGTGTTGTTTGGGCAGAACAAGATCCTTGAACTCATATATTCCCTCTTCTAAGGCAAAATATCGAATAGAAGGTGATAATGGAATTTGACTGTGATAATGCTTCTTTTCTCCCTTTGAAAATTAAAAGACTTGTAAATTTTCATAGCATGTCTTTCTGTAATATGTGGTGTTTTAACCAACAAAACACACTGATTACTTAAACTTGGCATATCCGCACCATCCACCTAGCTTGATAGACCGACATGTTCTTCCCGAAAGGTTTGGTGTGAAGAAGGAGCTCCTAAGCCCCCTGAAGATCTTGCTTGGGCAAAAAATGCCTCTTACCCTGGTGCAAAATTTCCTTTGCTGTATCATTTCATATTATATATCATCTTTTCATAGTTTCTGTGTTGTCATTAAAAAGAAAAACAAATTCTGTTAGAGAACACTGTGTAGACAATGGTAGCCAAAAAACTACAAATTGAAAAAGAAATGGTATTTTTTCCCTTTTTTTACGGTATGTATGAAATATTTTCTCTTTTGGAGAGAGTGGGTCAATTCGATGTCCTTTTTCTCTAACCTTAATTGCTCTGAATTGAAAATTCTATATGAAGGAAGTTCTATACATTTTTTTTGTCATTTTTTTTCCTCAAATGTATTTCACCTTTTCCTTGAACCTTTCTTATTTGTTTTTTTTTTGCAAATTTGGCTACTAAACTAGTCTAAAAATTTCTTCTACCAGTTTTCCTTGAAAAGTACATATCATCATTCCATTCTTTAGAACTCGCCATACTTTGGAGGGCGCAATAGGAAATCCGTAACCACCCATCAAGTTTCACTTTGTAATACAAAATTTGGTACAGCTTAAAGGTCAAAATATACTGCATGGAAAAATGAGTCTTTTTTTTTCATAGACAATGGCAGTACGTCCTGGTCACAAACCAACAAAAGTGAGACGGGTGACAGCACTATTATTGGTATTAATAGCCTAGGCACCCTTTTATAAAAATTCGTTGTTTGGCTTTTCTGGACTTATATATGTTCAGTCTATTTTGATGCTCAAATAACTGAGAGTCTAATAGAACTCCCATTCAATAGATTCTTTCAACACGATTCCTGTCCACGAAGCAGAATGTTTCAATAATTACATTAACCAAAAATAAATGCAAGATTTCTGGAAAAATTGTGATAAAAAAAAATGGGTTTGACGTTTCGGACCAAACTATGTGATCCATTATCAGGATGAGTGTTTGATAAGCTTACATACAACGGCCCCTTATATAGATAACCTTTTTTTTACATCATGAACAGTGGCTAAACATAATTGATAATACACGTTGACAATAATTATGTTGATCTGTTCCTCATGATGTAAAAATAGGTTATGTATATAAGGAGCCTTTGTATGTGAGCTTATCAATCACTCACTCTGATGATGGACCACTAGTTTGGTCCGAAAGGTCAAATCCAATTTTTTTTTTTATCGTAAATTTTCTGGAAATTTGTCCCCTTTTAAAAATTATAGATTGTGGAAGCTAGAGTCCTTGAAAGTGAAGACATCCTTATTACAGTCAAAATAACCAAACTGTTGTTTAAAATTTCCTTCTTCAATAGGAGCACACAAAATGGAATGGTGATTTAATTCAATGATGGCAATTTTTTTCCCCAACTCTGAAATCAAGCATTACTGGCTGGTGTTCAGGTTGAAGGTTGTGCACAAGAGATGGCAAAGTCAGCACCAGAAGGAACAAAGGGCATGGTTGCCGATCAGATATCTCAAGCTGTTTTGTCAACATCCAATTTGCTTCATTTGATGCAAGAATCATCGCCTGCTCAGGTGCTACTCTAATGTCTGCTTTTCCTTTCCTGCTTATCTCTTTTTCTCGCTTACTTTTGTGGCTCTAAATGCATGACATGTGGCCTTTGTGTTTAAACATTTTCTTCAGCCTCTTTATATAAGCTGTAAAGTTCTTTTATCTTCAACATAGTTTGCCTTACTATCAATTGCACACTCGATGGTAGTCTTGTAGGAAATCTAGTTTCTACTGTTTGTCATGGTACCACATATCACTCTGCTCGCATTTTTGGGCTAGAGATTGTGTTGCATATTCTCTATAATGGTGTCTGTGATTAAGCTGTAAATAGAAGCATCATTTCCAATGTTTGTCTCTAAGATTGCTGCTGGCTTATTAGCATGTTAGAAGAAATTGAAGGCAGTTGTTTGATTTTTGCTATGGAAGTAGTACAGGGCCTTGTAAGACTTCCGAAGAATCTACTTGGAAAAGCACCAAACATTAAGAACACTGAACAGGTGTGTCTTGATTTGATAATAATATAGCCAGAGAATTTGCTTGGAGAATTCCCAGGTAACTTCTTACCCTAATATTTTACTTTCACCAGATGCTGCATCAAATGCCCCATGTCATCTCCTCTTTGGACGCCCATCTGGACAAAGCACTACAGTGGTTGGGAATATGTTACTGTTTAATTTTAAAATTTGTATCATATGATTAAATGATCATTTTTTGAAATATGTATGCTGATGTGTCTGGTTATTTTTGCAGTGCATTGGAACTTCAAACCATAAGACGTTTGCTTGTAAGTAAAGACAGCAGTCTTACACTTTTATCTATCCCAATTGATGAAGATTCTACAAGCAGTGTTGCACGTTTATCTATCCCAAGTGATGAAGATTCTGCTGAGGGAGGGATGCCAATAGTAGAGCACCATATGTCGGGAGCCTAATTACCCCAATAGGGGTTTCCTATAGTGAGGTTGAGTTTTCGTGGTTTATTTTTGAACAAATGTTTACTCAACATGCTAGGGATACAACTGTTTCCTGTCTATATTTTCTGACTATCATTTTTCTATTTCCCAAGTACTATTTTTTGATTACTCTAGTTTCTTTTAATTCAATTTTTTAAGAATACACAATTTCAAGATCTAGTTATGGTTTACCAGTAAGTTTACTGTTTCTGCAATGTGCAATAATGACAAGGAGCTTCTGTGAGAGAGGCAGAATGAAAGTAGAAGTAGAAAGAGATGAGGAACTTGGAATGCTCAATTTTTCTTTATTCATTGTCCATATAATAATTTCTTTTAATTCAATTTTTAAGAATACACAATTTCAAGATCCTACGTTTTTGTTTGTTAGTTATGGTTTACCAATAAGTTTAATGTTTCTGCAATGTGCAATAATGACAAGGAGCTTCTGTGAGAGAGGCAGAATGAAAGTAGAAGTAGAAAGAGATGAGGAACTTGAAATGCTGAATTCTTCTTAATTATTGTCCATATAATAATTTCTTTTAATTCAATTTTTAAGAATACACAATTTTAAGATCTAACGGTTTTGTTTGTCAGTTATGGTTTACCAATAAGTTTAATGTTTCTGCAATGTGCAATAATGACAAGAAGCTTCTGTGAGAGAGGCAGAATGAAAGTAGAAGTAGAAAGAGATGAGGAACTTGAAATGATCAATTCTTCTTTATTCATTGTCCATATAATAATCATAATCCTTTGTGCACATTTGCATTCTTTTGGTCAAGGTGGAGGATAAACAGATTTACAAAACCTGACTCAGGTCAGGTACTTTCTTCTTTTGAGGGCTCCTTTTGCCTCGAGTCATTTCTCAACTTTCAGTTGTGGGTATTGTGTTTTGATTTTATCTGTTTTAAAGATGAATAGACGGGATCTTTATGCGTAATTTGCCTACTGTTTGCTTGTTTTGCACAGAGCATTGTCCTTCTTGCACACCCACTTTATGGTTCAACCAAGGAAGCAAAAATACTCTTTTGGCTCCCATTGATCTTTAGATTATATGCCTATAAATGATGTCATTTCTGGTGTATGCTGTAGATGAATGTTAAACCTTGGTTCATGAGTTCAAAATTTGAGGGGTTCAAATCTTGAACAATACTTTCAAGGTAAAGCAAATTTTCTTTTGTTTTCCCACTAGAGGAGTCTCGTATGCCTAGGGGACATGCCTCCTAAGCTATGGCCTTAAATGACTTCTATCTTTTATAGCAACCATGGATTTGATGACAGCCAAAAATTTTAAGAGTTGAATTTTACTAAGTTTCCAGGAAATGGAAATGGCTTTGAAATGTGGAAACAAGATTTTGTTAATTTTCGCATGTATTTCCAAATGGGTGTATGGTAATGGTAATGGGGATCCTCTTAAGAGTGTGATTTGTGAGAGCAGCCTTCAGGGTCTAATTTGGAGATACAAACCACAAATATTGCTCAAGCGAAACACTCAACAAACTCTCTACAAATTATTATTTTTCCAAAAAAATTACATGCCCACAAATATTTATCCTCTCTCTCTCTCTCTCTCTCAAACCCATTTGGGCTTTCTTGCTCTCGGGTAAATTTCATGGTCTATCTCCTTACACAACTTTCACAACTCCAATTGCTCTTTTTTTTGGCCCAGTTCAACTAGGTCTAGCTAGGGTTTCAAGCACTTTTCAAGGGTTTTATCACTTTGGATCAATTTGAATCACTTAGGCACCATAAGTCACTTATAACAAACTTATTCAAAGTCTCCTCGATTCTTTACACACCTTTTACCTTTACTCATACCATTTCCCCATGTTTTGTTTCTCTAGGCTCTTCTCTTAGACTATGACAGGGGAGTCAATGACTCTTCCACGGTCTTTTCATTTTACAAGGATTTCCCTCAGTCTACAAGGATTTCAGTCACACTACAACAATACTCCCAATATGTTTGACTACTAATATCCTTTATAGTTTCTTTCAATCACAACTATCTCACACAATGTGGTCAGGACTGTCCCAAAAGGTCTGTACATGCAATTTTCAAGTTAGGACTTCTCAAGCCTCCTTTCAAACCTCATAAGGCTTTAGACTTGCTATTTGTCTTCTCAATGTCTCTACAGACGTCCCTCAATACCCCTTTCAACTTGTTTAATCCACTCAACTACTCATGACATTCTCTATCAAGCCTACTTTGTCCTTACCGAGCTTCTTAAGAAGACTGTATAGGACAATCCAAGAACACTACTAGAATGTGACTTCTTAGAGATTTTAATCATTCTACAAGGCTTCCAATCAAACTACTAGCCTTCTAAATATGTTGAACCACCTCTTCCTTATGGCACTCATCTTTAAGAAACCCATTTCATCAATTTGGTTAAGACTGTTACAAGTTATTACATAAGAATGTGCATTGCATTCTTTGATTGAGCTACACTTTTTACTTTTGCATGGAAGTTAGTAGTTTGTTTAGAACAAGAAGGTTTGTACATTTGGAAGGCTAGTTGAGTGACCTAATCTCAAAATGGTAGAGTGAGGATAAAAACTCATGGGCTCAGAATCCGATCTTGAAACTTTGGAATATCTCTAATGGCTGAAATAGGTATTTGAAAAAATTAGCAGTGATGAATAACTATTGGTATTTTTTCACTTTTGTTAAAATTTCCCTTTAGCAAGGGTTACAAGCAAGATTTGAGGTCTAAAAGGCAAGTAAGTGAAATTGATGGTTTCAAACTTTGTCAAGTGACTTAACATGTTTTTATGGTGATATGGAACTGATCGAAGTCTATTCATCACTTGAAATCAGTTGTACGTGGCATTTTGATGTTGGAAAGCCAAATAAGGCTTCTTGAGGTGAGTGCATTTGCCTAAGTTTTGTTGGTTTTGAAAGTTGATAATCTAACTTGTTGATATTGGTTGAGTTTGTTTATGATCTCTACATCATTTGGTATTAGAGCAGGTTGATGCTCTTGGGAAAAGAAAAAATGATTGAAATAAGTTAAGAAAAAAAGAGTAGTAAGCAAAGAGACCTTACCCTAGAAGGCTTAAAGAAGAAGGAACAAGAAAGATAGAGGAAGTCCAATGTGAAACAAACTTCGAAGGTGAAAAAAAGAGTGAAGAAGCACCGAAAGATTGGGTAAGCCTAGGGTGAGGTGTTGAGAAGAAGCAAGGTGAAAAAGATTTGCTTGAGAAGAAAAGAATAGAGTAAGGTAAGATAAAAAGAGTGAAAATGAGAGGTTTCTTGTTAAGTGACTACTATAAAAGGATGAAAGAGAGTGAAATGACGGTTAGATTGACTCATGAAGAGATGATGATAGAGATAAAAGAGTTGGAAAAAGATTTGAGGCTAATGATAGAGAGAAGTAAGAAGAAACGTCAAGTTTTTGAGTGGAATATGAAGAATAGAGTGCAATGGAATATACAAAGGCTTGTAGAAAGAAGAGTGAAGCAAATGAAGGCTTGGAGAGGAGTGGAAAAAAGGAAGAAAAGATGTATGAAGGTCAGTTTATGTTATCCAAAGGTAGGAGTGATGCTTGGTGAAGAAGAAGACCAACTTGAAGAAGATGGAAAAGAGGTCTTGCAAAGAGCTTCTCAAGAGGCTAAAAGGCCTCCAATTTTTAAATTTGATAGTGTCCTTTTATGTGTGAATGCAGGTACACAAGATGAAGAAATGAAGGCAAAAAACAATGCCTATGATGAAGAGCTAGAAGACGAGAAGATCAAAAATGAAGATATGCAAGGAAATGAAGTTTGTGAACAAACTCAAATTCAGTTTGAACCAATCAAAGGTGAAAATGTAGTTGTTAGCATGATGAAGGGATCATTGAAAGTCCTTGCAAGCATGTGGAGTTGGTTGAGTGGAGAAGATGAGGTGAAAATAAAACCAAATACTCAAGAAACTTTGGAAAAAGATGCATACAAAGAAGATCATATCATGATGAAGATTCAAGAGGAAGAAATAGAGATAAAAACTAATAATCTACAACAAAACACAGTGCTATCAACAGAGGTTGATCACCAAGGAAGTGAAAGAATCAAGTTGAAGAGGAAAGAATACCAAAATGAGACTAGTTTGTTTCTATTTTTACAATCTCATGTTGCTTTTAGCTATGTTTGTGCAGGTGTGGACCAAGAAATGAATGTGAAATATGAAGAGAAGCACAAAAAACGAAAAGAAAACACAACTGAAACATGAAGAAGAAAACAAAGAGGAAGATGGAGAAATAATGGAGCAAGAAGTAGACAAAACAAACAAGCTAGAATCCAAAGAAACAAAGAGAAGACAAAGGAAAGCTAAGAAGAATGAAGATGAGCTCAAACAAAGAAAAGGAGGAAGAATTTCGAAGGAGCAAATGAATTGGAAAAGGAGGAAGAAGACATACATTTGCATGGAAGCAAATCTTCCCACTTCGGGAGTATGATGTAGGAGCATCATCTTGTGATTAAACACATTTTGGCTTTCATCCATATTTTGGTTTGTGAGGGGTCTTAGTAGGCCTATTTTGATGTTTTAGTTGTTTCCATTGCCTCCATGAAACCTTCATTAGGTGTTTTTGGCTCCTTGAAAATTTCCCTCCAAAATGGGATTTTTGAAAATTTGAATTCTTAAGCCCATGTGAAGAGGTTTGATGTAAAATGTAAGGATGGATTAATGATGTAAAAGGTCTTTTCAAACCATCATGAGGAGTAAAATAAGAGTGTTTGAACATTTGTCTTTGGATTTTATGACCTATGTAGTCATCTTGAACCATGACTAGGTCACCTTGGGACTTAGTCATGTAACTACCATCTCTCATATTATGATAAATGAGATATACGAATTTGAGATGAATTAATTTAGTTAGAGGGTTGTAGAAGGATTTTTGAAGGGTGGAAAACACATTTAGAAGGAGCCAAGGAAGGCCTCATGAAGTATTGCAGCTTTGTAAGAAATAACTCAATAATAGCACATTTCCCTTATGTAGATAAAAGTCGTGAAATGGTGTACATCAATTTAATGTATTATATACAATGAATATGGTATTCTCTAACTCTGTCTATATGATTTATTAATGTTATATTGATGTGACATAAAATTGTTGTATTGAATGATTCAAGGAGTGGAGTTTAAAGTGAAAAAGAATCATGAGAAGGTGGAAAGACTATTTGAGACATTATTAGGTATATACAAATACATAGTTGTGCAGACTATGCACAAGGTAAGAGCCTCATATATGAATGTATGATTTACCGAAACAAGGTTTTGAAATACCATAATGGTAACATTTAGATAGCTAGGAGAATCAATAGTGTACTATCATTCCACAACAGTAAAAAAAATCATTTAGAAATCTATGTTCTATTGATGAAAATTCACAAAAAGACCTAAGCTTATGAGATTTGTGTAAGATTGTGATACCTTGATTTCAGGGGTTCTAGAGATTGTGATAACATCTAGTTTTGAGTGGGGTCAAAGGAACAATACCTGATAATAGGTTTTGAAAATGTTTTAAGGCAGGGTTATAACATCGGAGGGAAGGTTAACCAGATCGTATCCTAGGCCTTGTATACAGATGCTTCAAGAATTAAACACCAGTGATCAATAAAATAAAAACAATTTCTCCTAGACTATACCTTGCTTAAAACCTTTGGAGGAAAGTGGAAAATAAGGAACAATTTCATATATTATCCATTAAACTCAAGGGCTCAATATTTTATAGAATGGGCCTTGCTAAATATAGGGGGAAGATATGCGAGACAATTTTTTAGGGATGTTTTATTAGGTCGTAGATCATGACATGAATCTTGGACATTACTAGTCATCAAATCAATCTAGTCAAGTACCATAGATTTATGAGGGTTTTAGACATCAAGGATCTTGATTCAATAGGATAGATCAATGTTAGGAAATATAGGGATAACAACTATGATGGAACAATATCCTCACATTTAATCACAATAGTAGAAACTAATATGTAGAAAATATTACAGATCTCAAATAAAAGTGGGTGAGAATAAAATAACACAACACAAAGATACAATAAAGTAACGTAGGTTCACCCATGATTTAAGGCTACATACCTAATCTAAGAATTTAAGGTGTTCAAGAATGATTTTACATTAGAAAAGCCAACATCTTTCTCAATACAATACCAGTTATAACACATTCTGGAGCGTATGCTAGAACATACTCTACGAGAATTCACATGAGAGAGAAATGTCAAACTAGCATCCTTTCAATGGTAGGTAATTGCAATACCTACCATATTCACAAAACCACATAGAAGGAGTAAGACAATTGGACATTAAGCAATTTTACAAGGACCATGACGGAAGAAAGACTAATAAACCCAATCAAACATATGGGTCAAAATACACACCCATATGAGAAAAGAACGTTGTCCCGGTATATAGGGCACAATTTTTCGAGGCCATTTTTTTTCTTAGGGGATGCACCCTTGAACCCTCACTATCGAAGAGGTGGTTCCGCCCTGTTAGACCCCCGCTATTAGGCCCTGGCTTGGAAGCCTTGTATACCCTGATGAGATAATATGTGAGAAAGTGTACAATACTCTTAGTGTACATGTTCTTTTATTATCACTGTATCAGTCTTCATGAAGAAGCTCATAAGAACCCACAGTAGCCTTGATAGAGATTAACCCTAAGTAGTTGAGTGGCTTCAAAAAGTTGAAATGGGTATTATAGTGGGAGAGAGGTAGTGATATTGAGAAGACAAATAACTCTTCTGAAGCCTTATAAGGGGTTCATAAGTGATACAAAGAGATGAATCTCTGTCTAGACAATTGTGTGTACCTTCCTTCTTATAAAAATCATAAGAACAAGTGGAGGAAAAACCTTGTGATTGAAATTTACTATAAAGGTGAAGTAGGTAGTCAGACATATTGGTGAGACAACATTGGGGAAGGTTTTAGACTGAAAAAGCTTAGTGGAATGAGGGAAAAGTGTTAAACAAGAATGAGTTTAAACACAATCCTGGATGAGTCCTATTGATTAGGGCCTTGTCATAGTCCAAGAAGGGAAAATTCACTTTTGATGAAGAAAAAGATGGGAAAATGGTATAAATCAAAGCGTAAGAGGTTTGTAAAGCATTGAGGAGATTTCTGAATAAGTTTTTTAGATGTGATAGTTTCAAGGTGCTTGGTGGAGTCCGCAGTTTAATATTAGAGCATCCAAATTCGATCACAACCCTTAGTTTTAGGCCTAACTAAACCTAGATGAACTAAACAAGTACATAGTGCAATTGAAGTTAGAGAATTGTGGGGTAAGTTGGGCTAAACCATGATTTTTGACATGAGAGCTAAATAATGCACATATTGGGTATCTAAAAACATGCTTTTACTTTTACTTAGGTAGTCCTTGTAGTTTGTTTTACAATAATAAGTGAATTTGTACCTCATACAGGGCTAGTTGAGTGACCTAATCGCAAGACAATAGATTTTGAGAATAAAAATTCATGTGATTTGAATTGGATGATGACATTCTGGAATCTCTCTAAGGTTTGAAATGGGTATGTAATTAGTTTAGCAATGAAGCATAAGTATTGGTATATTAAAAGGTGCATTGGTTTAGTGTGAAACCAAATATTACCTCTCAGGAAGGGCTGCATGAAATGTAGTTTAGGAGGGATATTAAAGCTCTTAAGAAGAATGAAATTGATGGTTGTCAAAGGTTGTCAAGTGACATTGTGAACATGTTTTTGAATGATAATGATCACATTCATTTGATGGCTATTAAGTCAGGTAGATGATGGTAATCAATTGTATAAGACATGTTTGATGTTGTGTATTCCAAATAAGGCTGTCTTGAGGTGAGTGCATTTGAAGGTTCTTAAGTTCTTAAGAAAGTTAGCATGTATGTTGATTTTACCTCCTTAACTGATAAGTGGATTATTTGTGTGAAGGTGTGATAAGTTATGATCTCTGCATCATTTGGTATCATAGTAGGTTGATTCTCTTGGGAAAAGGAAATAGAAATTTAAAAGAAAAAGAAGCGAACAATGAAATTAGTAGTAAGCAATGAAACCTTAACCTAGAAGGCTTAAAAAAGAAGATAAAAAGAAAGATAAGAAGAGATCTAAGGTGACACAAGGTTGGAGGGAAAAAAATAAGAGTGAATAAGCACCAAAAGACTGGGTAAGCCTAGGGTGAGGTGTTGAGAAAAAACGGGGTTAAAGAGACTTGCTTGAGAAGAGAAGAAAAGAGTAATTTAAGAGAAAAAGAGAGTGAGAATGAGAGGTTTCTTGTTAAGTGGCTACTACAAAAGGATGAAAGAGAGTGAAAGGAAGGTGAGATTGACTCATGAAGAGATGATAGTAGAGATAAAATGGATGGAAGAATATTTGAGGCTAATGATACAGAGAAGTAAGAAGGAACATAAAGTTTTTGATTGGAATATGAAGAAGAGAGTGCAATGGCCTATACAAAGGATTGTAGGAAGAAGATTATCCGGAGGTAGGAGTGATGCTTGCTGAAGAAGAAGAATTTAGTGAAGAAGAACAAATTGAAGAAGATGGAAAAGAGCTCTTGCAAAGAGCTTCTCAAGAGGTGAAATGGCCTACAATTTTTCAATATGATAGTGTCCTTTTATGTGTGAATACAGGTACACAAGATGAAGAAATGAAGGCAAAAAATAATGCCTTGGATGAAGAACTAGAAGAAAAGAAGATCAAAAATGAAGAAAGGCAAGGAAAAGAAGTTTGTGAACAAAATCAAATTCAGTTTGAACCAGTCAAAGGTGAAAATGTAGTTCTTATCATGATGAAGGGATCATTGAAAGTCCTTGCAAGCATGTGGAGTTGGTTGAGTGGAGAAGATGAGGTGAAACTAAAAGAAAATACTCAATAAACTTTGGCAAAAGAGGCATACAAATAAGAGGATATCATGATGAATATTCAAGAGGAAGAAATAGATCAGGAATATGATAATCTACAACAAAACACAATGCTATTAGTAGAGGTTGATCAACAAGGAAGTGAAGGAATTAAGTTAAAGAGTAAATAAGACCAAAATGAGACTAGTTTGTCTCTATTTTTGCAATCTCATGTTGCTTTTAGATATGTTTTTGTAGGTGTGGACCAAGAGATGAATGTGAAAGATGAAGAGAAGAAAAAAAATGAAGAGAAAACACAAATGAAACATGAAGAAGAAGACAAAGAGGAAGATGAAGAAATAATGGAGCAAGAAGTAGACAAAACAAACAAGCTAGAATCCAAAGAAGCAAATAAAAGACAAAGGGAAGCTAATAAGAATGAAGATGATCTCAAACATAGTAAAAGAGGAAGCATTTCAAAGAAGTAAATGAATTGGAAAAGGAGGAAGAAGACATACATTTGCATGGAAGGAAATCTTCCCACTTAGGGAATATGATGTAGGAGCATCATCTTGTGAATAGATTATTATTTTTTGCTTTCATCCATATTTTGGTTTATGAGGGGTCATAGTAGGCCTATTTTGGTGTTTTAGTTGTTTCCATTAACCTCCATGAAGCCTTCATTAGGTGTTTTTGACTCCTTAAGAATTTCCCTCTAAAATGGGATTTTGAAAAACTTGAACTGTTAAGTCCATGTGAAGAGGTTTGATGTAAAGTTTAAGGGTTACTAATGATGTTAAAGGTCATTTTAGACCTCATGGGGAGAAATAAAAGTGTTTTAACCTTTGTCTTAGGATTTTAAGACTTGTAGTCATCAAAACCTTAATTAGTCATCTTGAGTTAATCATGTAACTACCATCTCTCATATTAAAAACGAGAGATTCAAATTGAGAGAGTTAATTCCTGATTTGAAAGGTGGTTCAAGGTTAGAGGTACATGTGAGGGAGATAAGGAAGGGCTTAGGAGGTATGCAGCTTCCAAGAAAACATTGTAGCAAATATCTTATGTAAATAAAAGTGTTAAACTTGTTAATCAATCTGGTGTATTTTTACAAAATATGGTGTTCTCAAACCCTGTTATGTTTGTTAATGTTATGGTGATGTGACATGAAATGTTGTATGATTGATTAGAGTGGAGTTCAAGGAAAAATAATCATGAAGTGAAAGACTATTTGAGAAACCATGTATATACTAGACTTTGGTAGTCAATGCAAAAGGTAAGAGCCTCATATACAAATGTATGATTTAGTGATTCAATATTTTGAAAACATTCTTGTAACATTTGGAGGGCTTGGATTATCAATAGTGTTTGTCCTTCCACAATTTTGATAGCATTCATTTAGAAAAGTTTAAGAAAATGAGTAAACTGTGCTATGAGATTTGTGTAAGGAGTGTGATACCTTGTTTCAGGGGTTCTAGAGATTGTGATCACATTGTTTTGATAGGAAGAAGGCATATAACATGTTTAATAGGTTGTCAAGAGAGTTTAAGGTGTGTTTAAGGTGTTCAAGAAGGACAAGAAATTATAAAAGAAGTTGGTCTTAAGTGGACGCATTTTTCTAAAAAAAAAAACTTCAACTTGTATGAGTTTTTCGAAATAGTTACACTCAAAATTGGAAGATGTTGTAGAAATATGAATCGTAGAATTTTGAGTCTAGTTTTTAAGCTACTAAATTTTATTGAAAATAGATAAGTTTAAGTGGGTCAAACAACTAAAATACCAACAGATGCTCATTTTTCTGTTAAAAAAACATAATAGAGTGACTTTCGTGCCCCCCACCATTTTTTGAGCACCATTTAGTATTTTTGAAAACCCTTTGGTAGAAAGATAGCTAGGAGCATCTAGTTTGGGCTCCATTTTTAAGATTTTTATAGAAAATATTTTTTTATTTATGATTTTTCTAGTACAGAAATTTTATGTTTTGAAAAATAATGGAGCTCTGACCGTGCCCCCCCCTAACTACCTCAAAAAATATCGAAAATTAGATTTTTGTTTTTTGAATATGTATAGAATTATGCCTAGTTTGGGCTAGTATAATTTTTTTAAATTTCGATCACCCAAAAAAAAGATACACCATGAAAGATAGACATATTTACACTTCAAAAAATAGCTATAAAAAGGCATAGTTAGAAAATAAATAATATGGAAACCTTATATTAGTCAGAAAATTTGAAAAATTATATTTTTAGAAAGAAGAAACTCTGCTCTACGTCGTGGTATAATTTTTTTTAAATGGATCGATTGTTTTATTTTGATTTATCATAGAGGAAGTGGCATTTTTTACATTTTCTTGCAAAAACACGTTGTTTGTTGTGTTTGTACAGGTCCATGCCTCAGGCTTGGGGATCCAAACAGGATCCCAAGCCTTGAGGCATGGCTTGGAAAAAGAGAAAATATAAAATGTCTACACATTTTTCTTTGTTTATATATTGTGGCCCCCCAACATCCCTTTCATCTCTTTCACGGGAATTCTGCAAACATTATGTTTTGTCTGTAATTTTCTCTACATTCTTGCATGATTTTTTAGTAGTTCATTTTGTCCCCTACCCCACTAGTTGATTTTTTCTAATCATGGGTGATAAACATCGAGCTAAAGACAAGAGGAAAGTCAAGAACAAGACACCAAAGCAATTGAAAGAGAAGAGAATAAAGAAATTGAAGAGAATGCAAAAACTTCGAGCAGGGCAAGGTACATCCGCTATATCAAATGTAGCTAATGTATTAGAAAATGGGGATGAAATACATAATGAAAATGTAGAGAATAATGATTTTACAATGAATAATGATATTGAATTGAATGATAATGTTGGTATGGATGAAGAAATTGATATGAATCCAATTGTTGAACCCTTACCTAAGAATCTAAATATTAACCCCGAAATTTGTATGAAAACACTGAATGAAGAAAGTAACCTTGTAAACGAATCTTCACCTCTAAGAACACCTCCTTCCATTTTGCGAAGAAAACCAATTCACTTAATTGAAATTGATGAAAACATTATAAAACCAATGCCTAACAAAATGTCTGAAAGAAATGCGAGAAGAAAAGCTAGTGGAATTTGGGATAATTACTTTGAGAATTTAAATGACACACAAAGATGTCAATTATTTGTTACATTGATGAAATTAATTAAGATGAGACCTATAATGAAGACCCTGGGGTTAATAACATCTAATGTTGTTGATCAAAATGCGTCAATTGTTGAAAACATACATAAAGCATACCAAACTGTAGGTGGACAAAGACGCACCAAAGATAGTAATGCTACACGGCGTGCACTTACTAATTGTATAGTAAGTGATAAAATAGTTAATAAATGCTTGATTATAAAAACAAGCAGTGCTTTGAAGCTAAACAGAAAAACACTAATGAAAGCAATAGAGAGACGTAAACGTCTTGAGTCAGTCAATAACACTGACTATTGGGATTTCTCTAGTAGAATTCCATGAAAAGACAAGAATACATCTGATATTCTAAAAGAATTAATTGTAAAATTTTGGAATGAGAACACAAGGGTGTCACCGAATAGAAGAGATACAGTAAAAAGAAGAATAGGTTCTCGTAATCATGAATTGTGTGCAAAACATTTCTTAGATATGACTCAAACAGAATTGTTCTCTAAGTTTAAGAATGAAAATCCACAAATTAACATTAGCCAAAGATTCTTTGAAATGAGCAAACCCTTTTATGTGAAAATCAATCACTCACGTACCACTTGTTGTTGCAGGCATCATGTTGAATTTTCAATGCATTATGATGTTTTTTGTCAAATACATCGTGTTTTGCATACTGACATCATGTTACAGGAGTGTGGATTAAATGTCCCATAAAAATATTCAAGGGAATTTATTCTGACAATATTTTGTGAAAAATCAACAAGACAATTTTTTTATAACAAAGCATGTTTGGATGGAATGTGCAATGTATGCAGTGGCTTGCCAAATCTGAAAAGTTGTATCCATGAGGAGAGTACATATTCAATAGGAAAATAATTGGTTGATTTCACCAAATATAAATCGGTGGCATATCAATTAAAAGATGGAAAAGAATCTAAGAGGTGTGAGCTTGTTAGAAAACAATTACCTGTATCAGAATATATGGTCAAATTCAGAGAGGAAATTTTTTATGAGTATGCAAGGCACACACATAGAGCTCGATGGTTGGATGAACAATTCAAGTTAAGAAAGGACACATTCCCACTTGGTACTATTGTTTCAGTAGTTGACTTCGCAGAGAATTACACATTGCAGCCACAAATGGAGGTTCAGTCTCAATATTATAACTCAGTGCAAGTTTCTATTTTCATGCATATAGCATTCATGCACTCTCCTGAAAGCACTAAGAAAGATCAAAAAATATTAAGAGAGTATCATTTCTACATCAGTGATGATTGGAACACATTCTACAGAATATGTACAAGGGTATTTCCAGGTGTTTTATGTGAACTTGAATGAGAGGAACATTAGTTTCGATCAACATTACATTTGGTCGGACAACTGCACATCACAATTCAAGAATGCACGGATGTTTTATTGGCTAAGAAGGATGCACAAAGAAACAAATGTACAACATATCTAGAGTTTTACTGAGGCAGGGCATGGAAAAGGAGAGCATGATGGTGCAGGAGCATGTGTGAAAAGAGCACTTGCAAGAGAAGAGTTAAAGTTCAAGGATGGTGCTAAATTTATCGATGCAAAAAACATTGTTGATTGGTGTGTCAAGAATATGGGCCATGAATCTCAAGAGAGATCAATGGTTCATAGATATTTTTGGTTGATAGAGGAACAACATCTGGAAAACTTTGAAGATTGTATGAAAGTTGCAGGATCAAGTGATATGCACTCATTCCGTAGTTCAGATGCAAATGCTTGGACTATTTATACTAGGTGCATGACATGTTTTTGTATATCATGCATTGATTTTGCGTGGAATGAATGTGAGTCACAACAGTGGGTGGATGAATGGACTTGTAGACCTCTAATTCCACTCGACACACATCAAGTTCCACAAGCATTACAACTTACAGGGTCTTCAGATCAAATGACAACATCATCTGACTTTGACCAAGTCTCTGATTTAGTGCAACAAGGTACATACATATATGTACATGCCATGTTTTAGATTTATAAATTATTAAATGGTCAACTCTTAATGTATTTTTAAATTGACTGAACAATTTTACTTTGTGATACATAGGGCACATTTTTGCAGTTATTGTGAGGGAATTTAACGAAGAGGGAACATACTACTTATTGTCTCGTTGTGTAGAGGGGAAATTTTTTTACTTCCACAGTCATTGATGGTGAAGACCTTGAGTATCCCACTGGGTCAGTGGTAGTCACTGGAACTTGGCTTCGATGATATCCTATCAAAAAATCAAACATTTGGTTGTTTGAAGACTATGAAGTACATCGGAAGATACTTCACTATTCACATTTGGTCCTTGCAACAAATATTAAATTGATCAAATATCAAGGTCGGCCATCAAACAAGAATCTGTGGAAGGTTCGTGAATCAGATCATGAAGCAATTCTTGCTACTGTCAAGAATAGAGTTGATCCTTGTGGTTCATTGGATTGAATTTGCAAAGGTATGTTCTTCATGAATTTAATTTGAATATTTACTTAAATGATTTTGTTTAAATTTTATATGATTTAAAATTCTATTTAATTGATTACTAACATGTTTATGTAGGTTAGTGGTGCCAAAAAAGCTTCCACCTTCACGTGGTTGGCACTATCAGTAGAGAATTTATTATTCTCGAAGCCAAGTGAAGCTAAGAGAAATTAAATATTAGAAAGGAACAACAAACATAAATTCTCATTTCACCACCTATATTGTAAAAATATCTTATTAAAATTCTCATTTCACCACCTATATTGTATGAACCACCTATATTATTCAGGTGATTGGATATGGACAACCTTACACTGACTCAGACTGCAGTATTTCACACATTTGCAAACAGTAGGATAACGAGAGAGAACCGAATGGAGATGGAGAAAACTATGAGAGGCTTTCGTAGAGGGCCCTGACATGGAGGTATCAGATCTGATGATACGTCTCTAGGTGCCACAGAGTCCAAAAAATCACCCGTTGAAGATATAGTGTGTTTTGGCCTCAGGGCTCTTAAGGGACTATGCCGAGATGAGGTAGCCCGAAAGCACGAGTAGCATAGGGAACCAAAAAAAGCCTCCACTAGAATTCACCTAGGCCACCCGAGTTGGCGTTGGTTCAGTCCCACGAGCTTCCGTTTGCAAACTACAGGCGTTTGGAAGGCCTACACTGACTCAGCCACCTATTTCACACGTGTTGGCCATAGTTTTCATAGAGGGCTTCAACATGGAGGTTTCAGTCTGACGAGATTCTCTAGGTGCCACAGAGTTCACATGTAAAGATATAAGGTGTTTTGGTCTCAGGGCTCTTAAGAGACTACGCCCGAACGAGGTAGCCCGAAAGCACGGGGAGTGTAGGGAACTAAAAAAATCCTCCACTAGTACCAGGCCATTTGATGTGTTGGCTAGACACAAGCTACCGTTTGCAAAATATAACATCTAGGAACCTTACACTGACTCAGACTGCAGTATTTCACGCGTTTGCAAACAATAGGACAAAGAGAGAACCAATGGAGATGGAGAAAACCACGAGAGGCTTTCGTAGAGGGCCCCAACATGGAGGTCTCAGATCTGACAAGATGTCTCTCTAGGTGTCATGGAGTCCGAAGAAATCACCCGTCGAAGATATAGAGTGTTTTGGCCTCAGAGCTCTTAAGGGACTACGCCCGGACGAGGTAGCCCGAAAGCACGGGTGGAGGAAACCACCAATGTTCAATGATTTTTCCATAGGATGAAACTATGTAGACTATGAACTTAGTTTTGTTGGGGAGACCACCAATGTTCCAACTGTTCATTTTGAAAGAATGAATATCTTCAATCAAACAGAGAATGAAGAGCTTGAATTTTTTTAGACATTACAAAAGGTTGTTTGTGCCAAAAAAGAAGCCGAAGGCCATATAAATTTTCAGTCTTCAACTTTAGATGACAATGAACATCGTGAAGAAAAATAATTAGGTGAATATGTCACTATGATTCAAGAATAAATGCCTCCTGAAAGACATAAAGAGTCAATTTGATTACCCAAAAACATCTGGAAGAAATTAAAGAGAAGATACAAGAAGAAGAAAAGGAAAAATGGGAAGCGTGGAAGGATCACAACTTAACTGGAATGGAAGATCTATGTGATGTTGTTGATAGAATAATGGATAATCTTAAGGACAACATGCCAAGTTGATTATTTTTATTAATCCCAACTACTTCAACTTCACAAATCAAACCAGGTAGTTCCAAAAGCAACATACTGGCAAGAAAAACTAAATGAAGTATTGATAATTGAGCCTGAAACTCGTTTAGAATTGTAATTTATTTTTTGATTGAGCATTCACCCATATTTTCTTTTTTGAAGGAAGAGATTCATTTTATATGTGAGAAATAGAATGCTGATTTAGTCTATTACTTTGACTATTTAGGTTAGATTTTTGTAGTCATTCAATGAAATTTAAAGCTCTTCAGTACTAACATGGAAACATTTTTAGGGCCCTACAAAATCCTCTCGCGGTTTTATCCATATCCATCAAGTTCTCTCATTGTCCTATTGTTTGCAAACACACAAAATACGTGCAGTCTGAGTCAGTGTAAGGCTGTCAGGTGATATATTTTACAAATGGTAGCTCATGGGACCAAACCATCTAGGCCAACACATCCAGATTGTTTGGTGAACGCTAGTGGAGTCTTCATTTTGGTTCCCTATGCTCCCCATGCTTTCAGGCTACCTCGTCCGGGTGTAGTCCCTTAAGAGCCCTGAGGCCCAAACACGTTATATCTTCGACGGGTGATTTCTCAGACTCCGTGGACCTAGAGACATCTCATTAGATCAGAGACCTCCATGTTGGGGCCCTCTACGAAATTCTCCAGTTTTATCCATCTCCATTCGGTTCTCTCGATGTCCTATTGTTTGCAAAGGTGTGAAATACTGCAGTCTGAGTCAGTGTAGGGCTGCCAGATGCTATAGTTTGCAAACGAGAAGCTCGTGGGACCGAAACCAACTACGCCAACATGTCAGGGTGGCCTAGTGAATGCTAGTGGAGGATTTTTTTGGTTCTCTACACTCCCTATGCTTTCAAGCTACCTTTTCGGGCATAGTCTCTTAAGAGCCCTGAGACCAAAACATGTTATATCTTCGACATGTGATTTCTCAGACTCCGTGGCACCTAGAGACATCTCATTAGATCCAAAACCTCCATGTTGAATCCCTCTATGAAATCCTCTCATAGTTTTCTCCATCTCCATTTGGTTCTCTCAATGTCCTATTGTTTGCAAACGCGTGAAATATTGCCAGTCTAAGTCAGTGTACGACTGCCAGATGCTATAGTTTGCAAATGGAAGCTCGTGGGACCAAACCAACTACGCCAACACATCAAGGTGGCCAGGTGAATGCTAGTGGAGGATTTTTTTTGGTTCCCTACACTCCCCGTGCTTTCAGGCTACCTCGTCCGGGTGTAGTCCCTTAAGAGCCCTGAGGCCAAAACACGCTATATCTTCGACGGGTGATTTCTCAGACTCCGTGGCACCTAGAGACATCTCGTTAGATCTGAGACCTCCATGTCAGGGCCCTATACGAAAATACTCTCACAGTTTTCTCCATCTCCATTCGGTTCTCTCACTGTCCTATTGTTTGCAAACTGAAATACTGCAGTCTGAGTCAGTGTAGGGCTGTGACGCTATAGTTTGCAAACAGAAGCTCATGGGATCCAAACCAACTATGCCAACATGTTGGGGTGGCCAGGTGAACACTAGTGGAGGCTTTTTTTGGTTCCCTACGCTCCCATGTGCTTTCAAGGTACCTCGTCCGGCGTAGTCCCTTAAGAGCCCTGAGGCCAAAACACGCTATATCTTCGACAGGTGATTTCTCAGAACTCTGTGGCACCTAGACATCTTGTTAGATCTAAGACCTCCATGGGGCCCTCTACAAAATCCTCTCACAGTTTTATCCATATCCATTTGGTTCTCTCGTTGTCCTATTGTTTGCAAACACGTGAAATACTGTAGTCTAAGTCAGTGTAGGGCTCCCAGACGCTGTAGTTTGCAAACGGAAGCTTATGGGACCAAACCATCTACGAAAACACATCTGGATGGCCTAGTGAATGCTAGTGGAGGATTTTTTTTGGTTCCCTATGCTACCCGTGCTTTCAGGGCTACCTCGTCCGGGCGTAGTCCCTTAAGAGCCCTGAGGCCAAAACATGTTATATCTTCGACGGGTGATTTCTCAGACTCCGTGGACACCTAGAGATGTCTCGTCAGATCCGAGACCTCCATGTCAGGGCCCCTCTACAAAATTTCTATACGGTTTTATCCATCCATTTGGTTCTCTCGATGTCCTATTGTTTGCAAACGCATGAAATATTATCTTGAGTCAGTGTAGGGCTGCCTATAGTTTGCAAACGGAAGCTCATGGGACCAAACCAACTACGCCAACACATCAGGGTGTTAGGTGAATGCTATTGGAGGATGTTTTGGTTCCCTACGCTCCTCGTGCTTTCGAGCTACCTCGTTATATCATGGGCGTAGTCCCTTAAGAGCCCTGAGGCCAAAACATGCTATATCTTTGATGGGTGATTTCTCAGACTCCAGAAGCTGGCACCATGTTCACCTAGAAGACTACTCAAATCTGAGACCTCCATGTTGAATCCCTATATGAAATTCTCCATTCGGTTCTCTCGATGTCCTATTGTTTGTAAACACGCGAAATATTGCAGTCTGAGTCAGTGTAAGGCTCCCAGACGTTGTAGTTTGCAAACAAAAGCTCGTGGGACCAAACCAACTACGCCAACACATCGGGTGGCTAGGTGAACACTAGTGGAGGATTTTTTTTGGTTCCCTATGCTACCCGTGCTTTTGGGCTACCTCGTCCGGGCGTAGTCCCTTAAGAGCCCTGAGGCCAAAACACGCTATATCTTCGACGGGTGATTTCTCAGTCTCCATGGCACCTAGAGACATCTCGTCAGATCTGAGACCTCCATGTCAGGGCCCTCTATGAAATCCTATCATGGTTTTATCCATCTCCATTCGGTTCTCTCGTTGTCCTATTGTTTGCAAACGCGTGAAATAGTGTAGTCTGAGTCAGTGTAAGGCTGCTAGAGACGTGTTGTATTTTGCAAACGGTAGCTTGTGGGACCAACCAACTATGCCAACATCAGGGTGGCTAGGTGAATGCTAGTGGAGGATTTTTTTTGGTTCCCTATGCTCCCCGTGATTTCGGGCTACCTCGTTCGGGCGTAGTCTCTTAAGAGCCCTGAGACCAAAACACGTTATATCTTCGACATGTGATTTCTCAGACTCCATGGCACCTAGAGATGTCTCGTTAGATCCAAAACCTCCATGTTGAAGCCCTCTACAAAATGTGAATTTTATCCATCTCCATTCGGTTCTCTCGTTGTCCTATTGTTTGCAAACTTGCGAAATACTGCAGTCTAGTCAGTGTAGGGCTCCCAGATGCTGTAGTTTGCAAATGGAAGCTCATGGGACCGAACCAACTATGCCAACACATCGGGGTGGCTAGGTGAATGCTAGTGGAGGCTTTGTTTTGGTTCCCTATGCTACCCGTGCTTTTGGGCTACCTCGTCCGGGCATAGTCCCTTAAGAGCCCTGAATGACTAGATTGGCTTAAGAATGAATTTGATAGGGGTATGTCTAAGAACACACAGGAGTTATCAATCACCTAGTAAATATTTCTTGTTTAGTTCTGGATGGGAGTCAGCTGGCCTACGGCTTAGTGACCTTCCATTCATTGATAATTTATGCTATGATAAACCCATGGATGCTTTCAAAAGCACCTTCAAAAGGATAGGGGTAGTCATCAAGCCTAGTGAAGGGTGTGATGTGATTTCCAAATAACTTGAAATGCCTACAGATTTAAAGGTAATAACACAAATTGGATAGGATTAGACAATCAAGAATCATTGAGTGTCTGAATCAGAATGTCATTACATCTGGAGACATTCTCAAGCATTGGAGTAATGTATATGGAGAGACATTCTCAAAATATCAATAGATGAAAGGCATCAAATTGTGATGACTCTCAGGTGTTTTAACAGGGGAGAAGACTAAGAAGCATAGAAGAATGTAGTAAGTGCATGATAAGATAGGAACCAATACAAAGAGACCATGAGCAAGAAGAAGCACAAGTAAGGTAAATACACATATACACATTGATAAATTGAATGAATAATTACTCAGATTAGGTAACTCTTTATATACATACATTATATAAATATTGATTTCCAAAGTTTGATGCATATTATACATTGAAAATGCTAGTACATGTACATCACCAATAAATGAAAAAATAATCCATAATGTCTTAAATATTGTCAAGTGCACATCATATTAGTTTCATGTGAAAATAATCTCAGAAATGTAAGGTCTCATACAAAATTATCAAGTTCCAAATAGTATTTTAATGTGCATAATAAATACAAAAATGCCCAAATAGGTCATATACCATCAAGTTCAAATGCCATATAGGCGTACATACAATGCCATGCACATAGGCATACAAAAACAATGTCATGTAAGACATATATATTTCCTACTCATCAAAATCTATCCCTCTCTTGGCCTTGCTCGAAGAAGGCCCTCCCTTAGACGAAGATGGAGATCTATGAGATGACTTTGGATCGTTCGAGCCCATGCTTCGAGTCCTCTTCCGCTGAATACTCACCTGTAGATGAGCCTGTAAATGCAAACAATGTTTTTTTGTCAAAACTTAATTTATATATGTTTTCAACATGTATTTAAGACCATGCTAGAATGAAAGTATTTACATAAATACACAAACTTACCGCAAGTTGTCGATCACACCGAATTTACATCTCACGCTCAGATGAGTCATCGGGAGCTCCTGTAGTACGAATGGGGGTACGAAGACGATGAGATGGAGGAGTCCGTGCCCTCAAAGTCAAAATGGAGGGGGTTGAAGTTCCCTACATACACATAAGATCAGAAAATCTAACATCAGAATTAGCGAAAATAGAACTAAGTACATGTATGTACATAATGACAATATTTTAACTAATTTTATCAATATAGAACTATTGTTTTTACCCCGCCACGCCTGTGAATCAAATGAACAGGGCTGCTACCTGTCGCAGGTAACTCCTACATATACACAATGAAGGACATTATTAACATAATTTAATAATTCTACAATGAAAGACATTACTAACATGTAATTTAACATAATATGAATTACACGAGAAATTTAACAAAATTTACGTGTTGTTTGAATACCTTAGTGAGTTGCTGCGCAGATGAAATCACAGCGGCAACACCTTTATCTACTTGTCGCAGAGATGGTGGGGTGTCTAGTGAAGTCAACATCTTTATCAAACATGTATATCACGTGAGTTAGATGGACATACAAGAACATACATATATTTGACTTCAAAACTATGTATACACATACACACATACATGTATATATGTGTGTGTGTGTGTGAAAATTTTACATAATTAACATTCTAAATTACCTTTGTGAATGTATGTGTATGCATGGTGCTCGCCGCCTATGGTCGGGATGAAGATGCGCCTCCCGCGCACTGTAATATCAATGCATATACATGTACAAATACAATTATTTCAAAAATTTAACATATATAAGTAAATCAAGTACTCCAAAAATTTTGTAACACACATAACATAACAAATTTACCTGCGAAGGTGACACCGATGAATGTAATCCAAATGTCTCACTCAAAAGGACATCTGACATAGTGACATTATCGTGTGCACCCCTAGCACCAGGTGCACCAAAATCAGTACGCATGAAAGTATCATCCTCCTCGGGCCCCAAACATATGCTACCACATGATGAGAAAAGATGTGGCCTCATGCTAGTACTCCCTGAGGGAATACTCTATGTACCTCCACGAGCATCTGGCTCAGAAATATCCCTCGTATGTCGAACAAGGGTCATAGATAGCCCCTGAAGCATGTGGAGTGTATCAATCTCTACTGTCTCCTTCACTGCTTGAGGGACAATCTCAGGGTGAGGGGGCTTCTGTGTGGGGAATCTACCCTGCTGAATAGGTGCACGTTGTGCACCTGGTCGATCCTGTGCAGATCCTTTTCCTCGGCCCTGGAAATCTCAGAAATCAAAATAATTTGGGATCTCATTGAGGATAAACTCGCAATAGAGTTTCCTCAGAAAGTATAGTGGCACCTCGTTGTTATTACAAGGTGGAAAATCAAACACCATCCACCATCGGTCCCAAAAATTATTTTTAATCAAATTATTATTGCACCAATGGATGGGAAACCATTTACATGACAACAGAACAGGAAAATTAGTGCGGGGGTCCGTGAATAAGGTGCATATGAGGTCTTTTGAAATTTCTTTTTTCTTTACATCCACATATGACAATTTGTTGGAATAATAAACCCTACAACCCTCTCTGTAAGTTGTCCAATGATCAATTTTCCCCGTTGCCACATCAACTTGAACAAGTAATGCCTCCAATGTGTTTGCAAGAGAGGCACGGTGGGGGTTTGTAGATTGTGAATCCCTCATTGTTTTGATTAAATCCTCAATTTCAATTTTGTTTTCAACTATGTGGGCTGCTAAATCTTCTTGACTACCTGGGGGATGTTGAGCAATTGTGGGAGTGTCAGGAGGGATGACAGGAATAACAAGGTTTGGTTGTGGTTGATTCCCTCGACCTCTAACTGTAACAATAAAAAATATGTATTCAATTCAAATTTTAATCTATAATTATCATATTTCAATGCAATTTTGAGAAAATAATTGTGCTTACCTCTTCTCTGTGGCGCCATCGTTGATTCAGATCTTCCTGGTGATCCAGAAATGATCCTTTGAGCTTGAGATCCAGCTGAATGAAAAAACGTGAGGGCACGGTTAAGCTCTGAAACTCACGTTTGAGGGAGATAAAATGATAGAGGCTCGGGCCTCTTTTTTTCTTTTATAACACATAGGCATAATGCGTATGCATTATATGCCATTATCGGTAAATCAATATGTTAGCATAACGTGGTGGGTCATACAAAATCTTACATATGCCACTACGAATTGACATATATCGATGTGCAATCCACTATACAAGGGTCGACATCGAGCATAATTTTTTGAGTATACATGAAGTATACATATTGATTTCTGTAATCCATGATGGCCATAAATATTTACCAAATGCCACGCATAATATATATATATCTATCATACTAGTATCCCCTGATATATGCGTACAATTATATACATCAGTTCAAACATCAAAATATACGCACATAATCCTCCACTTAGGTATACAACCGAACAATTTGTCATAGATAGCCACCTGGAGCGCGATGGAGTGTAAATGGTGGTAGGGTTCTCCAATGTCACTACTGTGAGGAGATGAATAACTTAGGTGTCTCAGGGGACTAGGCCTGTGCGGGGAAAGTGTCCCTGAGGAATAGATATAAGGTTTATTAAAACCTTCCCTGCTAAGGCCGCCAAAGGTGGGATGAATACCCACTTTAGCATGCAAAGCCTATTAATCCACTCAGCCTTTGCCGCTAAATATACACATTTTGATTCCATATAAAAATGCATGTGCTCAATAGATTTAATCCCAATCAGACTATGCTACGGGATAAGGTATATCCTTAGGATACCACGTTGAGGCATTATTTTAAGCGCCCTATTTTTGTCAAAAATCAAACACCATCTCAACATGTAACGGTCACAGCACATCAAACTTATGGGAAGGTACAAATTCATTATTTATCACCAATGGATGTGGAACGACCATTTACAGGAGAATGAGAACATTGTAAATTAGTGTGAATGACCTATTTATTTAATACTAGGTGCATATGTGGCTAGGAGTTTTAAATAAGTTATTAATTGGAATTTACATCCACATAGTGACAATTTTAAGATCCTAGAATATATGATATTCGCATACAAGGGCATCTACTGTAAGTGATTGTCGAAGGTCGATCGGGAACCGGAGGCTCCCAACAGTGAAGCTGGAACCTTAAAGCAACTTCCGAATATGTTTGCAAGAAGGTGCGAAGTGGGGTTATGTAACCTTGTCGAATCCCTGAAGGTCTGGATTAAAATCTTCTATGCAATTTACATAGTTTCCATGGTTTTCAACTATGTGAAAGTACTATTAAACTTACAATTTTTGACTATCTCGAAACGGTTCGATCAAATTGTGGGAGATGTAGAGCAATTGACAAACTCCGTAATCAATCAGGGTTTGGTTAATTCTTCGATTGTCCTTCATACCATCTATCCCTAACATGTGGATTGTCCAAAAAAGTATGTTCATCAATTCAAATTTAAATCCTATAAGGGTCAACATCACTATATGAAATACAAAATAATTGTTATTTACCTGGCTCATACTAAAGCGGTGCCATCGTCGATTCAAATCTTCCCAAGTGATCCAGAAACGATCCTTTGAGCTTGATATCTAGCTGAATGAAAAAATGCGAGGGCACGATTAAGCTCATGAAACTTGCATTTGAGGGAGATAAAATGATAGAGGATCATGCCTCTTTTTTTAGTTTATAGTAGGCATAATACGTATGGGTTATGCCTCGGTAAATCCTCAAACCTGAAATTTAAAACGTGTTCGCGTTATAATATAACCTGTACGTGTTTGCTTTTTTAGAACATCTGGTTTTTGTTTGCTTTTTGGCCCCCCAACTTCGTGCACTTACCCACCATTTAGATTGAGCACCCTTTTCATCCTATGGATGCATTCAGACTAGGTTGTGAAGCATCTGGTCATCAACCTCATAGGTTCCTAGAAGACCCGTAAGTTTTATTGAAAAACTATGTAGATATGATGTTTGATACTCTGAGAAGTCCCACCCTCATCATCCTAGATGCCCATTATCTTAAACTGTCTTATATAATGATTCTTAAGAACTAATAGATAAGGACAAAAGTTAGCCTCCACAGAGATCGCTTCACAAGTAGTTAAGTGGACTAAAACATGCTAAATAGATGGGTGAGAAAGGGAGGTCTCACTAGAGTCGGTTGATAATAAAATATTGTACCTCTAAAGCCTTATCAGATTGTGAAAAACATTTTCCTCTACCCTGTAAACTGTCTGTAACTAGTACAATAGAGTCAGTCCTCAAGAAAGATTGAGGTACCTCAGATTTTTTTGCAAGGCAAATAAGCTATACACGCCATCCACCATTGGTAGTCCCAACATATTGGAATTGATCTCCTCATGTAGTTTCACTGAAATGCATTAGTAATATTGATACAAGACTCAATTGTAAGGGTGCAATTGGTTTCCCTGGGGTAGTAGTAAGACAAGAGCACTACAACTTGTCAAAACGGTGGTGTATTTTCTATCACCACATCATAGAAAAATTTGTCTAAGGCATTGAGGATAATTGTCACAATTAGTTTTTTATCCTCCTAGGTGATTTAAGGTGACCCTAAGTGATTGAAATTGATCCAAAGTGATTAGATAACCGTTGATGAGTCTAATGAGAACGCAAGCATTTGGTGATGGGTACTCATGGCATTGGGATTTCGCCATTAAATCTTAAATTTGAGCTTTGTTATTTTGAAGTTCTCCCCTAAGGAGATATTTTCTTGAAATATTAGGTAAGATGTTTAGGAATGCCCAAGGATGGTGTTTGATCTAGGTTTTATTCACCCACTTTCCAGGGAAAGAAGGTAGTTTTTATATGAGATATTTTAGTTTTGTTGACCTTTAAAAAAATTAATGAATTGAGTGACCTAATCTCAAACGAAAAACAATTTTAGTCACTAAAAACTCATGGGCTAATAATTGGTTCATGAAACTTACCTTTTTGGACTCTTTTCTCATCGATCAATTCATTGTATTTTAAAGATTAAGCAGCTCACAGAATAATCCACCTGTGTATATTTGCCAATTACTTGTCAAATTTCTCACTTTAGTAAGGGCATTTTGGTCAAAATAATGATGTCTAAAAGTTTAGTCTCAGCTGAAATTATTGGTTTCATTTCTTATGACAAGATAAAAAACTTAAGCACGATATGATTAGGAAATACTGAATCCATAACAAAAGCTGTGTTATAACATGTTTTTCAGTTATAACACAAACATGTTGACGTTGGAAAATGGACCAAATAAGGCTTCTTGAGATGATGTTGGCTACTTTTTGGTCCCCATTTCCAAACACATGCCCAAAAATGGCTCCTAACAAAGAACTAACAAACTTAATTATTATATACTCCCACGAGTGAAGGGTAATCTCGGTCAGAAAAAAACATAAATGTAAACCTAGGTTATTGCCCCCTACCATGGTTTTTTTGGCATGGTTATAAAAAGGACTTAAACAACAAGACACGAATGATGTTCCTTACAAAATGATTTAGAACATGGAGGGAACTATATAATGTACAACAATTTAAAGTATAATAATATTTTTCCATGCAAAATTTTGAAGAAGATAAATGAAAATGCTTTTGAAGTAAATTTACAATAGAATTTTGATATTTCTTTAGTATTGAATGTTTTTTATTTATATGCATTCCAGGAAGAGGATAATGAAGGGTGAGAAAATGTGAGGAACTATATATTATTACTCCATACATATAAAATTATTCAATTATTTTTAATATATATTTATGTCTATTAATGTATAAAACAATGATGATCATATTTGAAATCTACAAGTTATATGAGATGGTTATTTAAAATATTTGCAAGTATTTTATGATTAAACTAATGGAAAATGTGTAAACAATTGTCAAATTTAATCCATGCTTACCATCGTACATTAATTATTCTTTCATTTATTTTGGTAACAATTAATATTTTAGAGATTTGTTTGCCTTATTTTGTCACAACCATCATTTAAACCTCTTACAATATTCATAGTATATTATGGAAAGCAAACTAGCCAATTTAGGGATTAAGTTTGATGTTCTATTTTTTGTTATTTTAAGCATAAAATACTTGTAAATATTTGAAATAACTGTCACATGCGACTTGCATACTTGAAATGTGATCATCATTTTTTTATGGAGTTTTATATAAATTGTAATCATATATATTAAAATAATTAAACAAATACATAATAGTATTTTATATATTTTAGTACTAGTGTATAAATAATGTTGTTTTTTATTTTTGAAGGGTAATATTAGAAAATTACTGTCGCCTAAAAAAGTGTTTGACAAGTATAAATGGCTGCCAAATTTAACTCCTACTAACCATGCAATAAAGTCTCCTTTCAATTTTCCATTTCATTTTTGAAATATTTTAGCAGAAGTTTGGATGGATGCATGAGGAGTTTGGGGTGTGTGAATATTGGGGGAAGATCAATAGGCACAAACTGCCCCTAATGCCCCTACTGACAATGCCAATGCTAATGTCATCCACATGCAAGGTAAGGACATGTTTTATCTCACTATTCAAACAAATTCATTATACTTTGTCTGACATTTTTTCCATAGTTTAAACACCTTCAAAAAGACTTGTAAACCTTCAAAAAAATGCATAATTTGATAGGTGTGTTGCTTGACTCCACTACATTTGTTGACATTATCTGAGGTTGTCTCAAAATGAAAACTTTAGCATGGGACACAGAAAAATGCCAATCAATTGTGGAAAGTGGATTTTGGTCTCTTGTGGTCGCGAGATCCCCTATAAACATGTATGTAATTGTGGAAGTATACACATGGAAGATTGGTTCACCTGCCATCCATATGCTTCCACATTTTTTCAAACACGTCTTTCAAGGCATCAACAACTAAAACACGTGAAAAATATATGTTCTTGGTTATAATTTGATTAATGTTCATACAATGTTCTAAACATTCCATTGTGGCATAAGCTAGGATGATACTAAAAAAGGTTATGGAGTTTTCATTTAAACCTTCAAATTGTATAGGCCTAAATGCCTTCAAGGCCTTTTCAAAAACCTTATTTTGTGTGTATCCTACAATCATAGTGTTTCGTGAGATGAAATTTGGTGTGATGTATTTTTCAATAGAATTAAAGCTAGCCAAGAACACCATTTTCTGCATAATATGTAATCAATACATTTTGATGAGATGGTATTTATTTGATGCATTTTGTCAAATAGTCCATGTGCCTTGAGTATTTTTCCATGTATTAGAACATAAGCTTCTCATTGATTTTTTCTCATATGTTATTTTATTCATTTGTTCTTTTTGGAGATGCTTTTGAAACTCTCTTTATATACTAGAATCAAGTATTGTCTTCAATCCTATTGGAAATTCTTGGCCCCTAGTAGATGCCCTTGATATAAACATAATTTGTGGTTATCTTTATTTCTTGTTACCTATATATATTCATGAAAGTGTAGAAACAACAATGTTTTTTTTAGAAGTAAAGAGGGGAGTCTATAGGGCCCCAACCCATGGAACTTTATACAAAACATTAACAATGTAACAAAAGATATTCAACTTATTACATTAAGTTCCAGTTTTAAAAAATTCTTCCAAAAGATCTTAAGAGGGTCCAAAAATTTCTCCTTTCGCAGACACAAACTTAGTGCCATCAGCTACTTTGAAAAAAATTGTATATCACACACCATTTTGTGGGACATCCCTAAAGCCATGAGGTCTCGTATACTCACCCGGGGACCATTGAGGATTTTGATCAATTCTAACTTCCTCTTAAGAGACGAGACCCATACCAGAAGGTCATCTCCTCCTGAGGAATGAATTTTTCCCATGAGTGGATTTTCGTTTTGGCATAGGAATTGAACTGGACCCACCTTATGTCCTGCTATGTGTAAGCTGGCGTTTTTTCTCCGCCGAAAGAGTGGGCTTCACAATTATTTTTCAAGGTTTAAAAACCCTCTTCTCCAGTGCTTCTAGATGCTAAGAGATCATTCCCTTCCTGTCCCGAAGATTTCCAACGAACTCAAATTGTGGGAGTTCCCATTCAAGAACCTATCCCATAAACTAAGGTTCCGAGGTCACAAGAGATTCCACCTTAACGATTGGTCAATGTGGCAGCAAAAATTTCCACAATGTCTCTGTCTTGATGTGGTATTTTGGATGGAGGAGACAGTAAAGCAAGAACTGAAAGACTGCAAATGAGGGCATCATTCTTGTGAGATTAGTGATAAAATGCATCTGCACCGCAGTCTGTTAAATTCTCTAGGTGAAGCACCTATGTATCTTGGATTTCAAAAACCATTATAATAAAATTTTCATTAGGACCTGAAAGGAAGAAGATGGATTACAATTCCTCCCAGGACGACAACTCCAATTTATCTCCATCTTTGTCATCGCCATTAATCTATACTTTGTTTCCCTGTAAGATCTTATGGGCACTCTATTTTACAAAAAAAATTGTAGCGTGCGACAGTGGGATAGAGTTTTTCAAAAATACATTTCCATAATTAGCATGGGCAGGCTATTAATTGCTAAACCCGCTACATATATTTCTCAAATTCTTGACATGGGTGATGGAGGATGTCGATAAGCTGCCTGTGTGGAAACATGTTTCCCAAGTATCACCTCATTATGAAGTAATACCCACATGAGGTCTAATAAGATATTTTCGTGGTTTCATATCCTCGGGTGATGAGGCATTGAAATTGTCTATTCTATAGTTAGCTGACATCCCCTTATGATCCTTCATTTTGAAATATTTCAATCAAGCCAAACCATTCATTAATATCTTTACTCTTGATTTTAGAGAATAAAGTGAGATTGGTAAGGTGGTTTGATGCTTTATTGCACTGTCTTAGGAAATGTTGTATATCGAACAACTTTGAACCTAGAATGAGGTGGAAGATTGGGACTAGCAGATAATTTAGACACCAATTGTTAGTTCTACCATTTTTTTAATGCATTGATTACTAGGAGTGAATCAACTTCAATGATTAGTAGTGGAATATGTTCCAATAAAAACATTCTAAGTCCTTCCCTTAATGCAATAATTTCAGCTTCATTATTGGTTTCCTGACTAATAGAGCATGAAGTCACTAAGATGAATTTCCCATCAGAATCCCTGAGAATTATACCGAATCCCCCCACTCTGGGATTTCCTTTACAAGCCACATCAAAGTTTATTTTTAGCATTCCATATGGGGGTGGGAGCCAATGATTTGGGGTTTGTGTTTTTTGTAGGATTGTTAATCAACCCTTTTTCAATCAAGTTGATACTTGGCCATCTCTTTTGGATCCGAGTATTTTCTCTTTCCTCGGGGATCCTCCCTTTTTTAATAAATTATTCGCCCACTCCAAAATTTCTCCATCAATTATCCTTATCTTTCTTTGTGGCTGGAAAAAGATATCTCTACAAATTCTTCTATTCCTTTCTAGCCAGAGGTTCCAGGTAATGAAGGATGGAATGGACTGCCAGAGGGGGCTCATGGTCAAGTTTTGTGGCTAATTCCATTGCATTATTGCTTCTACAATGTGTTGTGGTTGGACCCAAGCTAGGTTCATTTTGTCAATAATTCCATTCCAAATTTTCTAGGAGAATTCACAATGTAACAAATGGCGATCCACTGTTTCCTCTTGGTTTTTACATAAGGGACATATTGTTAGGCCATACTATCCACATTTCATGAGATTATCAAAGGTTAGGATATTATTGAGTCCTGTAATCCATGAGAATGTCGTTGTCATGGGAAGGTTCCAATTGTGCCAAATTATTATTTTTGGCCAATATTTATACTCTATCTTATCTTCTTGAGAGACAAGCATGTTATAACCCAACTTTACTTCATAGGTTCCAAAGGGTGATCCTGCCCAAATAAGAGTTTCCTCATTATTTGATAGATACATCCTTTGTTTTCCAATAATATATTTAGAAGGTCACTTTGATCAGTGCTGCCTTATAATTGATGAAAATCTTTCCATTTGTAGCGGTGGATGCCATCGTTGGTGCTCAAAGTGATATACTTTACAAGTTTGCATCCCCATTTATCCTTTTCTCTTTGTGTAAGACCATGAAAATTTTGTTTTTTCAATAGGGGTGGATTTCTCAACCAAGATTCTTCCCAGAAATTGATTTTTAGACCATTTCCTTAGATCCAAGTTAATTTTTCTAAAATGATTTCTTTACATGATACAATAAAGTTCCATATCGGCGACCCTTTTAGTGGATTAAGAATAGTAAATATCCTTTCATCATCCTCAAAGTCCATGTATTTTTCCTTAATAATTCTAACCCATAGTTTGTCTAGGTTTTGCATTATTCTCTAACTTAATTTTGCTGCCAGAGCCCGATTTTGATTTTTCAAGTCAATGATACCAACTCCCTTCTTATCCTTGGGTAGACATACTTTCTTCTAGCTCAACAGATCATATTTTTGTCCTTCATTAATTCATGTCCATATTTTTTTTTGAGAGTGCCATTAATCGTATCTGCTACCATAGAAGGTAGCTTAAGGATGGACATCATGTAAACAAGAATAGTGTGAAGTACTATTTTATCAAAGTGAGTCTCCTCGCTAGAATTTACCATTTACTTTTCCATGAGGATGATTTGTTTTTAATGTTGGATAGTAGAGGTTCCCATAATGTTTTACCAACTGATCCCTTAAATAATGGGATTATAAGATATTTCCTTGGGAGACAACCAATTTTAATTCTAATATTGCTTGAGATGGCCTCTTGAACCTCTAAGTTTACATTGAGGAAGAATAATTCTGATTTTGAGAAAGTTATTTCTTGTCCATATGTTGGTAGAATAATCATCAAGTAACTTTATGATGGTCTTCATTTCTTCCATATTTTCCTTTGCTAATAGGAGCGTGTCATCCAAAAACAAGAGGTGAGATATCGGTGGAGCCCTTGAAGAAACAATGTTGAATGTGTGTTTTTCTATTATATTGATGAAGTATAATTTTATCCTTTTATACAACTTAAAAACATTTAGTTGATTTGTTTCTTTTTGATTTCTTGTTCACTACACACACACACACACACACACACACACACACACACACACACACACACACACACACACACACACACACACACACACACACACACACAATTTTGTGAAGGGTAAATGGAAATACAAATGGGACAATACTAGTTTTAGGGGTGAACAAATCTAACAATCCCCAATAACTAGTATCAGAGCCTAGTTTTTTATCTTATCTAATACCAACAAGTGGTATTAGAGCTTGGTTATTTTAAAGCAAAGGTTTGCTTCATGGTTTTGTTAGTGGTTATTACTGACATGTATGAGAGAAGGGTTTGTTTTTCCTGATGTGAAAATCGCAGGAAGAGATTGAATCTCAAGTGGGAGCTGGAAGAGTAAGGTTGCTAGAGATTACAATGACTGGCGTCGACAGGGTGACCATGGTCAGTTACAGGGTAACCATGGTCAGTTATAGGGTAACTATTGTTGGTTACAAGTGACCATGGTCAGTTACTGGGAAGCTTGGTTTGAACAGAAAATCACATATCTGAATAATTGAGAAGATGCATGGAATGTGTCTTGTTTGCTGAAGTGTCCCTGGTTATTAGAGGCACAAGCATGGTAGTCAAATTGCAGATCCGGTTATTGAGGTATGGTTTTATCTTGGTTTTGTAGTATATGGTTTAATTTCACATGCATGGTTTTGGATTGCAGATAGAGACAGAGAAAAGGATCATGTATGCATCCTTGATGAAGTTAGATGCTTAGGATTCGGTAGAGAGGTTGTAGCATGGAATGAAGACAGGGTTTCCATCATATAAGTATTTACTTCAGTTCAGTTAAAGATGCAGTTGAGTATCTTGGTGCTAGTAAGGTGATGTATTTCATCTTGATGCAATTTATTGCATGGATTTACTATATTATTTTTTGTACGAGATTTGGATGCTTCTTGAAATGACTAGGTCAGCTAAACTATTGGCTTCAGTCGAAGTAGGCACCTGGTATGGTGTTCTATGCCAAATTATGTGGCGTTGGGTTTGTTCCAGTAACATCGACATCGGTACGAGAAACGAGGTCAGTCACAAAGGAACCGGTATCAGTCAACTAACGGTGGTCGGCCTTTGTGGTGACTTATCTATACAAGTTTTTTTGCAGCAGGAGAGGGTAGATGATTTTTTGTCCTAGCTTGGAGGATCGAGTTTCTTGCACAAAGTGTACAAGGCAGAGATTGTGTAGATCACTTCATGGTTCAAATCAGAAAGAGGATGGATTTGGCTTAGTTAGTCCATTGAGATTTTGATTCAGGTATCTTGATATGATTCATGTTTTATTTCTTTCGTTTGGAGAAATTGATATTACGTTTGGACAGTGTGCACAAATTTACACCATGGGTTTTGGTGTTGTTTGAATTTTATTTTCCGGTTGTGTGGAATCTCGAGGACAAGGGTTTCTAGTCTAAGGATGAGATCCTCAATGAAAATTCATGATTAGACATAGTTACATGTAACGAGAAATGTTGAGTACACATGGATGGAAAGAGGGTGATTCACTTACTTCACAAGAAGTCCAAACTTATGTGGTGTAGAAGTATTCTCAGAGAAGAAAGGGAATCAATTTTATAGTTCTTTCATCTGGTTGTATTTCTCACTGACATATTAGCTTTTAAGCTTGGTGTTAGAGGAAGTGCAGGGGATTTCGTGTTCAGTGGAAACAAGCCATGGTTGTTGGCATTGCAAGATTGGATACATGATGCACATGCAAAGTTAGAGGAGATTGCTACTATTCAGAGTGGCAGGAGGCACACGACTGTTTTGGAGGGCAGTCATGACTTTATAGGTATTTTGAGTTTATTTCTTTGTGATGTCACTTATGGTTTATTTTGTGGTGCATGGATATTCCAAGGGAAGGCAGTTGATGGTTGATTCAGTTGGTTTCATATGACAAAGCAATTTTCAGAGTTTGAAGGGTGAAAAAGGAGAAAATCTACTAGTTACAGAGACTGATGTCAATTAGGGTTAACCGTGGTCGGTCAGGTAGTTACCGGGGTCGGTTAGGAAACCGTGGTCGGTTTAGTCACATGTTTGAAAACACTGTTTATTTACTATTTTTAGATGGTGCCCTTGTTTTGATTTCATCTTGGTTGGTTTGTGTAGTTTTTTGATGACATGTTTGCTGGTATTTACTTGGTATTAGTGGCATGGTTTAGCATGGATGTTTGTTATTGAAATTGATGAGCACATGATTCATATTCGTCTTTGGAGTTAGTGGGTGGTATACTTGGAGCTTCTGGAGAGCCTGATGATATGGATGAATGTACATGGTGAGTTTGTACATGTGGATAGATTCAATTTTATGAGTCTATGATGATGTAGATGTTTGATTTGCACATGGATGCCTTGAGCATGAGTAGGGGATTTTTGTATTTCCTCTTGATTACTATGTTACTCCATGATAGATGTTATCTACCTATGATTGTCTTGGACATGTTATTTGTTTATGCAGAGTTGGATTTACAGATTGCAGTGTTTGGATTCTTTGAGTTATGTAGGTGTTTGTGGATTTATCACCCACTGGTTGCATGTAGAACTCATTTGGGTTGTCTTTGCCCAGGATCTCATTTTTTTTTGCATATTCCAGTTTGACTTGTCTTGGTCAGTTGTATTGGTGGTTGCATGGAGACATGGATAGATGGATGGAGAACATGGTTGATTTTATAGGTATGGCTATGGATGCAATAGGGGCTCGGTACTTTAGTTTGAGTGGGAGCTCTTACAGGTGCGTTAGTCATGGTGGCTTAGTTTCATGAGAGGCTTGGAGTTATGATTTAGTGGGAGATTGATGTATGGATAGTTCATGTATCACGAATCAGGAGTAACTTCATGTAGGTATATGGTAAGTCACGAGTTTGTTATCTTCTTTGTTTTAGAAGATAGTTTAATCTTCCTAATTTCATTTGAGAGAATTGTTGATATAAATAATAGATGATATTCATAGTATGTAGAGGATGGTGATGTAAAGGTACAGGTACATGTTCAATAATTTATCTCAAAGTGGGAGATTGTTAGGATTGTGGAGCTGAATTACTTCACAATTAGCATGCTTTATCAAATTGCTAGAAAACACAGTAGCTGACATCGGTTATGAAGGGACCAACATCGGTCACCTATGACTGGCATCGGTTAGGAAAGTAGGAACCGTCATCGGTTAGGGCTAACCGACATCGGTTAGCTGTGCATGAGTGTTTTATTTAACTCATGGGAATTAGATCTAAATTTAGTATTAAAGCATATCTATTGATTTTAATTGAATGACTAAGTGCTCTAAGTTTGTATTTGCATATATAGGCATGAAAACTAGGGTTATAACATAAGAATAGAGGAATAATGTTAATTCTCCTTGGTTTAAGATGAAGAAGAAGAAAAAGAAGAAAAAGGTTGCATGAAGACAAATATTCAATGGAGAGAATTTGGACAAAAGGAAATAGCATGTACATTTGAATGGTGAGAAGGTGGTTATGTATTCTTCTGTATTTCCTTTGTATTGTGTTGTCTAAATGTAATGGCTTGCATGGTATCACATAGTATTTCATCTTGTAGATCCACAGGTTGTTGTGAGATCTTGTATTGTAGATCTATGAGATCATATTGTATTGTTGATCCATAAGAATCTAGTATTGTAGCTCGTTAGAGAGCTTGTGGATACATGTAGTATCCAAATATTATAGAGGAGGTTGTCTTCATGTTTGCACAGGTTGATGTAGTGATGGAGAGACAAACTTACTTCTTGGTGCATAGTCATGGTTGCACATTGGTAGACCCATGAGAGAGGTCAGATTACATATTCATAGGAGATCTTGGTAGCACAGTGGGAGATGTAATAGTTCCTGGTATGTGAGATCTGTTGGCGGTGTTTGGAGGCACGGTTGTAGTGCACTCATGTAGATATTGTTAGAGATCTAGAGGAGACACAAGTGGTGGTATGGAGGAATGGTTTAATGTGCTCAGGAAGATCTGGTTGGAGATTTGGGAGCAGGAGATACTCTTGTAGAGATACATGTACTCTTGTGTAGAAGAGTTGGTTTGCAATCTCTTGTTATATTATATATATGAGATCTCTATATTTAGTGGATGTGGCCCACATTGGGTGAACCACAGTACATGTTGTGTTATGTGTGTGTACTTTTGTGTGATTTGGATTATTCTTGTTTATACTTCCACTGTTGTATATTTTGTGGGGATTGTTAGATTTGTATTTGCATGTTTTGGATTTGATATTCTATAGTTGTAAATGTTTCCGCATAGACCCATCCCGCAAAAAATTAACATTCTTCCTATATCCTTATGTTCTAACCCTAGTTTTCATGCTTATATAAGCATATACAAACTTATGGCACTTAGCCATGCAATTACAATAAATATATATGCTTTAATAATAAATTTAGATCTAATTCCCATGAGTTAAATAAAACACTCACGCATAGGTAACCGATGTCGGTTAGCCCTAACCGATGATGGTTCCTACTTGCCTGACCAATGACGGTCATAGGTGACTGATGTCGGTCCCTTCATAACCGATGTTGGTTATTGTTTTTTCCAGCAAGTTGATAAAGCATGCTAATTGTGAAGCAATTCAGCTCCACAATCCTAATATATATATATATATATATATATATATATATATATATATGCTCTTCTTCTTATATCTTGATATACTATATATATATAATTTTGTGAAGGGTAATTGGAAATACAAATGGGACAATACTACTTTTAGGAATGAACAATGTTATATGATCTTCTTCTTATTGTCTTTATCAACTTGAATAAATTCTATTTTGTATCAGCCAACTGATTATGGGTACGAGCAATGTAAAATATTTTGAAGTTTTTTTATTTTCATTAATATTTTCTCTTACGGGGTTGATCAATCTGGTTTTTTATAGCTCTAAGCAACTAAAGTTTGTAATATTTTGTGGGTAGAAGTAAACATGTTTTATTTGTTTCAACTCCCTCATGGGGAGAAATGAATAAAAATACGTGACATTGAAGCATATATCTAAATTAGTGGTTTGGTAGAAACGTTAGATGTGTTTTGGACATTCATTTTCCCTTCATCAATCTAGTTTCGTTAAAATTCCAAGGAACTCCATTTTGAGATATTTTTTGGTTTAAATCTTAATTTGTATACCATGATTTATTACTTTTAATATACGAAGTTTCTTTGTAATTTTTTGTCCGTTCTATAGGATAAATGTGACCAAATATGGTTTGTGTTTGAGACCTTAATCCATTTTATATATTTAGAGAACAAGCAATGATATTTAACTTAGATTTTTTTCCCAAAAGTAATTTCCTTATTTAGCTCGTCACTCCTCTCCTAGTTAAAAACATGCTACAAAATACATAAAACATGAGTTAGTTATCAATTCATAAACTAGCCGATGGGGTGGGATTGGTGCGGTCAAGTCACATGGTTGTGTGTTGGTCCACCCGGTTTCAAATCCCCCTGAGGCACGATCCTCTCCAAAGGTGGTTCCACCGCAGAATGCGACTTCACTATTTGTCATAGATGTGGCATCTATGTTAATGTTGCAGTGGAAACAATTTGTTCCTAATTGCAGTGGTAGTAGTTGGTTCTTTGCTGCATATGCAAAACTCCAAAAAAAATGGCTTCATTCCGCTCCAGATGCAACATTCTAGAAATGGATTCACTCCACTGCAGTTGGAGCTCATATGACTCCTAGGTGAAATACGTTGCAGTTGCAACACACCATAATTTACTTCACTCGAGTTCCTCATGTTGGTTCCTATAATTGTAAAAAAGGATGTGGGTCCTTTCAAAACCCTCAACTTCACCCTGCATTCAAAAAATCAAGTCATAAACTAGGGCCATGCACTTGCTACAAAAATATTCTTATGAAGGTAAATATTAATTGAAAATTAGATCTTAATTTATAGCTTTTAATTAAGCCTTTTTTGTAATTGTGATAAGATAGTAGAAAACTGCCACCTTGGTGCTAGCTTATAAAAATTTGGAAGGGAATTTTTAATATCAATGCATCTCAATGATAAAAAATTTGAATTTAAAAAAATACAATCATATGTGACTAAAGTAGAATACACTTTTTTCTCTTGTGAGATAACCGACATAAGCAATGGATCAAGTTGGACCGGGATTACACTAAAAAATTATTCAAAAATCTTGTTGTGGTCAATGGATATATCATATGTGCCTTTTCCCAATGCAAAATGTTTTATGAATGATGTTTTAGGTTTATTCCAGTGCTTTGATGACTCTATCCTTATGGAATATTATTGCACTTGGCCTAACTTATCATGGATTAGAGTTCATTAGCTGATAGGTCAAGTCTACTTGTTGTGGGCACTTGTGAGGTATTTTCTAAGAGATTTCATTTTTTTGGAAGTTTTCATGCATACTGATGAATTTATTATCTTCCGCATAAACAAACATTTGTTGAATATTCATCGTGTTTGGCATCTTCTACTGTAATTTTTCCTTTGATTTTGTTCACACTGGCTTTATTTCCATGCATTCTCTTTTCTATATTTTGAGTTCTATGTTAATATATTTTCATGTCCCATTCTTTGTACATATATTTCCCTTATTTATATCTAAAGGACCACCTTTTCTTGGAAAATTTTGGTGACAAGAGAAAGAATGAGATTGAGTTGGAAATTTTTGAGTTTGAACTGATCATAATATATCATAGAGGTTTTGGAAAACCTTAGAGACCGTTCTAAAATAATTTATTGTGATTGTGCGAATAGAATTGTGGTTTTGGCACTTTTGTTTCAAAGATATGTAAAAGGGGATATAATTAAAGGTATCAGGTTTGTACCTTTTCATTTTCTCTAGTTGTGATGCTTTTTACCAACTATGATTCATAATGTTCCATATTATCCTCTAGGAAATATTTGGATTGGATTTGACTAATAAAAATCTTTGTTATAATGGGATACAATAGCCTAAATTTTGCTTAAATTCTTATATTCAAGGCATATGCAAGGAAGTGTTTGTGTATTTTTTATTGTCTTTGTATTTTTGTTGGGTCATTTGATTCAAAGCATTTAATTATGTTTAGTTATGTTGTTTTTATGTGTCCAACCATGTTGTTTATAAAAGACACCTCTTTTACTTTATTAAGCTAGGAATTAATAATAATATAGTAATTAGTGTCACGAATAACATTCCTTTATGGTTATTTTTTTTGGTAGTTATGAGGTTAGTTCATTTAATGGTCCATGATAAATTACTAAATATGGCTTGTCTTGTTTATTGGGGTTAATGAAGTAAAATTACCCATCATGTACCCCTATTGAAGATTAATAAAAATATATTTGTTTTCTATCTTGCATTATATTTCATAAGTTTGATCACAGTTGCAACAAATAACACAATCAATAATCCCCTTCTGTATTCCATTCGGAACTCATTTATAAATATATAGGTGGAGTTGTTCCTAAAATTTAGGAAACAACTCACTAATAATACACAAATTGTTTTAACAATTCATTTAATATGAAAACTATAACAACCTTAACATAACTCACATAGATGAAATGTGAGCGCTAATTAATTAATTCATAACAATATCTATATTCATGCTCTTTCAATGGTGTCAGAGATTATGGTGCTAGATCTAGATAAGGAATCCATGTGGGCCTATGAAGAAATAAGAAGGTGAAGTTGCATGAAAAACTTTGGGTGAAGAAAGGTTTGTTGAATTTTGAAGCCTTCATTATTTTGATTATTTTTGGAGCGCTACATCCTATCCTGGGAAATATTAGAAATTTAAAAATGGTGTTCACAACATGTTTTGGCATTACTTGTTTTGTTTAAGAAAGTTTTTAATTTGTTCAAAGTGAGTTGTGAATAGATGGATTTATGATGGATAAAATTTGGTAAAATAAAACTAAAACTAATTTGTAAAAAGGAGAACAAGCTATTAAAATAATTTACATGATGTTACCTGGTCAGAAGAGACATTGTCAGATTGATGTAGATGGGAAGGATTAGGATGTTTGGGTAGCGAAATGAAACCTCTAATAGCATTAACCAACCCACCTAGAAGTGTGTGCAATGTTGGTATTTTGCGACGAGGTGTAGATTGTAAACTATTGCCCTCAATACCCTATCACTGAAGTAAATTGAGGATTTTTATAATGTTACATTTGGTGCCACCATGATAAAACCATAAGGATTTGGGAGAAAATGTGAGAGGATTTTTTACATTTACCTAACTCCCAACTGTATATTCAAAGGAGACATTCGTATGTGTCAGAGATTATGGAAAATTTCCCATCATAGTTTGATATTTTTTTATTCTCAGGGCTTTTAGGAGACATCATCAGACCAATGTAGTCGAGAAGGATAGAGATTCTTGGGTAGTAAAATTATGATTTTTTTATCATCTATAATCCCACCTAAGCATGTGTGCACTATTGATTCAGTACCATGAGGTGCAGATTACAAAATATCACCCTTGACACCTTAATGATGAAGCAAATTGATGCACTTTGTAATGTTTTATTCATTGCCGCCGCAAGATAACTGTCGAGATTTGGGAAAAACCATGAGAGTATTTTTTATATTTCAACCTAATTCTCATCTATAAGTTTAGATGAGACATTTTTAGGTTTCGTGGATTTGGAAAACTTTCTTAGCAAAACTTGACAATTATTTGCTCTCAGGGCTCTTAAGTGACAACATCGAATTGATGTAGCAGGGAAGGATAAAGATTCTTAGATAGAAAACTAATACCTCTAGTAGTATCAAAAAAACCACCTAGATATGTGTGTACTATTGGTTCAATTCCATGAGGTGCAGATTGCAAAATATCACCCTCAACCCCCCAACAACAAAGCAAATTGACACTTTTTGTAATGTTTCATTCGCTACCAGCGCAAGAAAACCATCAAGAGTTAGAAAAAACTAGGAGAGAATATTGTAGATAGATACAATTCCTAATTTTAAGTTTAGATGAGATGTCCATAGGTTCCAAGGATCGTGAGAACTTTCTCGACAAAGTTTGATAAGTTTTTTCTCTCATAGATCTTAAGAGTGATAATTAGACTTATGTATCCAAGAAGGATTGGGTTATTTGGGTAGAAAAATGAAACCTCCAATAGCATCTACTAGCCAAATAAAATGTGTGTGCACTATCATTTTGATTCCATGAGGTGCAGATTGTAAAATATCACCCTCGACACCCTAACATTGAAGTAAACTGACACTTTTTACAACGTCACGTTCTCCACTGTGATAAAATTGTTGGGAATTGGGAGAACCACAAGAGGATTTTGTAGATTAAACTAATGTATATTTGTAGGTTTATATGAGACATCTATTTGCCCCATAAATTGTTTGAAATTTTCCATCAAAATTTGACAATTTTTTCCTCTCCAAGATCTTATGAGACTTTTTCTTGAACTGATGTAGCCAATAAGGACCAGGATGCTTGGAAAACAAAATGACACCTGCACTAGTTTTTACAATCCCACCCAAACATGGGTTCACTTTTGGTTTGGTTCCACAAGGCGTGGATTGTAAAATATCACCCTCAACACCCTAACACTGAATTAAATTGACAAAGTTTTCAATATCATGTTTATTGTCATCATGAGTTTGGATAAACTACAATAAGATTTTGTAGATTGGCCCAGTACTCAGTTTTAGGTTTAGAAAAAACATTTTTAGGTTCTAAGAATTGTGATAACTTTCCTGACTAATTTTGACAATTTTTTCTCTCAATTCTCTTAAGAGATATCGTCATATCAATGTAACTAGGAAGGATGAGGGTGCTTGGGAAGTGAAATAATGCCACCACTATCATCTACCAGCCCACTCAAATTTATGTGCACTATGCGTATTATAAATTATCATCCTCAATACCCTAATACTAAAGTAAATTGATGCTTTTTAAAAAGTCGTGTTTACTATCTTTGAGAGAAAACATCGAGAGTTGGGAGAAACCACGAGAGGCATTTATAGATAGACCCAATTCCTAGCTTTAGGTTTAGACAAAACAACAGTAGGTGCCAAGGATTGTGAGAACTTACACATCAAATTTTCACAATTTTTTTCTCTCGAGGATCTTAAGAGACATCATTAGACTGATGTATCCAGGAACAATCCAGATGCTTAGGAAGTGAAAAATGGCCTAAACTAACCTCTAAATGTGTGTGCGTTATGAATTCAGTACCATAAGGTGTGGATTACAAAATATTACCCTTAACACCCTAACACCAAATTAAATCAATTCTTTTATCCAATATAAATGTTTGTGTGCTATGAATTCATTACCATAAGGAATGATTACAAAATATTACCCTTAACACCCTAACACTGAAGCAAATCAACACTTTTAGCAACATCATGTTTGATTCCGCCACAAGAAAAATTTCAAGATTTGGGAGAAACCATGAGAGGTTCTTATATATTTTTCAAATTCTAATATGTAGGTTTGGACAATACATCCATAAGTACCACGGATTATGATAAATTTCCCATCAAAGTTTGACAGTTTTTTACTCTCAAGAGACATTGTAGGATTGATGTAGTCAGGAAGGATTAGGATGGTTTGGCAGAGAAATGAAATCTCCAGTAGTGTTTAACAACCAAATCAGACATGTGTGCACTCTTGGTTGCAATACCACAATACATGGATTATGAAATATCACCCTTGACACCCTAATACCGAAGTAAATTGATACTTTTTGTAATGTCAAGTTCACTGTTGCCGTGAGAAAACTTCTGAGAGTTTGGATAAACTACAAGAAGATTTTGTAGATTGAACCAATTCCCATCTATATTTTTAGAAGATACATATGTTCATTGATTAGGTGCCTTGATAAAAAATTCAACCTCCACTGAGAAAATTTTTCTCCTTGAAGCGTGTTTTAGCTACGAGAGAAAACATGTCACCAATTTTCCTTTATTGAAAGCCATGGATATTCCTCCATGGAATGATTAGATGAATCATAAATGTAATAAAAGGATTTTAGGGTTCATATCCATGCCTCCCTATTTTATAAAAATCACATCTTGAAGTTCTTGTTTATTTATAGCTTAGGACTAGAAGGTTTCTCTTAAGAATTACTTTTGGATGCTTGCAGTTTTTATTGTTCAAGGGAATTGCGGGACTAGAAGAAGGTGGTTATTATGTTTTTATTCCATTTCAAATATATGGCAAGGCACATACTAATTGTGTATGTATTATATCCTCTCTCTAGCGGAGGTTTAAGCTTGCTTGGAATTTTCATGTCTTTCCCTAGTCGAATTCAATCTCGATTTAGATAACTTGTGAATGTAAGTCCATGCGAAAACAATAAAAGTGAAAATTGAAAAGTCACAAACTAATTTTTGATGTAATCTATCCTCTCTTAAGTGGAGGTGTAAGATTACATGGCATAATCATGCCCTTCCTAGGTGGGGTTTGATCACGGGTCATGTAACTTATCAATGTAAGTCTATAATCATGTCATTCCCAATACCAATATGGAATATAAAAGCAAAGGTTTAAGCTTTCTTGATTAGAAATATCATTTGAAATATGTAATCTAGAATATTTACAATTTATTTGATTAATTCCATAATCTAGATATGGTGTCATGGAGAATGATAATTGTGGAATATGCATTGCAAGGTTGTAGTGAGTATGCCTTTGAAATATTTGAACTAATGTGGTACTTTGGGTTAAATCTTGATCTTATAAGATTTTTTATGTTTTATTTGCATGTTGTTGTGCCGATCTAGTCTAAAACTCCTTGGGCATAATTGGGTCTTATTTCCTTTTATGTCTTTTACTAGAAATCTAAGTTTCAGCGATATTGCTTCCAAAGAAGTATTGGACTTGGTGCATGTTTGCAGCCTAAAGGGAGCTCAATAAATAAATGTTAAAAACATAAGGTTTCTATTCCTGTCATTGCAGATTTGTGGTTGAATTATATGGGAAGAGCAATTTTTTTATTGAAAGACAGTATCTAATTACAATATGCATGACTTACATTTATGGAAAATAAAAATAGAGAAGGGCGAGAGGATTAGTGGATTATGTTGGAATACCCATGTTTCTCATGCTCAATTGTTCATAAAACACACTTCATTGAATGATATCTCTACAAACACAGTGAAATGATAATGTAGAATTTTTTTTGACATATATGATTCGCAATTACCATTAAATCATAGCGATTGGTGACCTAAAACCACTCTCATGTTGAATAATTCCTCGATAATATTACTATGTGGATGATCTCGATTAATTGGGTAGTAATAAAAAATATTATGGATTTCTAAATCTTAGCAAGTTGTTTTACATAGTTGACGGCCCTACGGGACTACCAATTATAACCTCGGAGTTGCTTATGCCACATGTTCCATGATTATTATTCATTATATTTATCAACTTCAATCGAGGTTTACCAACTTGGTAGGCTCTGAGGGTGGATTTTATGACATGTTGTTATTTTCTCCCATGGTCTTCCTTCGCTCACTCCTTTCGATAACCATGCTTCCACAAATGGGCCACACGTTAAGCCTTAATTCAACACTACATGGTAGTTCATGATTTGCTATGTTCTCACATAGCTCGATACCACATGACAACTTGTGATTAGCTATATGCTCATTAGGTGGGTACCATGTGGAAATCGTTGATTAGCCATGAGCTCCATTTTTTTCGTGTGTTTTCCTTACCTAATTTATTAATATGCTCATATTCAACTTCCTATGATTAGTGATACATATCCAAATCATCTCATCATTATTAGAATCCTTTCCATACCACAATTGTTTACCTCAAGACTTTGGTCACTCGATATTGGACAATGTTGTAGCTAGTGATTGGCTCCACATTCCTTTCTTTGACTAGTTATGTGTTCCATGGTGCCTGTGGCTATCCTGGTGACATGATCGCATGGCCTCCATCCATACATGGCCTCCATCCATATTCACGATGGCCTCCCATATGCTCCAATAACATACATCATGATTTTCATGAGAGTTGCCTGCCAACATGGACCCTTGCTGGAGTAAATTTGTCATCATCGGGTTTCGCTGAGTTGGTTGCACATTTTCCTAAGAGAAATGAGATGGCAAAGGACGCCGCTGCCACCTTCTCATGTCAACTCAACATTAATTCAACCTCCTCCGTAATTGTGCCCTTTTCTCATCACGCATTTTTATTTCTGTAATCCATTTTTTCTCTCTCCCTCTTTGACGAAAGCTCGTCCCTCTTTGGCAGAAGCTCATTTCTGTAATTCTTGACTGGGTAGTTCTGCTCCCTTTCTACGCTTGGCTACATTTGGGTGTATATCGGGTACTTTTTTTGTAGTTCTTGCAGTTCTATGGATGTTATTTAATTTTTTGCATATCCATTTCGGGTTCGGGTTTAAAAAATATAAATATTTTTGTCGTTCAAGTTTTACAAAATTTCGTGTTTATGCAGAGATTAACTTCGACCTCCTCCCTCTTTGGCTGAAGCTCATCCCTCTTTGGCTGAAGCTCATTTTTGTAATTGTTGTTCAGGTAGTTCTACCCCCTTTCTATGTTTAACTACATTGGGGTGTATATCGGGTATTTTTTTGCAGTTCTTGTAGTTCTATGGATGTTATTTAAATTTTCACATATCCATTTTGGGTTCGGGTTTTAAAAAATAGACTTGTTGTTTCCCGGATATACACACTGTGCATATATGACATAACAGAGGAAAAATATTGTCTATATTCACATGATGGTTGAATAAAGTGGGGAGAAGATGTGATGATTACCTGTTGTTGTCATTGTGCTGCCAAATGGCACATACAAACAAAAAAACATAAAAAGTGTGGCAGTTATAATCATAAATAATCATACACATATATATACACGTACATACACACACATATGCATGAGTATACATGTACATATGTATGTGTACGTGTCCCACATACCCTGTATTGTCATAGGGTAGTGTTGTACGTGATATACACATTGTGTGTATGCCACATATCAAAGAAAATAAATTGTCTACACTCTTCAATTTTCTTGGCACTCAAGGAATGTGTTGTTGTGATACATACTCGAATACATACATATACATACGTAAACATATACATGCACATACACACATGTATGTACGAGTATACATGTACATATGTATATGTACGTGTCCCACATACCATGTATTATCATAGGGTAGTGTTGTACATGGTATACACACTGTGTGTATACCACATACCAAAGAAAATAAACATTGTCTATACTCTTCAATTTGCTGCACACTTAAGGAATCTACTGCTATGATACTTACTCGAATACATGGAGCCAGTTATCCTGGCGACATGATCACATGGGCCCCATAATAATGACCATAAGATGTCATACCAATGACATACATCCATAGTTGCCTGAGGTACCCACATTGTCCTTTGTGGCGTCCAATTTGTCAACCTAGTCACCATTGAACCAAAACAATCATGAAACTTCATTCCTGAGGCCGATCCGAAGGCAAATACAAGCTGAAAAATGATGGGACAAGGGAAGGATGTTCGAATTTCAAATTTCATACACATACCTATACATACGTATACATATACATGTACATACACACACATATGTATGAGTATACATGTACATATGTATATGTATGTGTCCCGCATACCCTGTATTGTCATAGGGTAGTGTTGTATGTGGTATACACACTGTGTGTATACCACATAATAGAGAAAATAAACACTTCCTATACTCTTCAATTTGCTAGGTAGTCAAAGAATATGATGTGATCCCTACTCGAATACATATGTATACATATACACGTACATACACACCATATGCATGAGTATAAATGTACATATGTATATGTACATGTCCCACATACCCTGTATTGTCATAGGGTAGTGTTGTATGTGATATACACACTATGTGTATACCACATATCAGAGAAAATAAATTGTCTACACTCTTCAATTTTCTTGGCACTCAAGGAATATGTTGTTGTGATACATACTCAAAAACATACATATACATACGTATACATATAACACACACGTATGTACGAGTATACATGTACAAATGTATATGTATGTGTCCCACGTATCTTGTATTATCATAGGGTAGTGTTTTATGTGGTATACACACTATGTGTATACCACATAACAGAGAAAATAAACATTGTCTATACTCTTCACTTTGCTATGGGCAGTCAAGGAATCTGCTGTTGTGATACATACTCGAATACATACATATACATATACACACACATACACACATGTATGTACAAGTATACATGTACATATGTATATGTACGTGTCTCACATGCCTTGTATTATCATATGCCATATGGTATTGTTGTATGTGATATACACACTATGTGTATACCACATATAAGAGAAAAACCACTGTCTATACTCTTCAATTTTCTGGGCATTCAAGGAATCTGCTGTTATGATACATACTCAAATACATACATATACATATGTATACATATACACGCACATAAACATGTATATGTACAAGTATACATACACATATTGTATATGTATGTGTCTCACATGACTCACATGCATAGCTCTCTGTGGGACCCGCATCCTCCTTTGTGGTGTTCAATCTATAAACCTAGTCATCATTTTTTGAAATAGTCATATGTAACTCCATTCACGAGGTCAATATGAAGGCAGATATGAGAAGACAAATAATAGGACAAGGAAAGGACTTTTGAAGTTTGAAGTTGGCAACATTTAATGGGAATTTAATGCAAATCCTACCTACGCCATCATTGTATACCCGATCAAACAAGGAACAAAACATGCATTTGTCGCCAAAACTGTGAACTCTGCAACTTGATTCGTAGGATTTTGGGATAATTGGAAAGAACGTCCACTCGAATACATACATATACATACTCAAGGAATATGATGTGATACCTCTACTCAAATACATATGTATACATATACACGTGCATACACACACGTATGTATGAGTATACACGTACATATGTCTATGTACATGTCCCACATACCTTGTATTATCATATGGTAGTGTTGTATGTAGATTTCATTCTGAAGCAAGTAGACTATACTTGCAATCAATGAACTGAAAGTATCAAATAATTTAGGTGATAATATGCTAGATACATAGGCTAGTGATAAAACATGCTTGTCGTGGATGATATTACAATAAATTTCAAGTCTATGAAAGATGGCAAACAGATTGAAGGCAAAAATGGTATACACATTGTGTGTATACCACATAATAGAGAAAATAAATTGTCTATACTCTTCAATTTGTTGGGCACTCAAGGAATATGTTGTTGTGATACATACTCGAATACATACATATACATATGTATACATATTCACGCACATACACACACGTATGTATGAGTATACATATACATATGTAAATGTATATGTCCCACATATCATGTATTATCATATGCTAGTGTTGCACGTGGTTTACACACTGTGTGTATACCACATAACAAAGAACAAAAAATATAAAAAATTATATATACTATTCCCACTATCATGGCGATAGGATCGTAGGATCCACATCCATATTCATTATGGTCCCGCATATGCCCCATACACATGTATCACATTTTTCCCAAGAGTCACCTGCCAACGTGGACCATTACCGGTCAAATCAAATTTGTCCTCAAGTTGGAAGTTCACACATTTTTAGACACACGTATGTATGCAAGTATGCATGTACATATGTATATGTACATGTCTCACATACCTTGTATTATCATATGGTAGTGTTGTACGTGGTATACACACTGTGTGTATACCACATAACAGAGAAAAAAACATTGTCTATACTCTTCACTTTGCTAGGCAGTCAAGGAATTTGATGATGTGATACATACTCGAATACATGTGGACATACCTATACATACATATACATATACATGTGCATACATGTACATGTACATATACATATACATGTACATACATGTATGTGTACGTATATACATGTGTGTGTGTGTGTGTGTGTGTGTGTGTACTCGAATGTCCACGTACATGTGTGTGTGTGTGTGTGTGTGTGTGTGTGAAATTGCATATGTAGGCTTATGAAATTTACATGTACACGTATGTACTGAGTATATGTGTACATATGTACTATGCATATGTCTCACATACCTTGTATTGTCATATGGTAGTGTTGTATGTGGTATACACCCCTGTGAGTATACCACATAATAGAGAAAACAAATGTCTATACTCTTCCCTTTGCTGGGTAGTCAAGGAATCTGGTGTAACACCTACTTGAATACATGAAACATACCTATACGTGTGTATACATATACACGTACATACATGTGCATGTATGCATAATTATATTTTTGTAATTACACATGTATGTTCATGTATACATATGTGTATCCATATACATGTATATGTATGACGTATATACGAGCATATGTATATGTATATGTATATGTCTCACATATGTTGGGTGAATGTTTTTTGTTTGAATGTGCCATGTGGCACCACAATGGGTTGATTATACATGATTATAGCTGCCATAATTGTTTATTGTTTGTATGTGCCACATGGTAGGACAATGACAACCACATGTAATGATTTCCTCTTCTCCATATAGTTCGCTGGAATCAGCCTTAGGAATTTGCATGAGTTGTTTTACAGAGCTTTGCTTTAAATGTTACCAAATTATAATGTCCTTTCCTCATCCCATCATTTATCTCCTCATATTTTCCTTTGGATCGGCCTCAGAATGTAGTATCATGACTTTTTTAGATAATCATGATTCCTGTGGCTATCCTGGGTGATAGGATAGTGCACACATGCTCTAGATGCCCATTCCCCATGCACATGCACAAGGTGGGACCCACCCTGGCTGAGGTGGTGTAGGTTTGGTTTTAACATAATATATGTGTTTGAAAAAGAAGTGTGACATGCAGCAGGTGTTGGGTGGAGTGGTAGGCATGTATGCTTATATTTAGGAGGTCATGGGTTCAAATCCCAGATATTTTTGTGGTTTTTTGGGATTTGAACCCATGACCTCCTAAATACAAGCATCCATGGCTACCACTCCACCCAGCACCTTTCGCATGCCACAATTATTTTTCAAACACATATATTATGTTAAAACCAAACCTGCACCACCTTAGCCAGGGTGGGTCCCACCTCGCACATGCATGCATGCATGGGGAATGGGCATCCTATCTCCAGGATAGCCACAGGTGGCCATGCAATCTTGTCGCCAAAATAGCCATGGCTCCAATGGTGACTAGGTTGACAGACTAGACGCCACAGAGGAGGATGCGGGTCCCGCAGAGAGCTATGCATGTATGTCATTCGGTATGGCATCTTATGGTCATTAGTATGGGGGCCATGTGATCCTGTACATACATACATACATACATATACATACATATACATATACATACATATATCTATATATATATATATATATATATATGTATGTATATATATATATGTATGTTTATACATGTATATGCATATCCATATTCATGTATATGTACATGTATGCATGAGTATACATATACATACATATATGTCTCACATACTAGGACATTTGTATTATCCTATCATATGGTATTGTTGTGCGTATTGGCAGGTGACTCTTGGGAAAATTGTGATGCATGTGTATGGGGCATATTGTGTGGCCATCATGAGTATGGATGTGGGTCCTATGATATAGTGCTTTCAAGCATTATGTGATTTTTTATATTTTAAATTCCATTGTGTGAGAATCAGGGGAGAAATATTAAATCTTTAAAAAAAACATTCAGGCACTATGCGATTTTTTAGATTTTAAAGTTGTTCACATATAGACATTTTTTTAATTTTTATTCTATAGATTTGTGAAGTTTTTTAGAGGAAAACATGTACTTATCAGTATCAATAGCAATACTTACATATGGTATTTTGGATTTTGATATACATATGTGTGTATACCACAGAAGAGATAAAAATTTGTCTATACAATTGTCTTGGCTGGCTAGTCAATGAATGTGGTGAAATATAAATTAAGGATAATAATAAAATGTTATTCAGGATTTATAGATGTCTTTTTTTTGTGTATGATCATGCTTTGTAAATCTAAAATTGCAATGTGTAAATCCAAAACAGAAGCAAGTAAATCAACTAGGATATCAAAATCATCAAAGGAATCAAAACTTAATTACAATACAAATGCTAGCAATGAAAACTATTATAATAAATAGATGAAAAATAGGTTCACATGTTAAATATTTTCAAAGTCACATGATGTTTGAAACAATTGGGCACGAGATGTAATGATTACATGTTGTTCTCATTGTGATGCAACATGGCACATTCAAACAAAAAACAATTATGACAACTATAATCATGTTTAAATCAAAACAACCAAGAGTATAGACATCGTATTGGTTGGCTAGCCAACCAAGACAAGAGTACATACACTAGCCATAGTCAAATCCCAGTCATTTACTCACGACCAAAGACATGAACGTCCATTTCTATCGTATGTGTGTCTATATAACAAACAACAATATCATATGACAATACAAACGTCCATGTATGTTAGACCACATATACATATGTATATGTATACTTGTACATATATGTACATATACGTTTGTATATGTATGTGTATATATGGATATACATATGTATACACATACATATACAAATGCATATATATTTATGTACATGTATACATATATGTACGTGTATGTAAGCGTATAAATATGAAATATTTTGGTAGTGACAAAATTGTTTCGGGCGGTAGCATGCCATGATGGCAAGTGATTTTTTAGAAAAGTGTGATGTATATGCATGGCATATATGCATGGGGATCATGCAATATGGATGTGGGTCATGTGATCCTGTAGCCATGATAGCGTAAGGCTTGTTTATGACAACTACATATTCATACACATACATCTACATATGCATACATATGCACATACATACATATATGCATATGTGTGTGTGTGTGTGTGTGTGTGTGTGTGTGTGTGTGTGTGTGTGTGTGTGTGTGTGTGTGTGTGTGTGTGTATGTGTATACATATGCATATTCATATATATGTACATGTGTGTATGGACATATATGCATGCTCATTCAATTCTGTTGCTAGGGAGTCGTCTATCTTGAGGATGGCACCGACTATCCTGACATCAACATTGCATGCCACCAATTCATGGGAATGCGTGTGGTATACACATGTGACATGCATTAGTTTTTTTTGGTTTTTTAATGTGGTATATAGATTGTGTATACCACACTCATTGTGTAGGCCGAAAAAAATGTGGGATTTAAACCCGGGACCTCTTAATTATTATTGGAAGGCCTTACCAACAGTGTTGTAGTGTGACACGAAACACATTGTAAAAGAAAACATATAATTAAATGACTCCCCGACTTTGTGTATACCACATTTAATGGGTCCCACACCTATGGATGTATGCATGAGGGCATGGATACAGGCATACGATCTTGTCACCAGGATAGCCATGGGGGATAGGATCGCACACCCACATGCATGCATTCATTCATACATCCATAGGTGTGGGACCCACTAAATGTGGTATACACAAAGTCGGGGAGTCATTTAATTGTATGTTTTCTTTTACAATGTGTTTTGTTTCACACTACAACACTACTGGTAGGACCTTCCAATAATAATTAAGAGGTCCCAGGTTCAAATTCCACATTTGTTTTGTAGCCTACACAATTTGTGTGGTATACACAATCTGTATACAACACTAAAAAACCAAAAAAAACTAACGCATGTCACATGTGTATACCACATGCATTCCCATGAATTGGTGGCATGATATTACAATAAATTTCATAAGGAAGAGTCAAGTCTGCAAAGATGGAAAACAGTCTGAAGGCCAAAATGGTATACACATTGTGTATATAGCACATAACAGAGAAAATAAATTGTCTATACTCTTCAATTTGTTGGGCACTCAAGGAATCTGTTCTTGTGATACATACTCGAATACATACGTATACATATTCACGCACATACACACACGTATGTACAAGTATACATATACATATGTACATGTATATGTCCCACATACCCTGTATTATCATATGCTAGTGTTGTATGTGGTTTACACATTGTGTGTATACCACATAATAGAGAATAAAAAACTGTACATACTCTTTTATAGATTTGTGAAGTTTTTTAGAGGAAAACATATACTTATAGTACATGTCTCAATAACAATACTTATATATGGTATTTTGGATTGTGATATACACACTGTGTGTATACCACATAAGAGTGATAAAAATTTGTCTATACAATTGTCTTGGTTGGCTAGTCAATGAATGTGGTGAAATAGAAATTAAGGATAATAATAAAATGTTATTCAATATTTATAGTTGTCTTTGTTTTGTGTATGATCATGTTTTTTTCTCATTGTGATGCCACATGGCACATTCAAACAAAAAACAATTATGAAAGCTATAATCATGTTTAAATCAAAACAACCAAGAGTATAGACATCGTATTGATTGGCTAGTTAGCCAAGACAAGAGTATATATACTACCCACAATCAAAACCCAGTCATTCACTTGCGAATAAAGACAAGATTGTCCATTTTTGTCTTATGTATTTATATATAACAAATAAAAATATCATATGACAATACAAATGTCCATGTATGTAAGACCATCACATAAGTATGTATATGTATACTTGTACATATATGTTTGTATATGGATATGCATTTGTATATGCATACATATACAAATCCACACACACACACACACACACACACACACACACACACACACACACACACACATGTATATGTATATACATGTGTGTGTGTGTGTGTGTGTGTGTGTGTGTGTGTGTGTGTGTGTGTGTGTGTGTGTGTGTGTGTGTGTGTGTGTGTGTACATGTATACACATACATCTATATACATATACATATTTTTCATTAATTCAAACAAGTTGCAAATTTTAGATTTTATACATACATACATACATACATACATACATATATATATATGTATGTATGTATGTATGTATGTATACATACATACATACATACATACATACATACATATATGTATGTATGTATGTATACATATATATACGTATGTATGTATGTATGTATATATATACATACATATACATATATACATATGTACACACACACACACACATCCATATACATATACATACAGACAGACATATGTATATGTATACTTGTACATATATATATATATATATATATATATATATATATATGTATGTATGTATGTATGTATGTATGTATGTATGTGTATGTATGTACATGTATACACATACATCTATATACGCATACATATACATATACATATTTTTCATTAATTCAAACAAGTTGCAAATTTTAGATTTTTCAAAACATTTATATACCACAACTAACACAAAAAAAGAAACACACACACACACACACACAATACATCTTGGAATATAGATAGTTGTATTGAAAAGTTCAAATTTGCAGTGTTGAAAATGCAAAAAGAAAATACATGTTGGCTTTTGTTTCTTACAATATATGTTTGTCCATTGTAAAGGTAAATATGGTTTCCATTTGGAGATTATAAATTCACGGGGTGTCTAATACCTTGGGAAATCTAAAATGTTCATTGTTCATATTATATGACCTTGATGACAACAAGAAAGTAGAGAGAGACACCATTGTGAGAGATGCTAGAATGACAATCCACCAGGCTGAGTATAGGGCCTTGATATTGGGTCTTGAGGAAGCGTTACATCATGAAGTTCAAAAAAATTGTGTGTTTTCTCATGATATGATTGTTGTTAATCAAATGAATGACATATACCAATGTAATAATGTAAATATTTATGTTCTTCATGTTCAAGCGCTAAAGATTGCATCTCGCTTTACGACATGTTCATATGAACATGTAAAATTCAATAGAGGCATGTTGGATGTATGTCAAGTGTCTAGGGCTAGAATAAACGAAGAAGTGGTAGCATTGTTAGCACTTGTCATTGATGACATTGTAATATGATATATGTACACACCATATTTCCTTTTTGTGTTATGTACAATTATGTTTGTATTATTTAATGTCTTAATACGTGCTATTTGTGAAGCATTTGTGTAATGGTAGACATAAAAAAAATTATGGTAGGAATTATACGGCCCGTTGAAGAAATAATGCAAAGTTTATCACAAGATACTCGAAACTTGGAGTCACGGAACTTAGAGTCAGCATACTCTGTTATGGTGTGTACTCTTAGAAAATACATATCTCTCCAAAATGTTATTGTTCAGCTGAATTATGATTGTTTGTGATCTTTTGTTATTTAGCTAGTGTTGCGGCTGGATTTTATGAAGTTGCATGTCGCGGACATTGCATCTTTGTTGCATGTAAGAATACAAGCTTTTCATGTTCCTTTTCCATTGCATTTGAAAAATAAATAATTGTATTATCTTTTACGTTGAAACTAATATATTAACTAACACAATCTTATTTTAGGCACTTGAGCCTAGGCCTCTAATCAAAAGATCAAAACGACCAAGGTGGATATTGAACCTTCAGATATCTTCTTCAGTATGTGTGTGTACTTTATCTAATAATCGTTCTAACATTGATTGTTTAAAATTTGTATTTTTGTTGGACTTTGGTATTATTTATTATGTTAGTAACGTTTTTATATGGTATGGATTGTTGAGTGAAGGACGACGAGGTGGCTGCAGTGAACGTTGCTTCGTTGTCTCATGTATAGGCTGATATATCTGTAGAGGAGGTAAAATTACTCTAATTTAACGTTGTATTTGTTATCATAAATTAATTTAATTGGATTATATATTATTGTGTATGTGCGTAACAAGTCTGTATGACTCACTACATGATTTTTGGAATGATTATTACAGGAGGATGCACCTTGTGTTGCTGCTCCAATAGATGCAGAGGATGGTATTGTCAGCAATGAGGTAAAATCAATAAATTGAATATTGTAATTTATTTTTTTAATATATGTCCATTAGTGACTAATTATTTATACAATGTTGTTGAATAGGCCCCTCTTCACTATAGGAGGGAGCATGATGAGGATCGTATAATTTATTACTGTGAGTACCCCAATTGCGATAGAAAATTGTACATACTATAGTTTTTAAATATCCACAAGACAAATGACCATTCCCTCCCTCGTGTTTGTCCAAAGAGGAAAGGGGGAAATTTTACTAGCAATTATCCTTGGAGGGCATCCAAAAAGTGGAGGTAATACATGGAACAGAGAGAGGGATACATTGAGGGTGTGTTATGTGTGCACTATATTTTGCAGAGGCGATGCGTGATATAACACATTTACAGGAGGGAAGGGAAGGCATCATTCAAAAAGCTTAGCAAATGCTCTAAGAAAGATGTTGACGATGCCATGAGAGACTATGATTTGGAGACTGCGAGGGATAAGAGGAGGGAAAACATATTGGCTTTGAGAGAAAAGAATAAAAACAAGGTAAGTTTGAGTAATGGTTTCATTTTTGTGATGCCCGGCTAAAAACAACCCGCTTGAGACCCAAGAACAACCTAGGATTAGTTAGGAAAATTATGGAATAGTTTTTTTTGTTTAAAAGAGTCTACAACTAGGTTACAAGACAACAAATGTCACTAATAAGTTCCAAATTAATTCTAATCCATAAGAGAATAATTTTCTTTTGCTCACAATTATTAGAGGTCATTAGAAGGTTCAATTAAGGTCAGAGGGTAATTCCTCACCATACCCACTCTCTAACAGGATTAAAGATTCAACTTTGTTTTTCTCAAAATTAATACATTCAAAATTTCCCTAAATCATTCCCATTGGATAGGAAATTTTTTCACCTTTCCAGTGATATAAAGAAGTCATCCTAACTCCTCATATTTTTCAAGTTATGGGTCGACGGGCCTTAGGGTGAAAATTTTCTCCAAGGGTGCGCTTGCGGGGCCAGGGAAGAAAAATTGCCCCAAGGGTGGGTCTGCAGGGCGGCGGGGGACTTTTTGGAAACTTTCCTGTGTAGGGTGAAAAACAAAATTTGTGCCCATGCCCTTGCGATTCTGCTAAGGACACGTGGCATTTCCTAATCCAACGTGGGGAAAGCAGGGTGGCAGGGAGAAATAAGGTTTCGCACCCCAAAGGCAAAAAGGGAAAAATTCACCCGCACCTTTGCCGACACCTTGTGATGCCACGTGACAGCCTTTGATTGGTTGTGGGTTGGCCAAAAATTTTATAAAGCTCAAAGGGAAAAAGGGACCCACTCCTCTGCTGATGCCTCGTTGTGCCACGTGGTAGCCTTTGATTGGCTGTGGGTTGAGCAGAGAAAATTTCAAAAAATTTCCCAAAATTTTCTGAGAGTGCTAAGTTTAAAAAGAGATCCGCCCCTCCCCTGATACCTCATGGTGCCATGTGGCAGCCTCTGATTAGATGCGGGTTGCGTGGGGTGGCAGGGAAAATTTAGAAATTTTTTCCAAATCTCCAAGGGAAAAATTTAGGCCCATGGGCCCACTAGGGAAATTTTTCCCAATTTGTTTTTGATGCCAAGTGAAAAAAAACTTGAGAAGGCCATTAGTTTTGATAGAGAGCTCATTTTTGGGAAAACAAGGGACTTTCTCGGAAAGCTCTCAACGTCCTCTTTACTCAGGGATCATCAATTTTTGATTTTGATAAAGTTTAAGTCGTCAATTTCAAGGGAAACATCCTGCAAGCTTTTACAATACGAACTGGTAAATTTTAACTTATAAGATTTGTTCAATTTGATCTTATCCCTCTCTCAGCATGTCAAATAGACATGGATAATTGTTCTTAGATGGATTTAAGAAGGATTTCAAGATTCAATTTTTCTGATTGATTTGCAATTTGAGAATTTACACTCCTTGATAGAAAAATGACTATAAGAGGGTGGAGCCCGAATTTAGACAAGGTTTTGAAGGATTTCTCCTTAAGTGTTATAGTATAATTGAATTCATTTAGGACACACTACTTCAATTTAATCATTTAATCTTTTATTTCATTGTTGCAGAGTTTGAACTGTGCATTTTTGGTGAAGGTAATTGCCATTTTGAAAATACATAGTAGAGATCAAACTTTAAAAGGTTTTAATTGCCATTTTCTACTTCCAAGTATTATAATGTGTTCCAATTCAAATCTAATACATTTACTTAATTCAATTCCAACCGTTAAAAAAAAAAAAAGAAAATACAATTCTGATTTCTAACTTTACACATTTCAAAAGACAGAGTTCTACATTTTCCTTCATATGCATTTACTTCTTTCAAACAGATATTTCCATTCACATTTAGCTATGTTCAATCTTAAAACAACAACGCAAAAATTGAGAAGGTAATGTAATCCTTTATTGATTCCAAAATACAACTTTACAACCTTTCTTTCATTCTTCGAGTTCATCATTCAGAATAGAATTCTTTCACATTCCTTCAAAGGCTGAAAACAGAGTTTATTTATTTTACATTCCACTTCACAAATTTCATAAACAATACCACATATTTATATTACAAAACATTTACAAGTTCCTCCACTGCAAGTGGGAAAGGTTATAATAAACTTTATTTCAGCAAGGGACTGTCAAACTTTCTTTTTGTCAGCTCCAGAACAACAAGTGCATATATCTCATTCTCCCACATTGTAATCAAAACAGGAGTAAGGGAAAGGTAATGCTCTCCACCCAACTAAGACATCCAATGAAGAGGAGAATCTATCCTTCTTCATTGGCCCTCGAGCCCCAAACACAATGCAATAAAAGATGTGATCCAGCTCATGGTAACATCAGGCTTCCACAAACACACAAACAACACTTTCATAATAAAACATAGTTCCATAAACAGAATTTAGTTTACAACTACATTAAAATATGACAAAACAATACTAAGGCTTCATCAAGCAAGCCAAATGAGCAAGAAAATATCAGGGATGCTTCTTATGCCTCCCAAAAAGGGGAAATGGGTATCACCACCTGAATTAAAAAACTACCAAAATATAGTATATCACAACCCTGAAAATCCTTATGCATCCCCCAAGTGCCCCGTATTCCTCACATTTCCTTATGTCTTCCCTAACCTCTTATGGCACCCCATAACGAGTAAAGAAATGCAAGATATTTCTTTGTAAGGTGAAACCTCAAATCCCAACTCGCTCCACACTTATAACTCCCTAAAACACACTTGTGCCTCCCACAAATTAAACCCCACAATATTCTCCTACACCATCCCTAAGCCATCTACCCAGCAACCCACAAACATATCAAACATTTATACATTCACATTCACATTCATACAAGAAGAGCATTTCAAGAGCCAAGTTCCTACCTCTTTATGATGCAGTTGTTCCAGGTTCCAAAACAACAAGCTTAACCCAATGTAAGCAATCCAAAACAACCAAGCACAAGCATGCAACAATCTTCCAAAAAATCCTTCAAAGTAAGAGCTCCCAAAAAAAGCATAATAATTCACCCCAGAATGCAAGTCTCCAAAATCTAGCAACCCAAAACAAGGAAAGGAATTCAAATTTTATAGAAAATGGAAGGGAAGAGGAGGTGGTGGATCCATGTAGAATGCCACATCACACATCCTCAACCCCAACCCTCAATGTCAACTTCATTCTCCAAAGCACAATAAATAGGTGGGTAAATAATATGACAGTTTACTTACATACTCCAAAACAAACCCACACCCCAAAGGATTGAATTTACAACATGTAAGAAAAGTGCAATTAATACCTACAAATTGCCTTCTCAAAAAATATTATAAAATTCAAATTTTAACTCTATAACCATAAGTATGGTTGGTAAATAAATTTAAGAGGTATGAGACAAGTTTAACTTGTCCCACAAGCCTCTAAAATCAGCCTTCAAGAAAAAATTTCGAATTTCTAAGAAGGTGGAGAGTTTCTCACTCAAAAGTTAACTTACACATCACTTACACATCTCTTACAACACTTTAATTCAAGGCCAACAACTCAATTAATTACTTTCTCATGATATCTTTTAATTAATTAATATTAACAACATGCTTACCCACAATATTAATACAAAATTTAATAAATAAAGAAAGGGGGAAAATGCATCAAGAAATAAACACATGTAATCATTAAACAAAATGGTCAAATAAATAAATACACATAACCCCTTGGTCACATTTAAAGGTGATTCCCCCCAATGGGTACCCCTAACAGAACAATTGTTGTATATATCTTCTCCTCCAGGTAGATATAGACAAACAGAAGAATATAGAAATCAAAGAAACTCAAACCCCCAATATTTATTACATCACCAACAGCCCCGGGCATAGGTAGAAGGCACACGTCAAAGATGTCGACATGAAAATGGATGCGCCTATGGCACAGGTAAGAAGATGTCGACATAAAAAAAGTCACACCCTTGGCGTAGGTTTGAGGCGCACAACATAGAGTGTCGACAGGAAAAAAGTCATGCCCAAGGAGTAGGTAAGAGACACATAGCAAGAGATGTCGACATGAAAAAAATCACACCCTTGGCGCAGGTAAGAGGCACACAGCAAGAGGTGTCGACATGCAAAAAGTCGCACCCTTGGCACAAGTTTGAGGCGCACAACACAGAGTGTCGAGATGAAAAAGTATGCGCCTATGGTGCACGTAAGAAGATATCAACATGAACATGGATGCACCCATGGTGCACGTAAGAGTATGACGACACACACATGGATGCGCCAAGGCGCACCTTCAGGAGGCGCAACATTTTGAGCGCTGACAGGAAGCAGACCCTGACCCAGATATTCAAATGGCCATAACTTTTCACAGGGAGCTCGGATTCATGCAAGGTTGGACTTTTCGGAAATCTTACGAGGTCCTCTATCCAACTACAAATGGATATCTTTTAATTGGGTGAGAAAAAATTTCTTAAAAATTTAAAATACAGTTTACCACTTTTTGGGTTTGCTAGAGTTCTCACCTACCACCATAATGAGATGAATTAAATGCAACCTGGAGGTGGTTGGGGTAGATTTGGAACTCCTCTCTCTTTTCTCTCTCATTCTTCCTATAAATTGTAATGAGGGGCTTCTTTCTAAAGGTTGGACATTCTTGTTTGATGCCCCTCCCTTCTTCTCTTTGGCAGGTGAATTTGTAGAGTTCAAACCTCCCATCTAAAACTGTAATGTAAATTTGTCTCTTGGCATTTTATAGTGTAGTGTATTCAATCTTTGGAGAAAATAATTAGCATGTCTGTGGATGATTCCTCAACCCACTCTGTGTTCATTTACATCCTCCTGATCTTTCACTGCAAATCTGGTTATTTGTGCATGATCTTGCATTACTTTTTAATGGTTTCTGTTTATTGGCAAGGTAGGTGTTCTTCATTCCTCGGTGCATCACCTTTGTAGTTTACATTTTATTTCATGCATCTTCTTAACCTGTCTCCTTAGAAAGGTTAGTTTAGGTTTTGAGTAAACCCTCGGTATTTTTTACGTGTGCATCTGAACAAAGCAATAGGAACCCGGCCTTCATCCGGAGAGTTTTTTCTAAAGGGGCAAATGCATCACAAAATAAACACATGTAATCATTAAACAAAAGGGTCAAATAAATAAATACATATCACCCCTTGGTCACATTTAAAGGTGGTTCCTATCCATGGGTACCCCTAACAAAACAAGTTGCCATGGTGACCTTGTTGAATTCATCTAGAATTCTAATGTGGTTGGTCTCCAATCCCCCGATGTTTGTTGTGAGATTTTAACCTGCAAAACACAAATACTTCCTTTGGCCTCGTGGCCATATCAGAACATACAAAATAATATAAACATAATTCCCGAAATCATCTAGATATATGAATCACAACAACATCAAAGCAATCTAACAATATCATTTACAGTTTTGTCAGCAACTATATCATCATCCAATAATTTCCATTTCTAGGTCTACTCACAATATCCAAATATCACATGTCCAAACAACATCCATAACATAACCATGTCAAACAGTGTATCATCATCAATATCCAAAATGCCTCTAATAATCATCATGCATCATAACTGAATCAAGTCAACAATAATCCATGATCTAACATCTATCATCATACTATAATAAGGTCCATAATCAAGTCCATAATATAATCAATAGTATCATGATTAGTATCAAAAAGGTGTCAAAGGGAAGTGGGCACTACAATTTCACTCTTTTCTCATTGTGAGTGCATAAGTATTATTTATTTCTTATAAGTTACATGTCATTGTCTTCATAGGTTGAGGAGGGTAAGATGGATGTAGCAACGGAGGGGGTCATTCCTGAAAGAACTAGTAGAGGTGAATACAATGTAAGTTAGTCATTTTATATTTAGTCTTGTTATTTACATGCATTAACGTTTTCATTGATACATTACGTATGTAGGAGGACGACATGTCGCTATTACAACTTTATGAAAAATGTAAAAAAAAGTAGAAATGAAACCAACCACCAGAAAGGAAGATGAGATAAATAAAAGAGAACACAAAATCCATGCATTATAATTTGTAGTATTTTTTATAAAAACATTGTAATAAAAAAGTTGTTATTTTTTAGGTTAGTTCATCGCAATTGGGTGATGGAGCGACACCTTTTTAGATGATGGTTGATGTGGCAGTGCAAGAAATGAAGAGCATGGTAAGTCTTAAGTTGTTCCTTTATTTGACCTTCTAATCACTTGAGACTCTTCTCTCTATGTTTGTGCTTTAAGGAGCCTCAACTGAAATTAGGAGTTATGACATTAAGTTGAAAGAAATTTATGCCAAAGTTTCTGTAATCGGGTCCCTATAAAGCTTCACTAAAGATTTTGATAGGGCATGTGAATTTTAGGCCTTAAACATTGAATTTGATCCTAAAATTTGAAGTGATGTAGTGCACCACACCCTTTCTTGCATACAAAAAATTCCACACACTCAATTTCATTCAATTTAACTAATATCTTGTCTAGGTGTCTTAGTTCTAGGTTTAAAAATAGGAAAATATGCAAAATTTTGATCTCTTAAGCAACTTATTCACCCAATAACAATATACTTTGTATCATAATACCTTCATTATCTTCTTTCATGACTCAAAATCATCTAATTTCATAAGGCTCCCTCAAACATTTTCCTTTCTAACCATGCTCTTGGTTCCACTTCATTAGCTCTTATTTGAATTGGCTTTTCTTTGGTCTTTTTTATCTAATTGTCTACAAATCCTTCCTAACCTCTTTATTAGCAGTCAAACATCATCCATTGAGTTAGATTAATCATGTGTATAGTTCAAGAATGCAATCTAAATAAAACTCTCTTACCCAACTATGCCCTTGGTCAACCAACTAGCCACTTAAGCTTTCTTCATCTTTTTCATACTTAAAATTTCTTGCCTTTATATCTCTTCCCAAGATTATTTAGTTCATTTTCTCTTGCATACACCTCAAACTTGATTAGTGCCACTCAAGGAATGAAACCAATAACTAGTAACTTCACTCTACTCTTCATTACACAATATTGTCCCCATATGTTTCTCAAGTCAAATTATTGCTTCACTAGTACAAATCAGCTTCTAGCATTACCCACAAGCTCCGGAACAATTGGAGATAGCTCCATAACCTCAATTTACGTACATAGCTTCAGAACAAATGGAGATAGCTTCGTAACCTCATTTTATAGACATTCTAAGACACATTTAATAGAATCTTGTCCCTATACAATAAAAAAATTCAATAGTTGGATCACTAAATAACTCCCTTTTGACAAGTTAACATACTCCAATTTTGATCTTAACCTTTATTCTCCACATTGTTATATAATAACCTTGTTTAATTTATTCTCCACCTTGTTTAACTGCAGGGATTATCCGGGACCCATGGGAGAGAGGAGTACAGGGAGATTGTCATGCACCCCAGTTTACAGGTACATAATTAAATATCATTTGATTATGTTTTTCGCATATACACAAACATTTAATTATGATTTATTTTGTTACTTTCTACAACTAATTTAATTTGGAATGATTCCAGGCATCTCCCAGTGGCCTCAAGAGAAAAGAGTAGGAGCATCTTCCGGTACACGAGGATTTACAAGTAACCTCTATGTGAAGTGGAATCAATATTTTATGTTGTGAATTGTGTTACGATACAAATAGTATTAAAAATAGGAATGATTTTATAGTATATAAATTTATTTTTGTTTGGAATAACTACCATAATTATTTCAAAATACTAAAATGTTCCTATAATGTAGGCCTCGTCAAATCCTTCTACATATGTAGTAGTTCCTGCTACGGTGCTATTTATTGGTGATGCAGTGGATGTCTTGATGTTTGGATAATTGGTGGGCCATGGAAAATTGCACAATGTCGGTGATGATGCAAGCTGCCACGAGAGAAAAGTTCCATCACATTGTGTTGTTGTTGAGATCTTCACTGTCGTGGATAAAATTTTCCCTCTATTATATCCTACCTATTTTGTGGACATGTTGATCAATTTTTTAGGGGGATTTACCATTTGGCCACTTTCTGAAATGTATCTTAGCCAGCCACCTTAGGTAATAGCTTGTTTGGAAATGTTTTACATGAAGTGTTGGCTTTGCATTATTATTAGACTATATGAATTATAGTAACACACATTGTTTAAATTTTCCAGGATGATGCAGTACCCGCCAAACAGTTACGTCGGGCACAAAGTACAAAAGTGACAATAGACTTGATACACAAGAACCCAAAAAAACATACTTTGAAAGAATTACCTCCCTTGCGTGTACTAGACAACGGAGGAAAAACTGATTTCATACTACTAACCTAATTATTTTAATATAATAACACTGACATTAACATTTTCTTTAATTGTGTATTTGTTGGATTTAATCATGGTTATAGTTGTCATAAGTGTTTTTTATTTTGAATGTGTCGTGTTGAATAATGAGTGCATTATTCATGATTATACTTTTCACAAATGTGTTTTTGTTTTAATGTGTCATGTGACATTGTAATGTGTTGATTATTCATGATTATACTTGTCACATTTGTTTTATGTTTGAATGTGCTATGTGGCATCACAAAGGAATGATTATTCATGATTATACTTGTCAAAAAGGTTTTTTTTGTTTGAATGTGCCATGTGGCACCACAGTGGATTATTTATGATTATAGCTACCACAATTTTTATGTTTTTTGTTTGTATGTGCCATTTGGCAGCACAATGACATCAATAGGCAATCATCACATCTTCTCCCCACCTTGTTCAACCATCATGTGAATTAGCAAAATACTTAACATGTGAACTATTTATTTCCTCTATTATATCTCATTTATTTTAAAAGATGATGTCAAAATTTCCTTATCCTAGTGCTTCATTTAAGATAAGACAGACTTCCAGTATTGGAAAAAACAATACATATAGAAACCTAAGATGGTTCGGTGTAAAAGTCCCGATAACCAGAAGAAATCTGGAAATGTCAATGATGAATTTGAAAATGTTGAGAAGTATGACAGTGACCTTGTTACATCCAAGAGGAGAAGGGATGCATTGCATTCTAATATCTTTGGAGGTGAGCAACGTAACAAATTATGTACTTTGACATTTATTTTACATTAATTTCACAAATGTGAAGACCGTAACATAATGCTTTCACATAGATTCATTCACCCCATAGCAGTCCTTTCATAAAAGCTACGAGGAGATGGCTGAAGTTGACAAAAAACATATCAAATTTTTGGAAGAGAAAATTGATTTTTATGAAAAAGAGAACAAACAACTACGGGAAGAAAGAAAAATTGTAAGGTTGAAGCTCATAGATCTGTGTGAGACAAAGGCCAATATAGATATGGAATTGATTCAACTACATAAGGCACATAAAAGCATGCAAACAATGACTACTGAAAAGTTGAAAATGAAAGAAGTTTCCTTGACCACACTTCAAGAGGTGCTCACCATTCGTGACCCGGAAATCAAACAATTGAAAGAACAATTTAAAAGCACGTTGTGATGTGCGCCCCTATGTAATGAGAAAAAAAACTAAAAATGTGGCATAGCCACATGTTTGTAAAACTGTTTATTATTATAATTTTTAACACATCAACAGTTATTAGTTGTGTAAATTATATTAATAATATTTGATGATATTTTACTTTGTGTTTTGGGTTCACATGTTCTTACTATGATTGTATTTTACTTCTAGTTACTATATGGATTTATGTCTTTGTTTCACTAGAAGACAGTTTGGAAGATAAAATAAAATGGTAATGATGAATAAAATCTTACTTGATGTTACGAAAAATTGTAATGATGAATAAAATCTTACACGTTGTTACGATCTTACATGTTGAATGGATTTAGTTTTATCAGCAATGTAGCTCAATTGGAGTAGAGAAACGAATTATTTATTGTCTCTAGTGTATTAATTTTAAAGTTATGTGAGAAAAGTTTGTGCATGTCAATATCTTAAAAGTATAGTAAAGAGGAAGCTTTTGCATACTAGCTAAAGTGGATTCTATATTATTTAGGTGAAGATTTGATTGTATTAATCTCTGGACACTTTATGTTAACAATTTTTGATGTATAATCTTGGGTTCAACAATGTCTACCTTTGATCTCTTTTGTGGTATACACATAGTGTGTATACCAAAAACAACACTACTACAAGATAATACAAAGGTCTAGGTATGTGAGACAAACAAAATACACTTTGGCTTAAAAGATCATTTTTCCTTAAAAGACCATCTTTGTGTTCTACCAAATTTGTCAAGTAATATATACTTTCAAGAAATCTAATCACAAGGTTCTCAACCTTTTCCAATTCCAATAGACTTAGCTCTGGAAGAAAAGGAGATAGCTCAGAAACCTCAGAAGATAGCCCCAAAACTACTAATTGACTTTTCCTTTCTAATTTTAGGGATGATGAGTCAACAAGACAATTGGATGAGTTAAGGACTAACATAGAGTTATGTCTTTTTTATGTGTCTCAAGGACCCAAAGATGAGTTATACATCCTTTATTCACTTAACACTCATACATACTTACCAAATCATATACAAAACCAAAATTGGCTCAAATTTATCTCTTCTGTGGTATACACACAATGTGTACACCAAAAACAACACTACCACATGATATTACAAAGGCCCAATTATGTGAGCCAAAAAAATACAGGTATATGTAAATAAGTAATGAATGATAATTCACTAATAAATGAATGGGGGTAATGGTATGACTATATGTCCTAATTGAATTCTAATATATTTCCAACCTTCCAATATATTTTGTGGTATACACACAGTGTGTGTACCACAAACAACATTCTAAAGCAAGTGGCCAACACTCCGAAGCAATTAGCCAACACATCAAATTATATCTTAACAATAAAAATAACGTAAACTACACTACTAAATAGTAAAATTTATTACACAATTAGGAGGAGTGAATACATTTTTATTAACACATCAAATTATGCTCAAATTATATATGAACAACAAAACATGTAAATGGTAATAACGTTAACTAGATGGTGCACCCTATTCACTCAACCAAGACTCAAAATTTAAGTATATTTCTAAAATTTCAATAACCTTACAATCAATTAAAACTTGCAATCAATTGACATTGAAAATCTTAATAAATTTCAATCAATTAAAACTTGCAATCAATTGACATATTGAACATATCAATAACCTGACATATCTATGTTTGTGACATATGAACTACGGTAGACTATACTCCAAAGTAACTTGAGTAAAACACCTATGTCATATAAGGCAATTATCTTAATTAATAATTGCATACATTTTTTCCTTTTGACGTATGGGTATAAAGCGTTTAGAATTTACAATGACTTAGGAGTGAATAAAGTTTTATTAACACATCAAATTATACCTGAACAACAAAACATGTAAATGGTAATAACGTAAAATAGACTATTAAATATTAAATTATGTAGCATTATACATAACAATTAAATGTGGCAATCAATTAACATATTGAACATCTCAATAAGCTGACATATCTGAATAAAATTTTATTAACACATCAAATTATGACACAACAATTAGTACGTTCATAACGTCTGTTATTAATAAACCACCCCCTAGACATCCTTTACCTTATTATGAAAGGAAATATTGAGATTTCCTTTACCTTCTTATGAAATAGAAACCCTCACGTTAAAGCATACTTGTTGCCCTTCCTTTAGATTATTCCCTAAGTAGTCTTGCTACGGTCTATATTCAGTCTTGCTTCGGATTATTCCATGTATTGTTCGCTATCGTTCTAGTTGTGTGTATCCCTTGCTCCGAATTAGAATAATGGGGCATAAAAAATATTTAGAACCATATTACACGTCCATTTTATCATGAGATAAACAAGTATCAGAGATATTTGAAAAGGCAGGATGGTTAGAGTTCATGAAGAAATTCAAAGGCTATAAGGAAGCAATAGTGGAAGAATTTGACAAAAATTTCAAGGGAAGGTCTTCGAAGGTAAGAGGCACGAAGATCACTATTAATAACAAGATCATTAGTTCAATTTCAGGGATTTCTTGTGAAGGGTTGCAGATTACAGAAAGGTCTACATATAAAGACCTAATTCAAATTTTTCATGACTAAGGAGATCCTGAACCACAATTGGAACTTAATAAAGTAAAAAATGTTAAAGGAATTAGGAGGGATACAATTCTTGAACCCTATGGGATAACCACCTTTTGGATAGTGAAGTATTTCACCTGTGAAGGTGAATATAATGTCCTAGCAGGTGATGCAATGTGGATTCTTATTCATTTGAAACATGGTTTGCACAAACCAGTGCATCAATTCAATTTACCTCAATATTTGGGTGACACCATCCTCAATATGGCCACTCGATATAAAGAGAATAAAGGAGTAGTCAAGCACCATGGTCTCATTTACCTAATTTTTCAACACTCCATCAAATAACAGAAGGGTAAAAAGGTTTGGAGAACTTTGTTGCACGAGATGGGTAAAGTTCCCGAGAAAAAAAGGCAAAGTCTCTCAGAATGTATTACACCGAAATCAACTCCATCCCATGCTAAACTTGAAGGATAAATGATTTCACCTAGCACTGAACAAGGGGAGATATCTGGTACTGCGTCTGTTGTAACAATTGCCAAAAGAAAATGAAAATTGATGAAATTGGGAGAAGTAACTGGGAAAAGAAAATGAAAATTGATTCTTCATGAGGATGAAGATGTCGATGTGGAAGCTGAAATTTTGGGAAGCATAAATTTAGCTGAATGAGAAATGGAAATCACTGAACAAATGAGTCTTGACACTTTTCCATAGCCATCTACTTGCATGAGGGAAAAATAAGAAGGAAATGCTATATTTACAAAAGAAGAACCTATATTTCCTGTTTCACTGGGTTGGGGTGTTGAAGAAGATCAATTACAACACGTGATTCTCCTCTCAAAGAAAGAAGCAATCATCAAGAAGCAGTAAGAAGAAATAGAGTTTCTAAAAATAAAGATACAATCAAAAGAAACCCTCATCTCTTTTTTTAAAATGGAAATGAAAAACTTCAAATGCAATGCAAGGAAAAGGAATAAAAATCCATTTCCAATGCTAAAGTAAAATTTGATAAGGAAGTTCAAACTTTCTTGAACATAGAAGATGTCAAAACTGTGTGGGGTACAATTTGTAACAATTATGAAAAATTGCATTCTCAAAATGAGACATTAAAAAATCAGTTGGAAGGGGAGAAGATGGAAACGACATAAATAAAAAAGAAAAAGGAAAATATAAAAAAGGACCTATAGGTTTCCTGTGAAGGAGGGGAAAAATTACTTGCCTACAGAAGACCTTTGTTAGTATATAGTTCTTTCTTGGAGGAATAGTTCTACATGTGGCAATTATCAAGAATAGCATGTGAATTTCCATTTGAAATAAACAATGACATAGACTTTTTGAAGGCTTTTACAAGAAGATCCACTGAACATCAAAATCTCATGTGTGAATTCCACTTATGTAATCTCCTTTTGTGTCACATGTCATATTTTCAAATAAATATCTTTGTGGGGGAGTCCTAATTAAGAGCATTTGCTTCTACAATGCAAAATCAAATAGAATGGGATCAAAGGAAAAATTAGTATTTTGCGAAAGTGAAGGCAAAGGGTTTGTGCATGAGGCCTCAATTTCCCAAACCATGAGATCAACGTTTTTCATTTAGGGCTTTGTCCTATTAGCCAAATATTCAGAACCATCATATTGCTAAGCTAAAATAGAGCATTGCAAGTGTTCACAAATTCCTTCTTGAAAAAGAGTTTGTAAAATCATTGGTAGCATGCAACAAACGGTGGGATACTTTGAAACTTCCCTTGAAAAGGAGGGAGGTACTTTCACCCAAAAATATAAGTGAGAAGAGCTATGGAAATTACAAATATTATTCCACAAATTTTTCAAACACAAGGCAATAAATGGATATGAATTTGGTTTAGACCACCAATTATTCTTTTCCTTGTTCCTTCTTGGAAAACATCATCATTGCAGAGCGATGAAGCATTCGAGAAATGGAAAATAGATGTTGAAGAACCTGAAGGGTTATGTGTCACATTAGAAAGCATTTGGCCACTTCACATAAGTTTTTTTGACTTGAGAAAATATATGGAGGACAGGATTTTATATCCATATTTTATACTACCTAAGAAGTATGTGGTTGAGCATCAGGATAATGCATAGAAGAAACTTTCTTTGGAGTGTTGGATACTTGCTTTGGAGTATATTTTACTTTCTTTAGAGTATAGTCTACCATAGTTAATATGTAGTGAACATATATATCCCAGGTTTTTAAGATGTTCAATATAATATTCTTTCTTCCAAGTGTAGTCTACTTGCTTCTAAGTATTTCCTATTTTCTTCGGAGTATAGTCTTCTATGGTGGTGATGTTTATGAAGCTTTTGTATTTTTTGTTTGTATCATAGATTTTGTTCCTTCACCTTATTTTTGAACTACTTCTACAAATTCTTTAGTGATTTTCATTAGCTAAGAAATATATGAGTGAGTGACTTCTTGGTTGGTCTTAAATCCTTAAAACCTTCAAGTTATCCTTTATTATGCTTATTATATGTTATGTGGCAATTTTCAAAGCTTACTTTAAAGTACAAGTCTTAATTTTCTTATTGAATGTACATGTAATGTCTCCAAACTACCTTCATATTACAATCCCTAAGAGGGTTTCTAAACTACTCGACAAAATGAGTTTTGGCATAAAATGAAAAATACCCCAATCAAAGCCTTTAAACTTAATTCTAACATGTGGATGTACTACCTATTTTTAGCATAATTTGACTCTACTTGCTTTGGTGTATAGTCTCCTTTAGTTGTTGTATACTCAAATTGCTTTAGAGTATAGTCTACTTACTTCGGAGAATTGGCTAGTTGCTCCAGAGTCTACTTGCTACATTCTAGGAAAAATCTAGGAGTTTGTAGACCTTAGAGCATCCAAATTCTCAGAGAGTTAGAATTTAAGGTCAAAGCACCACCTTACATTTCTTGAATTCAAGTTTCACACCCTCCTTTAGATATTTTGACCTCTTACCTAGGTATCTATGTCTTGTCTCAATCTCTTCACTATGATTGTTAGCAATAAAATACCACATGTAGTCATTTTTCCACCCACCAAAAGAACAAGGGGATCCCATGCGCACTGTCCTATCACCCAGTGGGAACTGGGTGCTCACCCGAGGCACACGCGAGTGCCGAGTCTCTCTTTTATGTGAGTTAAGTGGGAAACCGTCATCTAGATCAGGAACTTAATGAATAATGGTGGCAAATGAGACATACATTCATCATAGGACTCAAAGCGGTCTCTAGACAAATGTGTTCATTCCAAATATAAATTAATTGTAGACAACAGATAACTATAGCAGAAAGGAAAATACATAAGAGTTTACATATACTTCATAACTTTCAAGAACAAAGATGAAATAATATAGGTATGGATTGAATTAGCTATACTCATGCTCATTTATGTTTGTATCCTCATTACATTCATACTCATTACAATCAATGAATCCATTTAGAATGCCATAGCTTGATTAGACCGAAGTCATACATCACATCAGGGATCATGTCCTTCATCCATACAAATAAAATTTATATCCCAGTCCCATAGAGTCGTTGTAGTATATCTACGAAACTCTGCTCTCTTTCTCTCTCTATCAGTGTATATGTCTCTCTTTTTCTATCTCTGTCTGCCTTTCGTCCCTTATCTCTTCTGCGGGTGCACATATATATAGGCATCTTGTGGTGCCAATGCCTCCTTTTGTAGCCTCATATCGGTTGCCAAGCATCCATATGGGCTCTCCATGGGGACATGTTCCTTCAGGTATGGGCTCTCCATATTCTGCCATGATGGTTTCCTATGTGTACCTACTCTCCAGCATGGGCTCTGCATGTTCTGACATGATTGTCTCCCATGTGCACCTCCATCGCTAAGCATATACCTTTCATGGGCCCCACGTGGCCAATCTGACATCTTATTCGCTTCGCACGTGTGGTCGGGTCATGTTTCCTTGTGTCCTACCCGAGATGCCAAATACGGCTAAGTCTCAAAACTTGGGCTCTATTTGCGTGCCTTATCATGAATTCCCTTCTTCTACTAGGCCTTGCGTGCCCATCCTTCAATCCATGTGTTGCGTGCTTACGCCCCTTGGTGTACTTAGTTGATATTTTCCTGCAAACATGCAACCATGGCTTATTGACCTGGGTCCATCTCTCCTGGCCATTTAACTTTGTTACCAGATGCGCAGCCATCTTCATTACTGGGTCCTCGATGTCTATGATATCGTAGTACCTTGACCCCTTTTGTATGCATAGGCGGCGATAGTTTCCTTGATTGCCTCTTTGTCACCTAAGTCATCCTCCAAACTGTCTCCTTCACATATGAGGCCTGTGAATTGTGAAATGAGCTGGGGAGTAATGCACATTTTACTCCCTGTGAAGTGGAAGTAGTCTTCATGCACGTGCAACATCAGCCATTGATAAAGGCACTCAGGCTTCCCGAAGTAGGGAAACTCAAAGAGTTGCAATAACCCTGAATTCTCCATCTTGACCTTCACATCATCCTTATAGATGGGCAAGCCCTCTAGTGTCCATTTATTTGTTGGGCGCACTAACTCCAGCATCATATCCTTCTCAATTGTTCTTTTACGATGATTTTAGTCATTTATAGACATGTTTCTCAGATGGGACTCCCACTCCTTTCCTAGCAATACTCCATCTGGGTACTGCATTTCCGCATACCACTCTTCATTTGTACTTGCGTCAGGTTCTTATTGCTTGGCCTTGGCCTTGCCCTTTCCCTTCTTAGGTGTGCTAATTGGTTTTTTAGGTGCCATTATCTAGGTGCTATTATTACTTCAATCACTCCTTGCTACTCTGCTCTTCCACTTCTTCCAGCCTTAGATCTAAAACATGTAAACAAAACTTCTTCAACCTATGCCCTAGTTTTTCAAACTCTAACAGGGATGCTTCCTTCACATGATGGCGCCTTCTCACAACTTCCCTTACGCCCTTGAAATCCCTTCCTTTCAGTTCACAAATCCAAACTAGTTACTCACGCTTCAACTTCTCATATTTTTCTTCACACGGATCAGCTCTGGAAGTCCTAGTTTGCAAAGATGCAAAAGTGCTTCTTTCTCTATTCACAAAGTGAAAGTGAAAATGCCTTGACCCTTTATTTATAGCTTTTACCCTTTGCAACATTAAATGTTACCTTACCTACCACCATACATTAACACTTAATGCATATTTTTCAAACAAAACCTGACTTTTGCGCTTTCACTTATGCACCCAACCTTTCACATTTTCTAACCTTCCGACGCAAATCTGACTTTCACACTTTCACTCACATGCACAACCTTGTGCATTTTCTAACCTTCCGGCATAAATATAGCTTTCACGCTTTCACTCACGCACACAACCTTGCGCTGACAATTCTCCAACCTTCTGGCATACAACCAACCCATATTGATAGGAGACTCTTGCGCGCGCATACCCCACGCCGAAGGCACTCCTTCTATCATGATTTTTGCTCTCGCTTACCTCGTGTTACTTATGCACTTCTTCTTATCTTGTACGTGGATCCCCAATGTAGAATTTTCCTGACACCCACCATTATTTTTCACCTTTTCCTTACATGTACTTTCTTCACTGGGCCATTCAACCGGGCTTTACAATCCAATCCTTCCTGGCACTTCATAATTCAATTTCTTCCCCCTTACTCCACCCCACACTAAACTGATGTGCGGTCCTATGCACATATACACCTTCACTAGAGAGTAATGAGATTACCGGTGCCCAAGGTGCAACACAAAATAATAACGAGAAAGGGAAACACAAGAAATGAAAATTACTTTAGAGAAAAACCTAAAATAACTGGCAATACTGCCTTATTGACAAACACCAAGAAGGCTTATTTATAGTAGGGCTTCAACCTAGTCCCATTGAAGTGTCTTGGCAATCTCATCCCATCTAGCACTTATGACTGGCATGTGCACGAATCAAGGATGTACAAGATGGTGTAAGGACCCAACCAATGCACTTTTAACTTCCAAGGATGGCGCAAAAACTTAGAATCATATAGTAAGACCATCTGCCCAACCTCAAACTTCTTGTTTCTGATGTGGCAATCATGCCATGCTTTCTACTTTGCTTTTTTTGTTGTTTGGATCCATCTGGCTAGTGATCCTCTTTCATCCAGCTTCATCAGTTTATCAATTCTTTCTTCCAGTGCTTGCTCTCGTACGCAGAGAAGGTAACATGAATTCGACCGGAAGGACAGCTTCCGCGCCAAACACCAATTGAAATGGTGTGGCTTTGTTCATCCTTTTATAAGTTGTATTATAATCCCATAACACAGTTGATACCTTGTCATCCTAATCTTGTCTTCCGACATCACAAATCTTAGTCAATGTGTGGCTAAGTATTTTGTTAAATGCCTCAGTGGTTCCATTTGCCTGAGGGTGATAGGGAGTAGTTTTGTGATGAGCGACCATGAATTCTTCTAATAGGATCCTCACGGTCTCATTCAAGAAATGTGTACCCCTATCGTTGGTTAAACTCAAAGGGAATCCATACCTCATGATAATGTTCTCCCACAAAAATCTTGTTGTTATAGCTATTGTATAGTCCTTAGTTGGGGCTACCTCTTCCCACCTTGTCAAATAGTCCGTGTAAGTGATCACATAGCGCGATACAGTCCTACCTGTTGTTGGTGCAATAGAGCCTACAAAGTCTATTGCCCATTTTTCAAAGGGTTCAGTGCTAGGGATAGGGTGCAAGGGAAATTCATCCCTCTGTCCTAGCTTGCCAATGCAATGATAATGGTCACACACTTTACAATACTCCTTACAATCCTTAAACAGGGTCTCCCACTACAATCCTGCCATTAATATCTTATGCGTGGTGGCGTCACCTATATAATGCCCACCTTAACTTCCTCTGTGCACTTCCTCTATGATGGTGAGCCACTCATGCTCCAGCACACATTTGCGTAAAACTTCAACATGCCCTAGTTTGTATAAGTCCCCACTAACCAACATGTAGGGTGTGACGCATATGACTAGTTGCTTTCTCTCTAATGTCTTCATCCCTTCTGGTGCCATACATGTTTTAAGGAACACAACAATATCCTCCAAGTCTGAGGGCACGTGCCACAACCTAAACAGCTGTGCATATGGCATGGTATCTTCAATACTCTATGTGTCATCCCCTGAATCAATCCTAGACAAATGGTCAGGTCCGAATTACTCTCTCTTTGTTTGACCACTACGGTGAACTCAAATTCTTGGAATAACAACACCCACCAGCATATGCACCCTTGTAGGATGGGCTTGTTCACCAAATATTTTAATGCCATGTGGTCAGTGTAGAAGGTAAAGGGCATTTCCAAAAAATACTGCCTTAACTTATGAAGTCATGTAGATCATATACAATGCCTCGTGCTCGGTCATAGTATAATTCTATTGTGTTGGTGTCAAATTCCTGCTTGCAAAGCATAGGGGGTGATCAACAATTCCTTCACCAGGCTGTGCAAGCACTACCCCAATGGCCATTCCAGAGGCATCCACATGAACATGGAAGGGCTTGTCCCAAGAGGGAAAACATAATATAGGCTTGGTGACAAGCATATCCTTCAATGTGTCAAATTCCTTCTGTTGTGCCTCTCCCCAGTGAAAGACACTTTTATGCCTGAGAAACTCTTCTAAAGGTGCGGTGATCTTGGCATACCCCTTGATGAACTTTCGGTAGTAGGCCATGTGTCTAAGGAATCCATGCACTGCACTTTGGTTGGTTGGCTCCCCCAATCCCACAATCACTGCAATTTTGGCAGGATCCACCAACAAGCCTTCTTTGCATATGATGTGCCCCAACAGGGTTCCAAATGGGGTAGAAAATACACACTTATTGATGTTGAGGGATATCCTCAACTGCTGACACCTTTCAAACATCAGCCGCAGGTTGTCACAATGATCTTTGATCAACCCATACATGGTCCAATCATCAAGGTATACTTGGAGAAACTTCTGGATGAAGTCTTGGAAAGCCTGTACTACAATGTGTGAGAATACAGTGGGTGCATTCTTTAATCCAAAAGGCATGACCGTATAGGAAAAACTTCCCCACTTGGTGGTGAAAGTTGTCTATCTCTGGTCTTCCTTTGCAATCCTCACCTGGTGATAGCCTAAGAACCCATCCATGAAAGAGTAGACTTTGCGTCCTTCCACTCCTTCTAGGATCTCTTTGGTAAATGGGGTTGGAAAAGGATCAATGATACATATTGCATTCAAATCCTTATAATCAACACATATCCTTATCCTCCCATCATTTTTGATACTAATCACCATCGGAATTATCCATTCTGACTCCTCCATAGTTTCTATGATTCCTGACACTATCATCTTATCTATTTCCTCCTTGACCCTTACAGGTAGATTAGGATTCATTCGGTAGGGTCTCTTCCTGATTAGGCACGCACCTTCCTTCAACTTAATTCTCATTTCCCCCAAGGATTGGTGAATGCCTTTGAGCTCATGATACCTACGCGGGAATAAATACTCAAACTCATGTAAAAGATCAATGATCTTAGAGACTTCCTTCTCTAACCAATAATCTCCAATGATATTTTCCTTGGGTTCCGCCTCTGACCCAATATTAACCTTCTTTATCTTTAAAGGCTCATGATAGGCGTACGCTATCTCATTATTACTATCCACTACTTCGCGTGATCCTAGAGAATGGTTAACCTCCAAATTTTCCATCTATTCACCGTCTATGACATAGACCATCTTGCCTTTTTCTTTCTCTATACATGCGCACTCCAATTGTACCTCATCAGATTCATCTTCACCAAATTTTCCACCCAAGCATGGCTCTCCTAGAAATTCTACAATCATATCATATGTCTTGGCACTATCCCCCATTGTAAGGCACTTGACCTCCTGCAATGCCTTATCCACTGATGGTTTGGTGCTTCGATACTCAAATGTTTAGATGAGATCAGCCACAAGTTATTTCAAATTCCCTGTTTGGCGGTGTGTCTTAGAGTGGATGTACCATGCGTGCACGCAACCCTACAGTGTATAATATAGTTTGTGGATCGAGAGGGATGGTGGAAAAGCTTCCATGCCCTTCTCTTCATGATCTCTCATAGGCTTGGATGTGGAAAGAGGCAGGCTCACTACCATGGTAATCTTTGATGGTGGTGGGCATGTTGCTTCTAGAGAACTAGACAGAGAAGGAAATTCTCACCTCACGCCACTCCAGAAGGTTATCCCGATGTGTTGGCCACAAACGTGCAATAGTTCCTAGTAGGACATAACTTAGCATCCCTCTTTATTCCTTCTCCTCCTTTTATTGAGCTTCCATCTTCTACAAAAATATCTCAGGGAAGGCTCCTCCTGAGTACTTAGGTATATCCTTTCCTCCTAGGCACCAGACAGTGTGTTTCTTTGTCACTTTTGTCACCGATCCTCTCAAGTGTCGTCTGATTAACTCATATGCTCCATGCCCCCAATTATCACATGCTATACTGGTGGTGTCACTCACCGACTGAGCATCCTCAAACTAGATAACTCCATTGGTAGGATGGATTACCTCTAGATCCCTTATTGAGCACACATATATCCTATCTAGGACCTCTTCTCCCAAAGTTTCAGTATAGGGTGTTGACTTCCCATCAGCCAGGGGTATGATGACACATTCCTCCTCATTTTCAAAGCTGATGTACCCCTTATTGAACCAAAGATCTACATTATTCTTATAACACCATGGGCACCCAAGTAGTGTTGGGAAACTATCTGCCGCAGTGAGCGCTAAGACTTTGAAGTCCATAGTAAACTTGGCTCCCTGAATGGTGATAGCTGCATCCTTTAACACACCGATGGGAATTGCCTTTTTTTTTTGTCATATACAACACATTTGAAGATGGTTGTAATGCAGGCCTTCCCATCTGATGCCAAGCATCCAAAGTGAGAACATTGACCTCCACACCTATGTCGATGAGGATATTGCTAAGGAGCCATCCATCCATGACCGCATTTAACGTGATCTCCCTATCATAGTCGAGGCTGTGAGGGGGAAGGTTTACATGCAAGACTTTCCTCTCATGCTCTTCTCCCACGCGTGGTACCTTCTCTCTCAACCATGCTCCTAACAAGGGAATAATATTCTCTTGCCTTAGCATCTTACATACTTCCTTGACCTCATCCAGGTCATCTTTTGGTACCTCGACCCTCCTTTGCTCCTCTCTCATGGATTTCTCCTTTAAACACTGGATTTCTCCTTGTAAACTTTGAATCATGTCCATGGTATCTTGATATACCTCTTTTTGATGCACAGGGTCTGGGTACCTTCCATGTACCACTTCTTCCCTTGAAACTAGGTTCTTCTGCCTCGGCATTTCCTTTGCACTCACGACCTCTGCTCTTTTGGTTACCAAAACAAGTTCCAAGCCTGCATCGCGCGCTACACATGCCATCCATTAGGTGTCTACCTTCTTAATACTTACCATTGCAGTACCCTTGTCTTTCCAGTGTTGTTGACTCATATGCTCAAACAACTCAGGGCACTCCTCATACTTGTGCTTCTTTCTACACCATGAGCACTGCAATAATTCTGGGCACTCACACTTGTAGTGGTCTCTAGACCCACAATTGAAACAGGTTCCACGCGAGAACTCACTTCTTCCTCCTCCATGGGTACCAAGACCACATAATCCTCCATGAAATCCTCTTCCACACATGTCTCCATCTGCGTGCTCCTCATAACTTCGATCATCACCTTTAGAACTACTGGCAATGCTGGTCTGGCGCACCCCATGATCAATGGCCTCATGGATCTGGTCAATGATTCTACATTCCTTAGTATCATGGGTTATAGATGTGCAGATATCATAGTATCAAGACACATTCTTTCACATCGCACGCTGCAACAAGGGACATTTACTCACATCATGGTCCCCATGAAAAATATCACAATCTACTGCTATGGTGCGTACTGTCCTCCGGGGGCAGTTATCCTTGACATGCCCCTCTATTTCACAATTTGTACACCATAACCCACTGCGAGTCTCATGTGCTGAGTTTGTAGACAACTTCTCTAACTACTTAGCCATAGCAGTGATTTGAGCCTCCAAAAATGGGCTAACACTAGTATCAATACTTCTAACAACCTTGGCACGTAGAGCAACCTCCAACGCTTCATGCAAGTCTGTGAATTTTTTATGAGATAAAGCTCTTCTAAAGGGTGTTATCAACCCTCCAAAAAACCATTGAGCATACTGTGAAGGGTGAATTCCATATGAAAATTTTGACAGAAGATTCTTAAACTACGTGTCATACTCCCGCACACTTCCCACCATTCCTTGTTGAATCTCCTTCATGGTGCTGATGCTCTTCTGTTCAAACTCAGGAATGTGGAATTCTACTAGGAAGGCATTATTTAAAGTAGTATAATCCACCACCATTTGATGAGGTTCATATTTCCTATACCAGCTATGTGTGCGCCCTTGCAACGTTGTTGTAAATTGACTTGCCTTCTGCTCTAGGCTAGTGATCCCTTTCGTGCGCTATAGCAACTCACACTTGTGAACATACTCTGCAGCATCTTCAATACCTCTGTAATCTAGAAAATGTAATGACATCTCAAAGAAGACTTGAGGGGGTTGTTGGGGTCCTTGTCCTACTGAGCTAGATCCTTGGTTTCCTCCAGTGTTTCCTCTGTCATCAGATCCACCAGGCCCACCAAGTCATGTTCCTCCAGATCCACCAGGTCCACCAGTCCTATTCCACAAGATCCACCAGGTCCTATATTAGTCATGTTAAGGGTCCCCACAGTCCCACTGAACTACACACCGACGGTCTGTGATGATGCCCCACTACCAATAGTGTACCCCAACCACTCCTAGATGTGAGACCGAAGGCTGGTGTGATTGCTCCTTATCCAAAAATCCCTCTAAAAACTAGAATATGCATAGCCATAGAAGTTCTGAATGAAAAATTATATCTCCTAGGTGTAGATCGATCGCTCCCACCGATACCAACTTGGCCAACAATATTCTCCCCTTGATCTGGAAAGACAAGCACCAAGGTTTGGTCACTAGGTGGGTTCAGATATGCGCCAATGGATCTTCTCTTTCTACATGATGAACTCTCATCAAAATCCAAAGGGGTCTCTCTTATGCACTTGCCAAGATGGGGTAGCACAGACTACTCAGGTTCCACGTCTTCTGCGTGAACCTCAAATCCTTGCTGCAATGTCTGCCTCCATATATCCATCACAACTGCAACCTCGCATCATCTAGCAATCTCCCTTTCACGCGCTTCACTGTACCTAAGTCATCTCTCCTCCCTTTCTTTTTCTACTTTCATCTTTCCCCACCCTAGCTTCCTTGCCCAATGCTCAGGATGGTTTAGCCGGCCATTAGAAATGCCTCTAAACCCAAGGTAACAATCAAAATCTTCATTTCCAAAGGGATAACACATAGAAATGATCCTCTGGGCTCCCGTAGAAACTCAAACTCAGCAACTTCTAGACAAGAGTATGTAGAAATAGCATACTCTAGAGTGTAGCTAGCCAACACACCTTTCCACTAATGATCCACATCATGATTCCACGTCAGATCTGACATCTTGCAGTCTCTGGTATTCTTCTTGGGTCCACACACGTGATCTATAATACCAGATTGATCTAGACGCATATGCTGAGAGCCATTCATACAGTTCTACTGGGAAGCAATAGAAAAATGTTTCATATAACTCATGGTAGAGGTTCCCTTCTACCCATCTATGTGCATCAAACTCAGACCCAGTGTTGAATCTCTGAGAAAATTCATCCTTCATGCTCTTGAACCATGATTCAACACTTTCCAAAGTTAAACACTCTGTCATTACTCATTACATAGATCAAGATTCATTCCATTTCCCACTACAACTTCGAAAAGAGGTCCCGGTAATGAACTAAGATGTAGTCATTTTAACACCCACAGAAGAACAAGGGGATCCCATGCACACCAGCCTATCACCCAGTGGGAACTAGGTGCTCACCTGAGGCACACGTGGGTGCCGAGTCTCTCTTTTATGTGAGTTAAGTGGGAAACCATCATCTAGATCAAGAACTTAATGAATAATGGTTGCAAATGAGACATACATTCATCATAGGACTCAGAGTGGTCTCTAGAAAAATGTGTTCATTCCAAATAGAAAGTACTTGTAGATAACAAATAACTATAGTAGAAAGGAAAATACATAATATTTTGCATCTACTTCATAACTTTCATGAACAGAGACGAAACAATATGGGTATGGATTGAATCAGCTATACTCATGCTCATTTATGTTTGTATCCTCATTACATTCATACTCATTACAATCAATGAATCCATTTAGACTACCACAGCTTGATCATACCGAAGTCATACATCACAGCAGGGATCATTTCCTTCATCCATACAAAGAAAATTTATATCCCAGCCCTCTTCATACATTAATCCATGAAATAGCCTCTACCCAATCCCATAGAGTCCTTGCAGTATATCTGCAAAACTCTTCTCTCTCTCTCTCTCTCTCTCTCTCTCTCTCTCTTTCAGTCTATATGTCTCTCTTTTTCTAGATTTGTCTGCCTTTCATCCCTTAGCTCTTTTGTGGGAGCTCATATATATAGGCATCATGCGGTGCCAACACCTCCTTCTACGGCCTTAGATCTATTTCCAAGCATCCATATGGGCTCTCCATGGGGACATGTTTCTTCAGCTATGGGCTCTCCATATTCTACCATGATGGTCTCCTATGTGCGTCTGCTCTCCAGCATAGGCTCTGCATGTTCTGACATGATGGTCTCCCATGTGTGCCTCCATCGCTAAGCATATTTATTTTGTGGGCCCCACGTGGCCAGTCTGACACCTTATTCACTTCGCACACGTGGTCGGGTCCTACTTTCCTGTGTCCTTCCCGAGATGCCAAATATGGCTAAGTCTCTGAAACTTGGGCTCTATCCACATGCCTTATCCTACGCGCCCTTCTTCTATTATACCTTGCGTGCTTTCTTCTTGCGTGCCCATCCTTCAATGCATGTCTTGCGCACCTATGCGCCTTGGTGTACTTAGTCGATATTTTAGGGGCCCAACACCACATAAGAAGTTATAAACCCTTAAATGATTTAATACATGTCTTTTGTGTGCTCAGATATTCCTCAAGAGTTTCTTCAGTTAGCTATCAATATTCCATAAGTCACTAGTGAGACTATCAAGTTTCTATTTCTCCAAGGATGATCTCCCAAGAAAATGCATTAAATGCTACAAGAAGGATTTATATCCTTCATTCAATTATCATAACCACTCATATCATTGGAACCTTAGGAAATGATCATCTCACTCTCCTTTGTAAGAATTTCCAATTTGGGTTTTTTGACAACACAGTCAATGGAATTATTCTAACGAGAATAAAACACAAGGTCCCAGGAGGAAGTATTAATGATTTTGAGCTATTATTATAGAGTTTGAGGTGTGTACCAAATGGTTTGATCTGGCTCTGAGTGAAAATTTCTATCCCTTCACAATTTCATCTATTAGGCAAATTACACCTACCATGCCTATTACACTGCAACTTTCTCTTGCAGGATTTCCTCAACCATTCAAGTTGTGTTTCCAACACCTCTTAGGTATAAGGTTCTATGTGCAAAAACTCGAGGTTTACTCCTTTGAGAGAAATGGATAAATTCACACCTGTTGACCTCTACTAGGCCTAATTTTCCCTGTTACAGTTTCCTACAACCAATTGTCATGAATCTCTAATTCTGGGGCAATCTTTAAGGACTAAAACCTCAATTTTCTTCCTTCTTACCTACTCACAGTACATTCATCAAATGATTTTCATACATTCAATGGGTCTCATTCCTTGTTATGGAAAGTTGGCTTCTATATTCTAAGTGAACTCAAATTACAAATTTTTATTTTCAAGACTCTAAATCACTCTATCTATACAATAATCTACAGATCATCATATTCTCACCACATTCTTACATGGATTAATATCATCTAATCTCTGTGAACTTCCACATGTACTTGTATTTTCCTTCCACAATATTCTCGATTCCTCTACACTAACTTCCACTTGAAATTCCTCTTTTTGTCCTAATTGAACTCTAATATCTTTCCAACCTTCCAATCACTATTAACACCTTTATATGAGTCTGTATAGTTCAAGAATGAAAACTAACGAGAAGTTAGGCATGAGATCATATAGATAGATAGTTTTTTTGGTCATGATAAATCCCAATGAGTGTATTCATCTTCCTTCATAGTATTCTCTACTTGCTTTGGTGTATGGTCTCCTTTAGTTGGTGTATAGTCTACTTGATTCAAAGTATAGTATACTTGCTTCGGAGTATAGTATACTTGCTACAGATTACAGTCTACTTGCTTCAGAGTATAGTCTATCATAGTTAATATGTCATGAACAGAGATGTTATCCTTTATTATACACCTTAAATGTTATGTACCGATTTCCAAAGCTTACTTCAAAGGTCAAGTCTTAATTTGTAATTTTGAAATCAAATCCTCCATACTAGCTATCATAGGTTTGGACCATAGACTGACATCAATTGACACAACTGTATTGACTTCCCATATTCCTAACAATTGTTTGTAGTCAAGATATTTGATGTAGGAACACAATGCATCATCATCTTCTTAACAATTGTATTGACTTCCCATCTTCTTAAAAATTTTACTATCACAACCTTAACAAGATATGGTAGGTAGCCAATTAAACTAAACCTAAACATTTCCCTTATACCTTGGTGTCTATGCTTAGAAATAATACATGAACCCACAACATTGTCCTATACACTCAGGAAAATGCATTAAATTCTATAAGCATTATGTATACCCTTCATTCAATTTATTGCAACCACTCAAATCATTGGAACCTTAGGAAATGATCATCTCGCTCTCATCTGCAAGAATTTCCAATTTGGGTTTGTTGACAATGCAACCAATGGAATGATGTTGGAGATACTCTAAATCAATTTATCTATACAATACTCTGCAAATCATCATATTCTCTCCACGATTCTTATAATTCCAATAGACTTAGCTCCATAAGAAATGGAGATAGCTCCAGAAGCTCGGAAGATAGCTCTGGAACTACTAACTGACTTTTCCTTTCTATGTTCATGTGTAAATTTGGTGTGGCTTATGAAAAGAATCCAAATCCTAATAACTTCAAAGCACTAATCTAACATATACTAAAGCATCAAGATAAGAGATACACAAATGAAATTCAAAAGCATGCATTGTGAATTAGACAAGTAACATGCTAAGTTTATTCTACTCTTTAGAAATCTTAATGAAAGTGAACCTAGTTTAGATTCTAAGCAATCAGATTGTGTGTTGTTTGCTCCCAAAAATAGTGAAGAGATATCTCCAAGTTGGCTACATGGCCAAGATTTAGATCTTCCCTTACTAACTATATTTGGAGTGGATAGATGTAAGATGGAGGAGCTCTTAACAATGAAGTATGGCTTAGATCCAAATGTTTTATAAGTTAAAAGCTATCACAAATGATTTCTAATGCCTTTGTTAAGTTCTTAAGAGATTTTGTTATGTAAACAATGTGTTAGGTTGAAAGGGTAGGCTTAGCCTTATATTTATAGTTTTCCACTTGGGAGAGTTTGGAATTTGGGTGCATGTGGGACTAAAGGTAAGCCAAAAATCACTTTTAGATTAGATTAGGATAAACATGTTTTAGGCTTATTTAAGCTAGGTTTAGGCTAATTAAGCATGATTAACGAGTGATTAGAGATTCATTGAGAGTTGGGAGGAGTTTGATTAACCATTTGTGATTGATAAACTAGCCTAGGAAGCCAATAGAAGTGATCTAGAGAGAAATAGGGAGGTTCTGAATGGTTGAAAGGAGGAATGTCTAACTAATAAGAGATATATTAGCCCAATTAGATTACAATAGGAGGAATACGACCAAAAGAGTGTCATGAATGGGAATTCGAGAATGGAGCAAATAATGGGGAATTAACGAAGTGTCATTAATCATTTGAATTGGAGAAAATGTTAAGTGTAAGCATATTTTAGGTGTCTACATTCTCCCCTCTTTGGGGTGGCATAAGTAACGTCACTTCAAATAAAGTAGACAAGCATAAACAAGTAAAATTTTGAAGGTATAGAAGAAAAATGAGTAAAATGAAGGATGCCCCCTCAATTGTCAATGGGTTGGTGGAAGAACTTGATTGACGATCGAAAAGATGAAAGAAAGAGAACAAAAGAAAGAATATTGTGAAAAAGAAGAAAATAAAGGGGATATACAAGAAAAAGGAGTATGAGGAAGAGGGAATGAGATAACATCCATGCAGTGCCTTTTAAACAACTTTATTTTTCATCATATTGTTAGTGATCTTCATCATTGGTCCTTATTAAAAATAATGAACAAAAGTGTAGTATGACATGAAAATCTATATACAAACAAATGTTCAATGTTAAAAAAACACCAACTCCATGCAACATACATAATGCAATACAATATGATAAAGTAAACAAGCTAACCTAACACAGAAACATAATGCAATGTTTTTTGTTATTGAGCTTCAATTCCAACCTATTCATGCAAACTGACAAGGGCTAAAAGTGGTGCCCCAAGCAATGATATATGCAAGGGGAATAATAGAGGACACTAGGGTCCTATGAAAAATATTTATGTGCTACGAAATAGTACCAAGTAACTCGTTGTGCCCCAAAGTACATACAAAGTAAGAAAACTAGTTTTACTAATGAGGGTAGATCCAGATGATCTGTGAGTTTTTCACATGAATAGGTGAGAACCAAAGAGTGACGTTTTGTAGGTTGATTTATATTGTTTTTTATTTTTCTTGAAACATATTTGAATGTTTTTGTGATTTTGAAATTTTTCTAAAGCTATGTATAGGAAGATGAGGAAACATGGATTCCCCCAGTGATATATATGGTGTACAAGGGGTAGAATGCCACGTGCATTCTCAAAAAAGTGAAGATGTGAAAATCTCCTAGCATCAGGTAGGAGTATTCAATGGCAAACTCTTCACATGCAGAGGTTGAATCAAGGCTAATGTGGATAGGTTCAATCATGATGATGAACGTAAACTAATGACGTGCTAGGAAGGAGAAAGGATTCCCCCAATGTACGTTGGCTAATAAGTCATACATTAGATAGAAGAGGAAGATTATTTTTATGAAAGGGGACATTGATTTCTGTAAACATGGAAAAAAGGAAATACTATACACATGGATGTTTTGAATGAATTAGAAGAACAACGAATGTTATGAATGTAGCTTAGAAGCCTTGCAACAAAAAAGTGATTAGCCAAAGGAAAAAAATCATGAGACAAGAAAAGGACTAAGGAAAGGGCCTGAACAAGGTCCAAAAAAAGACACTTGGTAACATATTAATCATGTCTACTCATAGAGATCTAGTGTGGTGTACATGAAAATGAATTACCTCTTGAATGAAAGAGTTAATAGACAACAAGTGAAGATACTAGCCAATGTGTAGGAATGATTGATTTTGATAGGTGGTTTAAGGAAGGAGGGTGGAGGGAGAACCGTACATTGCACTGCTTCTAGTAAGGCATTCATAGCCCCAACGGAGGTGTATTTGATTCTAATCACAACATTTATCTACTGTCAGTCAGGCATCCATAACACTGATAAATAATATTGGAAATATCCCAAGAGAGAGTTATATATCAATTTTCTTTTGCTTTGTAGTTTTTGGATTTTGGTTTTTGATTTATTTTGATTATTTTACTTTCTAAAAAACTTATTTCAGCTCTTTGGATTTTTTTGACAAGGGGTTAAAAACCATTGATGGCTTGATAGAAGGAGGGTAGAAGTGATTGCGAGGGAGACATTAGCTAGAGTTAAAAAAAAATCCAAAAGTTCTTCACAACAAGTTTATTAGATGTTGAATGTGATATGATCTCTAAGAGGTCAGTCATTCTTTAATTTACCAAGGTGATAAAAGACCAGGGTCAAACAGATACCATAGAGATAAATGTCACAAGATGCGTGCAAATTGGCTAACTAGAATATCACTTAAGGGATGAAAAGGGTGGATTTTTTTGCAGAGGAATAAAAATAAGGGAAGAAATAACATCCATGTGTATGCAATACTTGATTGCAATGTTTGACTTGCGTTCCTTTGATTGTTTTATGTTTTCTCATAATTTTGTATTTTTGAATTTTTATTTTATTTTTAGATTTTTGATAGTTTTTGGAAAGTTGGGACTAACAAAGTCACTCAGCATGATAAGATCTAACAAAAATGTTGTGTGACGTCCTTGATAAAGGAGATTAATAGTTTTTGTTTATCAAGAGTCAAATTATCTCCGATCTCGATGATCATGGTGAGCTCTTACTCAACAAACGACTGTGATTTATCTTGAAACATGGATTTCGTATGCAGAAGATTGAGTTCCCTATCCAGAGGTTTATGCACTTTGTGTCATACTTGATGGTTACATGGATGTGTATTCTTGAATCACGCATGATTTTTAACCTTAAGATCATTGGAAGTGTTGTGAAATTTGGAGCTCTTGGAATTTTTTCCCTTAGCTTGATTAAGAAATTGTTTGTGTTTCTTTTAAGCTGACACATGACTTGTCTGATCTCAAAAAGTGGGATAAGAAAGAAAACGTTTATGATTGATGATAGGAATGAGAGAAATGATGGGGGATTTTCTCGGTCATTAGTAAAAGGATGAAAAGGATACAGTCCAAGAATTGAAGAGGATGGGCTACCAAGAGGTGAGCCACTAATAGAAGATGATGAAGGGCTGCTAGGATATGGTCATATGATGGAAGACAAGGGACTAATAAGAGGTTTCCCATAGATAGAAGAGGATGAAGGGCTACTAGGATGTAGCCCAAAAATAGAATATGATGGGCTATCCGGAGGTGTCATATAAATGGAAGAGAATGAAAGGCTACTAGGGCGCAACCCAAGAATAAAAGTAATGGGTTACCCAAAGGTGACTCATATATGAAATATAATGGAGGGCTACTAGGATGTGGCCCTAGAATGGAATAAGATAATGAGGGAATACTAGGGGGTGACCCAAGTATAGATGAGGAGGGGACTACTAAAATGTGTCCCATAGATAGAAGAAGATGAAGGGATACTAGGACGTTGCCCCAAGAATAGAAGGTAATAGGCTACTAGGAGGTGAACCACAAGTAGAAAATGGAGGACTACCTAGGGGTGGTTCTAGGATAGAAGAAGACAATGGACTACTAGGGTGTGGCCCAAGGTGATATTTTGATAGAGGAATGATTATAGATAATGAATGATTTGGCAATGAGAAGATAGGCCATGGATAAATGTTAGACTCCAACATCTCATCATGCTCAGAGGAAGGTGAAGATGGAAAAATAATACAAGAATATAGTTCCATTACTTTAGGCTCTTCCTCTACATTCTAATACAAGAAATAAAATTCTTCCCCTCCATAATTCAGTGTATCAAGTTCTAGAAAGAATCCTTTAGAGGGATATCTTCGTGTAGTCCGATTGTTCCTTCATTATGAGAGAAATCAATCAATAGATGTTGTTGTTCTTCGACCATAAGAGGTTTACTAGAAGAATAGGGTTCAACAAGAATGGTCGTTTTAGAATATGTGTAATGATGTAGATGAGGGGAAGACTTGACCCTATCACTCCCACGAATATTTTTTATAGTACTTCGAAAATATATCTTAGCACATCGTTTCTTGTGAATTTATCTCTCTGGACATAAACATTGATCTTTAGAAGATGGATGAGGAAATGGTATGATATGGTTGAAAGGGATCAAGGGCCAAAGAGGATTTGAAGTTGGAATGATAGCAGAAGAGGACACAAGAGAGGAAGTAGGCTTGGAGGCAAGCATCTCATGAATGGACAATTTGAATTTAGACCTAGGTCGCTTTTCTAGAAAACAACACAATATAGGAAGAAAAGTAGGATTTCATATAGGATTCAAATTGGATGTTTGACTAGAGGGAATCTGAGTCATGGAACTCTTTGATAGAGGAAGGGGTCATTGAGGTGACTAATAAAGGTAATCTTGTGAAGAAAGGGAGTATTATGACTCAAGAACAAAATTATATGCTCGATCGATGAAACTTGGAGTCACACAAGTCTTCAAAGGAGGAAGATGTCGTTGAGGTGATTTGGAATAAAGGTCCTCTAAATAAAGGGAGGAAAGTGATTCAAGATTTGATCTAGGGGGTATCTAAATTATAGTTGGGATCCGAATCTTCAGAAGAAGAGTGGTGTTGATCAGTTAAAGTATGGCACTTAGCAAATAACATACATAAGGTTCGCGCAGAAGATCAGAGCACATTCAAAAGCACAGAAGGATCAAAAAGGAATCACGCGTTGAGGATAGAGAAAAATTTGGGACTTATCCTTTTCACGATGAGTATCTATTTTTAGAAGATGGTATACGGAGCACACAAACTGGTTAAAAACTTACGCGTCATGCATTGGCTATTTTTGGAGTATTAGCTACAAAGTGCTTTACATGGGTACATGCTGAGAATAGATTTACTACTGATCATTAAATAGAAGAATTATGTTATTAGTGCACTTCCATGTGTGGCTATTATTGTAATGGCATATGGCTAATAATAGCATGCGACCTATTTTGGAATTAGATAAGTGGTGAAGAGCAAGTCCCCACCCTTATAAATATGTAATCAACTATGTAGTATAGGTGTGTGAGGATATATATGTAAGGACTGGATTACTGTGATATTACACTATCATATCTGTACACTCATAAGCATATGATGTCATTATTGTAAGAAGCTTCTGTGTACTACTACATTTAATATAATGGAGGTTATTGACTAAATCAAGGTGTTAATCATGGTTATAGTTTATTACTGCATGAATGTTATCGCTCTTATTATTGTTTGATTCATGGTACTTTAAGATATATATCTGAATATGTATTGTAGAATGATATATTAGTCATAGATTTGAATGATTTAAGTCTTCATCATTATAACATCATGCAATAACAACCCTGAAGAGGGGTCTGGTACCTTTGTGCACTTCAGGTGAGCACTCGGTCTAGGCTGAGTGATGTGCTAGCGCCTAGGCTTTTATTGGTGAATTCTAGGCTGAATCATTGGTTTTGTTGCATCAACAAGGGTTATATTAGTTTTGAAAACAAGGAGGAAAGAGTTATTATCCCTTTAACATATGGAAAAGTTGTACCCTATGTTGAGCCCTTGAGTGAAGAAGACTTGAATAGGATTTATGTACGTGCCATCCAGGATCCATAGGTGTTTGAGCCATGTAAAGAAGGAATCCTTTAATGGGAGGATGCACAAACTATCAACAATACTATTAAGTGCTGCTTTTGATAACTGGGCTCATAGCACTTATGAGTTGGTAGGAGCGTGAAGTAAAGAGCATATTTCCTAAGCACAACAAACTACATTATGTCAAGATAATAGGTAACAACTTGGTACCTTGTTACACTGGAGAAGGAGATCCTATGGTGTTCCTGCACACCATGGAGGAATAGTGGATAGACCCACTGGAAAGAAGAAATATGCTAGTATATAAACTATACATGATAACAACGCACTAGTGGGTGGTCTACAAGGATAATCTTGTATGATGGAATGAAATTTAGGATTTCTCTTGCCACTTGGTTCTATAGGAGCAATGTGCCTACTCAAATTTGTACTTATCATGGCAATCAAATTGTTTAGCACCACATTCAGAAAGTGTGAGAGACTATGGACAAAGGGGTAGGAAGCTTTACCACCTTCACTCTAGGTGCACAATTTTTATTCCACTTTATAAGGTTGCATGTGTGCTTGGTATGTCTATGCCAAACTCCATAGAGAGACTGAGAATTGAAAAGATTTACTTATAGGAATGACCCAGACGTTTGACTTCTTCTCTACCAAAACTCTTATGGAAGAAGCATTAAACATCATAAGGTGCTTAACTATGGGAGATAGTGCCAAAGGTGAAGAACTCATTTAATATTTATTTAATGAGAGAGACTTAGGAGTGCATTTTGTTGAAGAAACAGAGGCCAATGCCACACTACTCCAACATGCTTACCTTGAGAAAGAAAAAGAAAAAATGGTTTACTTAGTGGATGACGAAGAAGTAGAATATCTTAATATAAACCATTCAACAGGTAGGCATGAGGTGTTGGACAGTGTGGATAAGACCACATGTGCCTATCATGAACCTATGGAGACAAAGAAGGTGAATATTAGATTAGATGTTGAGCCTAAGAAGGCCATAATTGGAGACTAATGGTCAGACTCTGAAGTGGTAAAACTCATATAGCTACTACAGGATTATCAAGACTTATTCCCTTGAGGGTACCATGAACTTACAGGCATGCATGAATCATTAGGGGAGATGAAGATAAATCTTAAAGAGGGTGCATGACCAGTTTGAAAGAGACCCTATAGGATGAACCCTAACTTGCATGAAAAGGTCAAAGAAGAGATTGACAAAATGTTGAAGTTTGAGATTATCAAGCCCCTCGACAAGTCAGAATGGGTTAGTCCAATGGTGATCAGTATCAAGAAGGATTGACAGATTAGGATCTATTTGGACTACAGGGAGCTAAATGTTGCATGTGTGACTGATCCCTTTCATACGCCATTCACTAAGGAAATACTCGAAGGAGTTGCAGGGTGTGAAATCTATTCGTTTACAGATGGGTTCTCTGGGTATCATTAGGTTAGGATTTCCCAAGAGGATCAAGAAAAGACTAATTTTACTACTAAATGGGATAGATTTGCCTATATTGTGATGCCTTTTGGTCTGAAAAATGCACCTACTGTATTTTCATGCATAGTTGTTCAAGTGTTCAAGGATTTTATTCACAACTTCTTATAGGTTTATTTGGATGATTGGACGGTGAATGGATTAGTTAATGATCATTGTGAAAATATACACTTAATTTTTAAAATATTTAGATAGTTGAGTATCTTTTTGAACATCAAGAAGTGCATATTTTTCTACACCATTTGGGATATTGTTAGGACACATAATCTGCAAGGAAGGTTTGCTAGTTGATCCAACTAAGTTTGTAGTCATTATAGGCCTATAAGAGCCTATCAGTCAGAGTGAGGTGTGCAGATTTTTGGGTCATATAGGATATTACAGAAATTTTATTAAAGGATACGCCAAATTTTCCACACCGTTGGAGGAGTTATTGAAAGGGAAAGGTACATTCTACTGGGGACAACTGCAGCAACGCGCATTCGAGACATTAAAGGAGAAACTTACTACTGCACCTACTCTACATTTTCCTTCATGGGACCAACCATTTCATGTACATGTGGATGCCTTTGACATGACCATTGACGTAGTATTGGCTTAGCCTAGAGAAGGTATTATAGATCATCCTATCTGTTTTGGTATTAGAAAACTGACTCCTGCAGAACAGAGTGTGAAGCTTTGTCAATGATCTATACATTGCATAAATTCTGACAGTACCTACTGGCTACACCATTTGTCTTCTATTCATATCACATGGCATTGAAGTATTTCTTAAAAAACCTGTTTTATAGGGGCACATATGCATATGGGTACTCCTATTTCAATAATTTTATTTCACTGTTGTGGTAAAACCAAGGAAAAGTAATTCTAGACTAGACCATTTATCCATAATAGAGTCAGGAGAAGACGCATAGGCAATTGAAGATACCATGTCAGATGCATATTTTTATAGGTTACAATGAGCGCCATCAGAATTAGATGATGTTGTTATCTTTCTATGAACAGGCATGACACCAGAAGGAATGAAATCCTTAGAAAAGAAACAACTTACTATACGCGTGACATCCTATATATTGATTAGCGGTGATCTGTACAAGTTAGGTCGAGATGAAGTATTACATCGTTGTGTACTAGAACATGAATGCATGGCTATCATGGAGGAAGCTCATGGTGGTATTGCAGGTGGCCACTATGCAAATGACACCACTGTGTGTAAGATTCTACTCGTTGGATTATGGTGGGAGACCCTGTATAAATATTGTAAGGATTATTGCAAGGATTGTGATCATTGTCAACATCTTGGCAAACCAGGTCCATGAGATGAAATTCCCCTGAGACCTATTAATAGTGCAAAACCATTTGAGAAATGGGCTATAGATTTTTTGGTTCCTATTTCACCAGCAACGCACAGGACTAGATCGCTTTATATCATAACTTGCACATATTATCTGACAAGGTGGGTAGAAGTAACACCTATAAAGGATTGTATAGTGGCTACAACAGTTAGGTTTCTATGGGAAAATATTATTACAAGGTATGGATGTCCTTTAAGTTTGACCAGTGATAGGGGCACACACTTTCTGAATGAGACAATCAGAATTTTATTGGACGAATTCATGATTGCACACCATAAGACTACACCATATCATCCTCAGGAAAATGAGATTGTTGAGGCTTTCAACAAAATTTTGAGCCAGACATTGACAAAAATATGTGATGTTGGAAGAAAGGATTGGGATGAAAAAGTATCTACAGTACTTTGGGAATATTGAACAACATATAAAAGGTTGAACAAAGCCACACCATTTCGGTTAGTGTTTGACGCAGAAGATGTTCTTCCTATAGAATTCATGTTACCATCTTTCCATATTACGTTTGCTAGAGTTCTAGTTGATGAGGAAGCATTAGAAGAACAGATTGCAAAGTTAATATAGTTAGATGAGCGACGAGCAATAACATGTTGGAGTAAAAAACAAGAGAAGGCCAGGTAGAAAGCATGACATGACAGGCACATCAGGGATAACAAGTTTGAGATATGACATATGGTACTCCTTTATGATTCTAAATTTTTGTGCCATCCAGGAAAACTCAAGGTACATTGGTTGGGGCCGTAAGTTATCACTCAAATACTTCAAACATACGCTTGTCAATTAAAGGTGCTTGATGGAATACATTTACCTAGATAGTTCAACGGGGAGTAGGTTGAAGCCCTACTATAAATAAGTCTTCTTGGTGTTTGTAATAAGGTAGTGTTGCTATTTAGATTAGGTTTTCAATCAATTATGCATTTCCTTAATGTGTTTCCTTCTATTTCACTATGCTTTGTCAATTTAGTTGGTGTTTTTGTGTAATAAGCGTGTTTACGCGACAAAAGCTAATTACTATTTGGAGACTTTTTATGTGTAGAGGACTACACGTACCCTTAATGTGGGGTGGTATTTGATATCCAGGTATAGGACTGATGAAAATAAGTACACATGAAAGGAACTTACTGCTAAGGGTGTTATTAAAGTTGGAAAATTGAAAGAAAAAAATATTGCTTCTGGAAATGAGGACCATAGGTGGAGGTAAATGAAGAAACAAGTATAATTCGAGGTAAGTAGAGGCCATGTGAACTACTTAAAGAAGGCATAGTTGTGAGGTACTAAGGCACACAGAGGCGCGTTGAAGAAAATTTTATGGCTAGAAGCTAGGAAGGCACACTAGAAGGTTATAGCTAAGGGCATGAAGATGTACCGCACGGAAGGAATGAAAATGGTCGATTAATGAGAGGATTATTGGTAGGTGGAGGAGAAATAAATACACTAACTTTTTGAAAATATATATATATATATATAAGGACATGATACGATTTCATTTTTTACCATTGCAATTAAGAGAATTTGAAAAGAGCTAAGTGTGAACGATCCGAACAATCATTTTGAGGTGTAAAAAGTGTGAAACCAAATGTGGAGAGAAGGTTTGTGCACAAGAGAAGCTTGAATTCTAATAGGTGAAGGGTTTGAGAAAAGCATACGTGTTACAAATGAGCTAGGGAACGTGATTTCCACAAGGGCATGAAGATTTGAACAAGGGTTTTAACTTTCTCGATTAAAGATGGTAGAAAAGAGAGAATTTTTCAGATGGCGTCGAAGAAAGCACCTACAGTAGGAGTAAAAGGGAAGAAGAATGTCAAAGTGGAAGAAGAAATTTCTCCCGAGAGTAATTTCTCATAAATGTAGTATCCAGAGGGCATGATTTTGTGACAAGAATGGGATTCCCACATCCATCAATGTAAAATCATCTATTAAAACCATTGTACATCATATAATAAGAAGGAGCTCGTTGTGTTGTTGAGCACAAAAATGAACAATCACACAGTAGAAGATATGCTAGTGTACGATGATGTTGGTGAGAAGTTACTAAAGCATATTAGAGTCTACTAGTTGTACGAGTTGTCATACTTTGGGAAGTATGAACCATTGTATCGATGGTTGATGAGTAGATTCCATGAGGACTTCTTCTACTTTGTTAGATAGAGGGTTAGAATCTCAGCTTCCTTAATTTCAATAGTGATAGGACTAAGAGCCTCAGGAGAAGATCTGGAGAGTGATTTAACTAATAAGGCCACAATCCTGGAGACAAGGACTGAGTTGGGGTATACCAAAGGTCTGCACAGCAATGGACATCGACAAATTGAAGAAGTACCTAGTATTGCAAGAAGCTGCAAATCTTGTACCAAAGTTGAATGACCAAGAAAGGTGGTCATAGGTAAACATAATGTGGCTGCACGTTGTAAAGAAGATGTCTCAAGGAGTGATTTACAATATCATGGATCACATAGCAAATAAAATCATTTAAGAAGTGTGTACAGGTGACAGAATAAGTTTTGGCACTATTTTATTGTCTTTGGTGTTTATGGTGGTAGGAGTGCCCAATGGGCCAAAGGAGAAGATTTGGGATTACCCCAAGGAACACAAATATCTGGTGGAAAGATTTCAAAAATACTTGTGTGAAGGATTAATGAGTAGACCATTCAAGCAGAGGGTGGAGAAGTGGTATGATAGGATATGTGCAGCATTCGAAGAAGAGTAGCACATACCCAAGGAGTTGCCTTCGGCGGTGGGTAAGGCAGTACAGTTTTCAATCTACCAGCATTTTTGCATCACAAGATTTACGATGAAGGATGGGGCTTGGAGCCCATGGTGAAAATTACAATATGCCTTCACAACACAATATTTCCAGGCATCAGTTCATCAGTTTTTCGGATGCATGCTGCATAAGCTTCAATGCAGATAAGGTAGATTGTGACTGCCACACTCTAAGAAAGAAATATGTATATCCAGGGTGGAATGCCTACATTGAGAGACGTATCTCAAATATTATATGCATGAATCTTGTAAGCTTGGAAGTTGGAGACACCGGAGCAGCAATTATGTACCTATAACTCAAGCCAAAGCTGGAGAACAATAATTATGTGGAGAATGAGTTCGCGCTCTCAGGGCCGCCAAAAGGTAAGCAAACAATGGAAAATGTTCGAGCACCTAATCCCATAGAGACAATACAAGTAGATGATGACGAAGACGAGTATGAAGATAGTGGTGGTTTGGAGCACAGAGGCAGGAGCCAACCTCCAAATAGGGAAGAAGCTTAGCGTGCGACTACTCCACCCCAGCCACAAGAAGGAGATGATGAGGACTTGGATGCAATCCAAGGAGAGCGTCATTTCAAAAGGGTGTTTAGGATAACCAGGACCCTAGGTTCTACTCCACAATCACTGCACATATCACCTCAAATCTCTCCACAAAAGGAGACAACTAAGAAGAGAAGAAGGAAGTTGAAGTTGAATAAGGAGGTAGAAGAGTCTGAGGAAAGCGTGCACAATTCCCCTACACCTCTAGAGAACGTGGAAGGACCAAAAGATGAAGAAATGAAGGATGGAGAAGAGGGAGGAAAGGAGGCAGATGAGACAGTGACCAAGATTGCTTAGTTTACGGTAGAATAAGCTCCAAATCTTGAAACTCAAATTCCTAAGGGGCCAATATCAAAAATAACAAGTGGAGAATATGTTCCACTAGTCATGGGTTACGCTGAGGACACATGTACAATTATCTGCACTCATTTTCAGAGCACAATAACACAAAAGGATTTGTATGGCTGGGAGTTGATGGATGAATATATGGAAACCATGTGCACAAGGAAGCAACTGTCATGGTCGATGCACACACACATGGACAAACCAGATTTTGATGTATGTGAAGAGTCTTGTGTATTAAGGAGGTTGAAGAATACACCTCAAGCCAAACACATAACAGTAAATCCTACTATTATGTTAGATGAAAAAGTGAGCAATGCTTTGGTGAAGGTCTTGAAAGAGGTGGCATGATGGAATATGGATAAGGCTACAACAATTAGGGCACTAAGAGAAGAGCTCAAAACTAAGGATGCAAAAATAACATGCCTAAATCAAGAAAAAGACTTGGCACAGAAGCAGAACATTGTTTTCATCAACATGAAAAAGGAAGTTGGGGAAAATATCATGAAAGAAAATCCACACTTAATTTCAAAGGTACCTAAAATGTTACCTTTGGCAATGCATTATGTACAAACCTTTGTGGACTTGGTGCTTGAAGATGAACCTCTGTGCATGCCATAACCAAAGGATCCAACACATGAAGCAGAGCAGGAAAAGGCTTCGGTGATGAGAAATATTGCATCATGTGATGGGTTGCTTCAGAGCTTACAGGAGGAACTGAAGAAAGCAGATCAAGCATTGAATATTTGTACAGCCCTAGAAGCCGTTATAAGAACCAGGACAATTTTGGAAGACAATGAAGTCCTGAATGCCATGAAATATGAGACCTAGGGCTGCACATAATGATTAGCACTTGTCAAGCAGAAGCGTGAGGCCCTTATAGCAGCTCAAGAACCACACAAGGAAAGGTTGGATGAGCTTGGGAAACTCATCACGCAAAAGATAGACTTATTATAAGGAAGAGTGACTGCTATGTCCAACATTGTGTTGGTCTTGCAGAATGAGAAAGGAGATATTGCAAAAGATGAGCTACAGTCAATTACAGTGGATATCCCAAAAAAGGTAGAGGTCACACTCAATGATTGGAAAAATTTAGAGTCAAAAATAAAAGAAGAATAGCCATAATTGATTCTTTAGGTTAAAGCAGAAGATACTGCAGGGTAAAGACATTATTGTATTCATCAAAATTCTTTTGATTCTTCTATTCATATTCTTTTATTCATTTTGAAAACAACCATTTCTGAGGATAAAATGCAATTAGTGTGGGGTAATGTTGATAAGTTAAAGTATGGAACTTAGTAAAGAACATACAGAAGGTTCACGTGGAAGAGAAGAGAACATTCAAAAGTGAGGAAGGATCGGAAGGAATCACGTGCCGAGGACAGACACAAATTTAGGACTTATCCATTTTCACGATGAGGATCTATTTTTGGAAGATGGCGTGCGGAGCACACAAATTGGTTAAAAACTTGCACATCACGCATTGGCTATTTTTAGAGTATCATCTACGAAGCACTTTGCATGGGTATAGGTTGAGAATAGATTTACTACTAATAGTTAAATAGAAGAAGTCTATTATTAGTGCACTTGCATGTGTGGTTATTATTGTAACAATGCGTGGCTAATAATATTATGCGACCTATTTTTGGATTAGATAACCAGTGAAGGGAAAGTCCCCACCCTTGTAAATATGTAATGAACTACATAGTAGAGGTGTGTGAGGATATATATGTAAGGACTGGAGTACTATGAGATTACACTAACAGATCTATACGCGCATGAGCACATGATGCCATTATTGTAAGAAGCTTCTATGTATTACTGCATTTAATATAATGGAGTTTATTGACTAAATCAAGGTGTTAATCATGGTTATAGTTTATTACTGCATGAATGTTCTTGCTATGATTATTATTTGATTCATGATACTTAAAGATCTAGATCCGAATATGTATTGTAGAATGATATATTAGTCATAGATCTAAATTCTTCAAGTCTTCATAATGCTAACATCCCACAACATAAACCCTAAAGAGGGACCTGGTACCTTTGTGCACTTCGGGTGAGCGGTCGGTCTAGGCTGAGTGATGTGTCAGCACGCCTGGGATTTTATTGGTGAATTATAGGTTGCATCAAGTGGGAATCTGAATAGTATTTTGGATCTGAATTAGAAGAAGAGTGGGGGGAACCTAAATAATAATTTGGATCAAAATCATCCAAACCATACCATCGACTATGAGTTGAAGGTGGGGAACAAGGTACCCAAACTGGCCCTCTAGTGCAAAGAACCAAACGAGGCTTAGTCATAATGGGAGTCTTTTGATGTGAATGCCTAAACCTAGGTTCTGTATTGTTGTAAGTGTGAGGAACCACATGATAGTCAGTCATTGTTGGCATCATTTAAGTACAAATGCCTAGACCTAAATAGTGTGATCGAATTCCTTCAAAGTGGAGAAAGTTCCTTTTCGATTTAGGCAGCACAATGGCAATCAACTAGACATTTGGTAGATATAGGGATGTTGGTGTGATTTTCCAAAAGGGGTCTAAGGAAAACATACATGGTGATAACACAATTTTGATAACCCAACAATATTGTCCTAGAATAAGTCTATGAGTTTATTAACATGTAAAGAACAATCATGCAAGTCCACTAGTAAATCATTCATTCACTCAAACTATTCAATGGAACACTATACCTTTAAGATATGGTTTCAACGATAGGTGTGAAATCAAATAGTGACAATACCCTATCAATACCTAGGTCAATTTGAAATATCAACAAGATATAAGCACCAAAGTTACACTGACATGATCTCTCCACGAGATAGGTTATGACTAGTTCAAATGTCGAAAAAATATAAGTCTTTGATAATGGAAGTTACGAATGTGGATAACGTAACAACACTATTTTGATATGTTAACCAAACAAGCAAGGTGTTAGTATCAACATGATTTCATCGTGATATAAACAAATCAGTATCAACACTCTCAAAAGACTCAAATGATGTTGGAATCAAAAATAAGTACAAGTATAGCCAGAAGTTATTATCTATGAGAGCAACATAACGATACAATAAATAAACTTATACCAAGTTCTCAAAAATGAAAACAAGATGTAAGTACCATAATTGTATAGCTAAAATGTGAGAAAAAATAACAACTCAAGGGGAAATAGTGATAAAATGAAATCCTAGCTATGAAGATGATCTTGAAATCAAGTTCAAAGGACTATCAAAGACGTGAAAACATACTCACACACTTTAGAAGTTTAACAACCCATCCATAAACATGGATGGGTGTAAATAGATAAAAAAGTGGCGAACACTATCTATGATAACACTCATGAGGTATGCCTCCTTCTTGTCCCAAATGGGCAAAAGGAATGTAAGGTTGTAGACCAAATGAGGTGGAAATAAACTAAGTGTCAATTTGGTAGAGTTTCACCTCATCCTAAGGTGAGAAAGAAACTAAGCTAAGTGATAGGTTATAAATCTCTCGATGAATGAAAATTAGATATAACTTAAGTGGACTCTTTTCCTTGTTCGAAAAACAAGGTTTATACTCCAAGTAAGTCGTCACTTTGTGATGGTTTGACAAGACGTGGTAATGGACTAGTAAAGTGGGCTCCAAGACAAAATGGTTTTCCTAAGTAGATCACTCAACTAGGTGTTAACAATTTGTCTAAATATGAGATTGATTTTCCAAGGTTTCCCAAGGAGTATCTCATATTTTCTTTACCCCCTTCTGATACAATGAAAAACTAGTGCATTCAGTTGTATCGTCACTAGGGTCGCAATATGGACAACTTTTACTCTAAACTCACAATATATGACTAGTCAAGTGGGTAAGCAAAACGTTTCCTATTTCATCCATGAGGTTACAAAGCGGTGGATTACTATAGGGTTCCTAGAACCACCCCCATTTTTTAGCTTAAGGCATTATGCCAAAGGTTTATGTTCTAGTTGAGCGGATATGGACGTACCCTTTTACGAAACCTACAATATAGTGTTTTTTATCTTGTTTAGCTTAAGGTGGTTTTAAGTAGCACATTGTTTTGGTAACCTGCAATCAAACACATATTAGTAGTTTTGTGTTTCGAACCTCCTTTCTTTGACAAATGAATTAGGTCCTACGCCAAGATTAGTATTTTTCCAAAAGATCACAATACCATTAAAGAGATTTTAAGTGTTGTTTTTTATTCCCAAGATCACCTAAAAGGTATGAGGAAAGAGCATATGCAACATGAAAAATTGACTAAAATAAGAAATGGAAAACACTTTAAGTGATTTACAAAAAAGAAACTCATTTTAGCCAACTTTGACAAGTTAATACATTTTAAAGCTTAAATTGAATTATTTTAAAATTAAAATAGAAGTTTTTTAAAACGTTTTTTATTCCCAAGATCACCTAGAAGTATGAGGGAAGAGCATACGCATTTTAAAGGACCCCTATAAATGAAAAACATGAACACTCAACTAAGTTAGCACAAAAATATATGACGGAAAAAAAACCTACAAATCACTGTTATATACCTGCAAAAAGTTAGAAAATTACGAAAATCTGAAAATTCTAGAAATCTATTTTTAGCATATGTTTAACAATTTCTAGTATTTATCATTTCGGAGGTATCCAGGGCATTTCTATAGTTTGATGATAGAAGTAAAGATACCAAAATTATATTACTTTTGGAACTTCCCTTGCAAATATTGCTTTGTGCTCTTTTCGACGCCTATTCAAGTTCTGAAAACGGGTCAATGGGCAAGGAGATATGACCCAAACTAGGAGCACTAAAAATAATAGGAATAAATCCATATCAAATAAAGACACCTACACGCCCCAACTAATGGATATGTGCCCCTAATGACAGATGTGCATGGCTAAAGAATATGACAGTGTGGCTTTATGCCTGCGCATCTAGATAAGCATTTACACATGGGTTTCAGTGGATACGTACCCAAATAGACTGGTACGTGGGAAAGGTAAAAATGCAAAGTCAACATAGTGACACAAGACACCTACGCATTCAGACAAATGAGTACGTGTGTACTTTGACGTATACACTCAGGTTTCAACGGATATGCTACCCTTTATAAATTATTTTGACATTCAAGGTACAACTAGATGGGTGCGCGACCATTTCGACGGGTACGCGCTTGTTTCGACATATACACATTGATCCAGGACACCTATGTGTACCCCTATAAAAGCTCATAAATCACATAAATGAAAAATTTAAAAGAACAAACAGGGTAGTTTTTGACAATGAAAGTCTATTTCTAGCTTAAACCCATTGAATGTTTTAACAAAAGGAAGAAAAATCTCTTTTACAATGTGAAATCTATTAAAAGAAGAGATTTTAAAACCTAGAAAGTATAAAAAATGGTTAGAAATGGACATGCAAAGCTTAAAAATACCTCTATTAATGGATTTTAGACTAAGAGTCCCACCGGGCGTGCCAAATGTATTCATGCGTAAATTTGTGTGCTTATAAAAAGAAGATAAATCCTACTAACTTCAAAGCACTAATCAAACCTATACTGAACCATCAAGATAAGAGATAAACAAATGAACTTCAAAAACATGCATTCTGAATTAAACAAGCAACATGATAAGTTTATTCTACTCTTTCAAAAGCTTAATGAAAGTGAACATAGTTTAGATTCTAAGAAATCAAATTGTGTGTTGTTTGCTCCCAAAAATAATGAAGATATCTCTCCAAGTTGGCTATATGGCCAGGCTTTAGATGCTCCCTTATTAACTATATTTGGAGTGGATGGATGCAAGATGGAGGAGCTCTTAACAATGGAGTATGGCCAAGATCCAAATGTTTTATAGCTTAAAGCTATCACAAATGATTTCTAATGTCTTTCCAAAGCGCTTGAGATATTTTGTTATGTAAACAAGGCGTTAGGTTGAAAGGGTAGGCTTAGCCTTCTATTTATAGTTTTCCACTTGGGAGAGTTTGGAATTTGGGTGCATGTGGGACTAGAGGTAAGCCAAAAACCACTTTTGGATTAGATTAGGATAAACATGCTTTAGGCTAGTTAAGCGTGATTAACGAGTGATTAGAGATTAATTAAGAGTTGTGAGGAGTATGATTAACCATTTATGACTGATAGATAGTTTGGAAAGCCCATAGAAGTGATCTAGAGAGAACTAGGGAGGTTCTGAATGGTCGAAAGGAGGAATGTCTAGCTAATAAGAGAGATATTAGCCCAATTAGATGATTATAGGAGGAATATGACCGAAAGAGTGTAGTGAATGGGAATCTGAGAATGGAGCAAAGAATGGGGAATTAACAAAGTGTCGTAATTAGTTAAATTAGAGGAAATGCTAATTGTAAGAATATTTTAGGTTTCTAAACTTTTTATTTTTAGGGAAGATGAGTCAGTGGGATAATTGGTTGAGTTAAGGACTAACATAGAGTTATGTATTTTTTACATGTCTCAACGACCCAGAGATGTGTTATACATCCTTTATTATACTTACATGTCTTCAAGTATAGAAATGGTGTTGTGACTATGGTAGAATCAAATATTTTATCTCCTTTTTTAAACCTTACATTTTTTTCCTCAACCTAACAATTACTAACCTCACCATACACCCATGTTGAGTGAGTGTTACACCATATTCTACATAAACTCACTAGACACAATACATAATTTTTCTAAAAGGGAAATGATAATTCAAGTTTGATAAAAGGTGGTCCTAAAATAGTCATGAACTATGCTAAATATTGCTTCTCTCTAGGGAATTTTTTTCTTTTTAGGTATCATAAATAGGTCTAGGATTTGGTCAACATTTTTAGGTAGCATAAATAGGTCTAGGATTTGGGTCATCAACATTCGATAACATGATAGGTAAATTATGTATTTTGGAGAAACCATGGAATGTTTTTTGAGAAAATTTAGGAGGAACTTGGGGAATAATATTGATGCAGAGGCTTTAGGTCCTATAAAAATGGAAACAATGTTAATTATGGTTTCAAATATTTCATGCTTCATTTGTTTCTATAAATATTTACAAAACCATTTTTTTATAAAACAATGATATTTCCTCTTTAGATTTCGTTCTTTCTTTCATAAATAAGGTGGTTGTAGAGGTGCAATTCATCTCTCACAAGATGGGTTGTATTTGTTATGAAGCCTTGTGCAAAGATACTCCCACTAATATTATCCCAAAAAGGATTTTCTCAAGCTTCTTTGGGTTATGAAAAAGAGGCATTTAAGAAAATATAAGATGGAGAGATTATAGAAGGTGGATCTTTATACTTCATCTCAAAATTTGTGAAAGGATTATTAGAGTAATTGTCTTAAAAGTTATCGAAGAGTCTAAATTTGCTACAAAAGAAACTATTTTTAGTGATGAATCTAGTTACTAGATTTAGAATGTTAATCTTTTTGAATTTTTCTCAAACATTTTGTTGGGATTTATATACTTTTTAAAATTATTTTCTAAAGAATTATATGGGAAAGTTTGAATTACTCTCCTTTGATCCTTAATTTTTTTAATTTCTTGTCAAAAAATCTCTATTTTTAAGTCATTTTATTTAATAATTGTTAATTTGAGAACCTAAGTTCCATGTACTTGAATTTTTGATACTAACATATAAATTCCTAAATCATAACTATGACTAAAATCATTTATCAATAGAAAATTAAAATGAAATAAGACATATTAAACTCTATTTGCATGGAATAAATCTTGATTCTTGATTGTTGGCTTTATGAGTTATTAAAAGCACAATGGGTGATGTGATGTAATAAATCACTTCCAAGGAAGGCCATCATGACTGTAACTCAAACTAAATTATTACACCACGCGTGGAAAATGGAATGACATCATTTTGCTCATTCTGATATTCAATTCCCAATTGGGAAAGTGTGGTGACATTCCTAAGATAAGTCTAAAGGTTCCGCAACTAGGTCATTTGATAGTGTGGGATGTCATGGGAATCAAGAAGGAAATCTAAACCAGAAGATGACACTCAACTCATTGTAGATACTGAAGTAGCAGCCATATTTGAGCATGCGGGATGGCTAGGGTTTCTAAAGAAATTCTCCAAGTATAACAACAAACTGGTAAGATAATTTGTTATGAATTTGGAATGATTTAAAGCTAAAGTGAAATGTTCTATAATTCCTTTTACTATTAATATAATCAGTCAAATATTGGTTATTCCAATTTCTCATACACCAAACCCTGCCAAAGGCTCTTTGAAAGAACTAGTGGAAGTCATGTGCCAAGAAGGTGACCCTGAACCCCAATATATTTTCACATCCAATAAATTCATAAAGGGAGTAAGGCAAGCAATAATTCCCAAACCTTTTGATAGAGTATCCTTTTGGGTAGTTAAATATCTCACCTGTGATGGGTAGTATGGAACTATCAGGAAGGAAGGTTGTTAAAATGTTAATCCATTTGAAATATGGAAACAAAAAACAAGAGTACATGATAAACCTCCCTAAATTTCTTTATGAATTTGTTCAGACTATGGCCCAAAGGCATTCATGGGGTTTTGGCACAATTAGACATCATGGTTTGGTTTAGTTAGTATGTGAGCATCACTTTCTCACTAAGAAAAACTGGGGAGGAAACATGGATGAATTTTATTCATAAATTTAAGAAGACCATTGGTGTAATCAGAAGGGGAATACCAACCCCATTTACCCCTAAAAAGGACTTGGGAATTGGTCCATCAAAGGGAAAGAAGGAATAAGCAATAGAGGGTAGGGTGTCAAAAAGGAGAAGGATTGAAGGGACTGAAAGAGTAACCACCTCCCCTAAGGTAACTCAGGCCTCTCTAACCTCTCAAGAGGAACAAATCCCTACCTCTGACATACCATCCTCCAAACCCAAGGAACCAAAATATACTCTCATTGACTGTGAAAAGGTCAACATTTCTGACTATGACAACCCACCTAGAGAAGAATTCAAAATTCAATTCAGAAGAAGGAGCTCTAGGAGGAATTATACCTTTGAAGAAATGGTTTCTCCTAAAAGAAAAGGAAAATCACATAAGGAAGTAGAAAATGTTGAGGTACATGAGGTCATTGAAATAAAAGTCTATGCTAACATTCTTGACAGTATGAGGATTTTACCTCCTCTTGGAACTCAAATGGAAGAAAAGGAGAAATCAGTGATGGTAAATGAGGAGGAGTTAATAGGACAGGTATTTGAAGAGGTGGGTGATTTCTCCATGCCCATAAATGAAGAGGAGGATGTTGCAGGACAACTGAGTTCTGAAGAGTATCTTGCAGCTTGGAAGCTAAAAGGAAAATATCCTTTGATTGAGGAATAAGGATATCCAACTCATGTGGAGTTGACATCAGAAGAGGAGAAACAACAGCTCAAGCAAGCTTTATTTTTGTCAAGAGTAGAAATTATCATAAGGGAAAAAGATGAAGAATTGGTTTTTTTCAAACTCAAAGTGGAAAATAGAGAAAATCTTATCCTATCTCTACAAAATGAGCTAGAACAACTAAATACTCAGATGGAAAACAAGGATAAAGAGTTGGAATTATTAAGACAACACTCAACAATTAAATATAGGGAATTACAGTTGAGAAAAGAACAAGATGATGATAAAGAAAAATAACTTGTTTTATGGAAGTCAAAAGTACCCTGCTCCGCAGGAGCAACTGGATCAAGAAACTCAAACTAATTCTCCTATAAAAATAGATCCAATAAACCAAGTTGTTCAAATGGAATTATCTTTCTTTCCAGTCAAACAACTCTGGGATGATACTTGCAGGAGATTGAATGAATTGACAGGGTAATGAATCAGGAGTTGAAGGTGAAAATGGAAGAAGAGAAGAAGCAAAGGAAAGAATGGGAAGAAAAGTTTTATAAGGAAGAAAATGCCAGATTCAAATGTGCAGAAAACATTCAGGTAGCATGCATGTTGGGGGAAAAATTTCTTGCATGTAGGAGACCTTCTCTTGCATACAATGTTTTCTTGGAAGAACAATTCATCAGATGGAAATTGGGAAGGCTTGCATGTGGCCTCCCACATGAGTTAAAAGATGAGGAAGAATTCATGGCTTTTTACTCCTTAGCCACCCCTAAACAAAAGAACCTTCTTTGTGAATTCTATTTGTGTAATTATATGTTGGAAGATATGACAGACTTCGTAATCAATTTGTATATTGGAGAGAGCCAACTTCAAGCATTCATGTCCACATCTGCAAAACCAAATAGCTTGGGGGTAGAGAGATTTATAACATATTTTAAAATATAGCACAATTGGCCTCTACATGAGACCTCAGTATCCACATACATCCTCAGTAACCAAGGACTTCAGAACTCTTGCATTTAATTCCAAGTTCAAAGACCATTATATTTCCAGTCTGGAACAAAATATTGCAGCTTTTACATCATATGAGAAACAACACTTTGACCAAGATTTCTCTACTTGTAGTAAAAGGTGGAACCACCTTATTATACCCCTAAAGAGGAGGGAAGTCATCTCTCTGAAAAACTTAAGGTGGAGTTTGGGAAGAGCTAGAGCCTTGGAAACAATAATTCCTCAAGTCATAAGCGAGAAAGGAGGTATGTGGATTGGCATGAGAACTAGGCCCCCTCTCCTTCTCACACCTATGTCTCCATGGAAAAATGTGGAAACTCAGGATCCTGAAGAATTTGAAAGGTGGTGGTAGGAAACAGAGGTTGGACGTGGGTTTAGCACCACAACTGAAGATACCTGGGCAATTTAGTTTCAGATTTTTGATTTAAGAAAAAAATGCAATCCAGGATATATGACCCCACTTTCTTAATGTCACCTTCTTGATTAAGTTAATTGCATTAAATTCAAGTGTTCAAGATATGATTAAGGATAACATGATAGGTAAATTATGTTTTTCCTTTGATCTGATATAAGTTCAAGATATGATTGTCCAACTTTTGTTGATTAAATTCAAGTGTTCCAAAATACTCTTTTATCCTCTAACAAAGGATGTGGAAAATTTCATTTTTTGAATGAACAGGTCATACTCTATGTGGAATAACGAGGTTTTGGCATAATCTGAGCATTTTGGATGAGTTGGTGATTCATGGAATCCGTACAGGCTTAGCTCTGGAAGAAATGGAGATAGCTCTCGAACCTCGGAAGATAGTTCCAGAAGTTACCCCCTTTGGTTCTGGAACTCATTCAAAGAGTTCCAAAATCAAAGGGAGGAATTCCTAATCCAGTAAAAATGGATTAAAGAGGCGAAGCATGTACTCCTCAAATTGAAATGAACACCAACTATGCTCACTTATTTCCTAAAATACCAAATATAGACAAATATTCATATGTATGACTATCAGTTGTATATCAAAATTTTCTCCCAATCTCATGGCTATTTTGGCTATTCAGATTGGTTTAGATTTAGGACATTAAAATAGTATAATATGTTAATAATTTTTTTGATGTAATCTTAAGAGAGGTGGGAATCTATGTAATAATACATTCGATGTAATCTGTTGTGGTATTTCTCTTTTCAAGTATTCTCTCTACAAATTCTCTAATTTTCCATTTCAGTAAAGTCTATTCCATTGTTAAATGTTAAAGAAGTTTATGTTGTCCCCTGCATATTATTGTAATTTGTGTTTATTTCATTTCATGCAAATCTCCTTTAAGCAATATTGTGTTAGTGCAAGTGTTTTGATTTATGCAAGTGTGTTTGATTTCTACAAAGTGTGTTTATTTCCCACAAGTGTGATGCAATCTGATTTCAATAAGGCTTTGGCTATGGAAACTCAAAACATTAAGAAAACCCCCCAAAAAATAGTCTCACACAATTACTAGTTTACTCAAAAACTTTAACTTGTTGCATATAGCTTTAGACACCACCCCTATGTTTTGATATGACATCAACCTTTAGGTTGATTTGAAATTTAATTGATGTATGAAGGGTATAATGAACCATCACTCCTACATCACATTGATTGATCAATAATAATAAAATAGTTACAAAGTATCATAAATACCTCCTTGGCTTGAATTTGGTTCATAAGTGACATTTTATTCTTCATGATGACATCATGTATACCAACTACTTAACAATAAAGAGTGACCTCAAAGAAAAGAGCTACAATTTCACATAAGAGGTCATATTTTGGAGCCTCCAAACCATAATTGATACCTTACAACACCTAAGGAACCTATCAAACCAACTAGACCTCCTACAAATACCAAAGAAACCAAAAATGACTTAAGAGATTTTCAAATTTTTAGATAGACAAACTGTATGTAAGTACATATACTCACTCAAAACAAATGCACAATTTTTATGGGTAGTAAGAGTACTTAAAAATAAACCACACTATTATACCTAGGGAGATCAACCTCCTCATAAAACTTTGCACATATTTCATGTAAACGTTGGGTACATACAGTCTCCCTACAATGGTTTCTTCTTTGTTTTGCAATAAATAAGAAGTATCAACCTAAAATCCACCTTACACCTTCATCTCAGAGGTCTACAATCTCTACCAATGGTCCGTATCAGTATTATTCACACTCATGCATGCAAGGAAATGCTATCATACCCTCAAAACCATGCATTCAAATACATGTACCTACAACCATAAGCTTTACCAACATCTTCTCATGCAAACTGTATAAACACACAGAACATGACATTTCATTAATCAAGAAAAAAAACTACATGTCTTCCTTTTCATGGCACAAACTTCTGAAATGCATCCTTATCGGCCTTCAAATGATGGATACAATGAATAGCTGAATTTAAGAGTTCCTCTATCATTGTTATGCATATATTCTTGTCACAGTTGTAATGTTTGTATCAACAAGATTGTCAAACTCACAAAGTGGACAAGGTATATTGCTTCTAAGATTGAAGTCACTCCCCAAATCTCCTCTATGTCTAGATGACTAAAAGAAGAATTATCCAATAAAATTCCATCTAGAAGGAAACCCCCAGATCATTCAATCATATACATTACATATCAAAACAAACCATTCTCATAACAGATGATTTACCTTTATACATGCAGTCCACATCAATTATACATCTATGTATTCAAAGAGAAGAGTTTAGAGATTTAATGTAAAACTTGGGTCTATTCCACAAGATAAGATTAAAATTCTCACAAAACTTAGAGTGAAACACATATAGATTGTTTCTTTGTATACAAACTACTGAGTGTTCTTAATTACAATATTACAAAAATGTACCTACTTATTTGTTACAATTTTACAATATTTTAAGGCTACAATATTTCAAAAATGTACCACTTGTGGGTTAAAATGTTACAATATTACAAGGCTACACTATTACGAAAAATGTACCACTTGTGGCTTACAATATTACAATGTTACAATATTACAAAAATGCACCACTTCTGGGTTACAATATTACAATATTAAAATATTAAAATATTACAATATTACAAGGCTACAATATTACAAAAAATGTAACCCACAGTCCAAGATTACAAATATTCCTTCAAAAAACTCTAGATTCTTCCTTACACACTTCTTGAAAACCTTCACACAATAGGACACTATCTGGATACAATGAGAGCATTCAGTTACATTTTGGCCATTTATAATATATTCATCCAACTCTAACTGAATGTGACACCTTAGACCACTTGCTTTAAGACTTCTGCACACCCCTCCCATCGTATAAGATGCAAAACAAAAAACAAAAAAAACATATACCACCATTTTCAAATACAATATCACAAAATATATGCATAATAAAATAAAAACTAAATGTGTAAAAATCAGAACGCACATAATAAAAACATTTAGCATTATTTATCTTAAACATGATGAAGCACCGTGAAAAATTATTTGTCTTAAATCATACTAAAACAAGATTGTGTAATCCACATAGAAAAATAAAAACCCTACACTTAACATTATTTTCCATAAAGACAAAAATAACTTCAAGGTGCATTTGATGTTCTAAAAGAGAACCAACGACATGGAACTTGAATATCAGTACCAATGAATTGTCCCTGAGAATCACATGAAACAAAAAATTAGGTGTTTTGGATACGAATGAATATGTCTTGTAATCACATTACATTCAAACTCAACCAAAATCTTTGCTATAGCCTCACAAATTTCTCTAATTGCTATACCAAAACTGTTTCTGTGTTTGCTTGATTAGTTTCCTTCCACGAGTTGTGTCAGGAAATGTATACTCCTCGTACTATTGAGCATAAATTTTTAAATCTAGAACCATGATCTCCTTTTGATTCCTCTTTCAAGTTTGCCTTCTTGCATTGAACCATGGCCATAAACAGGTGGTACCAAAGTCTCATTTGCACTACAATCTGGAACAAAATAAAATGGCAACGAACCAGAGTTCATGTAAAAGCTTCTTAAATTATTGCACTCAGTCTCCAAAAGAAGAAAATTTGTTCATCATTTTCTGACAACCACATCTAATAGCGATTTCAAAAACTCTTTAGATTGACTGAGCACTTGCAATGCATTTCTATGGTTTCTAAAATGTTTCTCAAGACTAAGGTATTGTGTTTCCTACTGAATTCCTTCATCACCCTCAATGGTCACCAAAAATAAAAGTGCATTTAGTAATTGATAAATCATTGATATATTAACCCAATATTCATTCATAATATATTACGTACTGTCAATGACAATGTGGGGCTTCTCCTAATGGAGCATCTTCAAGTGCACAACACATTCAAATTCTTCCGCAACATGTAACAACATGGTCATCTACAATGACAACAATATTTCTAGAGGATGTACAAAAGAATTGTTTTAAGGATAACAATGGTACGAAATATTTGAAATAATGAAACGAAAACATACACCCTCACCACTAAAATTTGGATCCCTAGTAGATGCACTACCCTCGTCGTATCCTCTCAAGTTGTGACACCCTTCAAAACATGTTTGCAGGTGTTTGCCTTTGGTAAGCCAAGGATAGTTACAAACTTAAAAATTCAGGGCGAAATCTCCGAACAAAATATCATCGGTCCCTAGAATGTTTTACCTCTAAACATGTAAGACCATTGAATAGTATGGTCTACACAATAATCATTATCTGGTATTGCTCTGGCCCTCTCCATGGCAGTCAAAATTTCCTTCTCCTTCTTGTAATTTGTCACAGAAACCTGAATACTTGCAATTTACTCTTGTTTTTGTAATGGGGTTCAACTTGAAACACCAATGTGTAGGATAACCAAGCCATTCTCGTTATGCATTTCTTTCTTTCGATCGCATAAGTATCGGGTCTTCAAGAAACAATGGTAAGATTATATGGATGCATTCATATCCTGATTGGCATGGGTAAAGCTACGCAGAAATTGTTTGACCACATAGCTACACGCGGAAACAATAAATCCAGTAGAGATGACTTAAAAATGATTAAATTTACACATAGCTATGTAGTTATCACTTACCAACACGTCCATGGCTTGCAGCCACTGTCTTTCTGAAATAATCCATAAAGGCGGTCTCCTCTTTGAACTCGTCCATGAACGTTGTCGATGAGGAAAAAGGTCATGTGCTCATTATCGCTCATGGTGACACATGATGTCACCTAGTCTTTGGAACATAATCGACCCCACCTCCTTCTTCATATATGTGTAAATAAATTTTTTGTGTGATAATAAGTAATGCAAAACAACAAAAATTAACCCAAGCCTGTAAACATTGTATTACAAAAATGAAGAAAAAAAACAAACTTGTAAATATTCTTTAGCCAAGCCCTACAAACATGCCATATGCATAACAAGACAAGACAATCAAATGCAGCCCTGATGCACAAATAACATCATTAGGGATGTAAATTTGTGTGTATTAAATTTATATAAAAACGTATTAGTAAATTTATACTTTATATCTTGTATTTCAGAAGCCGCATCATCCGTAATGAATGCATTGACATACCAATCCATAATTTTCCTTTTCCCCCTTGCGTAGACTTCATCAAGCCATGCATATATGTCGTACACTTTATTACGGGATGAAACTACCCATGCAATAGGAACCCTGGGCCTCTTGCTCATGTAAAAAACAAGAAGTGTGTACAATTGGTACTGATGCAAATGTGTACACGAAATTATTGTTAGTATGAGAATGAATTTAAAAAATATATCCAAATAGCAATCATGCATGGATATGAGACAATAATTTCCTTACCCCATATTTATTAGTTAAGAACATGAAATCCATTACAATGATGGAGTTATGGGAATGACGAAACCATCATTTCAAGCATCCACGTTGTTTGAAGGCCCATAATGAAAGGCACACCCGTCCCCAACTGAACTCTCGATAGTAAAAAAATGTATCCCTTTTTGTGACATGCCACAAATTGATACTAGTGTTGTCATGTTGGTGCTTTTGGGATCTAATGCTATTCACCCCTCCTTCATGCATTCAACATGTCTTTCCTAGTTAAGCATCTCGTCTCTTTTGTTGACAATCATCGCCAACTCCAGATCCGTGTAGTGATTTTTCCATAATGGTGTCAACCGATATACCAGTAAGCAAAAGAGATTCAATGTATTGCTTACATTCAACTTATAAATTCAGAGAAAAACGACTTCGTGGATCCAAGATATGTGTCCTTTACTCCATGGTAAAAAATCATCATTCTTATCAACGTGATGCATATCATTTTATATGATATGTGCCACGTATAGTGTACCAAACATAACCCTAACATTGAAATGGCACTGACATCCACATTTTATCTAGAAACATCCTAATTCTTTCACTAGTAAGTGGTTCATTTTCCTATTGTCACCAGGGCCATAAGCACAATGGTAGCTGAAATAAATGGAAATACATACTGATATCAGGTACGGAATTTGAAAAATGTAGCACTAACATATGTGAACATTATTCCTAAGGATGACTAGACATGTAAAGTTAATATAAACAAACTTGGGCTATACATAATGGTAGCATGTGGTGGTGTGTATTCCTCCGTAATAGGGAAAACCCTATCGTGTCTTGCATATGAATATTCATCTTGGAGCTATCGATAAGGCCTTCCCACTTTAATAAAGGCATTGAGCTATGCTAGAGGGATTTCCGCACAAATATCCATGTGACCATTGTCTTCCCCAATCGGTGTCCATTCAAGACCATCTTGAGAAAAATGTTGTTTCTCTCCTTTCACACGTCCTGAACATCTAGGGAAAGTAATTGTTCATACTTTATCATTCATGGCATCCTAAAAAAAATAGTGTAAACAAACTTCATATAATTATTGAGCATGGTGAAGAAAATTCCTAAAGAGGAAGAAATTCAGAGTTAAAGAACTACTTGTGCATGAATGAACAAGAATCTAGAAAGTCAAGATTGGGTAAAACTTGGCAAGTTGAAGAAATAAAAAGTATAAGGAACTTGATAGAGTATTGACCATGTTGTACATAAGGAATTTAAGGTGTAACCGAGGTTAAAGGTAGTGAAAATTAACAAAATCTTGTTTAGCCCTTGAAATCCTAAGAAGTTATAGGTAACCTAAGAAGCAACATGTTGGAAAATAGTAAGAAAGGAAATTTGAGGTGAAATGATCTAAAAATCTAGGTCAAAATATTTAATTATTTTTATGACCTTCAGACCCCTATAGGCTTATTAAAAATTATCATTAAAATTTACTCTATTTTAAGTAAAACAATCAAAAATAATGCAAGAACATAAATCACACTGCACATGGATTGATTACAGAGTTCGGAAATAGCCTACATCTCTGGGTTCTTATCGAACTGTTCCAGTAGTCAAAATTTGTAAGTACAATGTTATTTCTTACAATAAAACCTAATGGAATCTCAACTTGCTTATAAAGTGATCCATCCTTTTGAATAACACCGATGATCAATCATTTTTTCCTCCACCATCCTGGTGCCTAATGATCCTAAGGAATTTGATCGGCTTTCCCAACATTTGCAAGACGCCCTAAGGCACTTTGGTCCAAAACTCCAGGCTTCACAAGTGAAAATGTTGCTTAATGGGCCTATTGGGTAGTATTAATAACTCCCAATCACAATATTTTATATATTATTACCTAAAAAATAATAGGCCAGTAAAAATAAAAAAATATGCCTTAAATAAATTAAGGACCTTAATATAATTCAAAACTATATTAATTTTAAATTCCAAAAATAAGCTTTTAAAAAAACTAAGTTCGTGTTTGTTGAATGAAGGGGTTCGGTTTGGATTTTATAGCCTAATACCATTCATGAAACTTGTATATAGGGCTTATTGCCCTCATCTTATCACAACTTCCCATATAGGTGGGCTTGTGAGGCTGCTCCACTTGTAGTGGAGAGGTTGGGAGATAAAATCTCACCTCCTATTATGTCGCAGTTGTTTGTATGTCGGATGGGTATTATCCCACATATATGTCGAACTAGGCAGGATTGGCATGTAAATAGGGCTTGATCGCCCATATGACATGTGACTCAGGTCAATCCTCTCTCCATTTTTTTTGGCCACATAAACGTGGCAAGCTGGCATGTGAACCACCCAGATTGCGCCGAGTTGGTGTTGTTTGTTGAGGCCTCTGAATTAAATGTGATAAGCCCAATGTGTGGGTTGTGGCAAGATTTGTTTCACTGACATAGAGAGATAACTTGGCTCCTTTGCATTGCATATCCAAATCGCCCAATCCATGAGCTATGGGATTCGTCAAGATATAATGTTGTGCCTGCAAATAGGTCTCGGTCGAGTCATATACAATTATTTAGGATTTCCACGCCGTCCTAAGTAAATATGGAATTCAGTGGATAGAAGATAAGACCCTGAACCATATGGTAATATAGTGAACAACTCAGAACCAAGATAATGAAATGGCTCACCGAGATAAAATCAATGCAAATGTAAATCTGCCACATATAATCCACTTGTCGACTCTCGATAGGAAAATTGAGTGAAATCAAACTCATGGTGGCTTGAGGACCCACCACGTCAGCGATAAAATTGTCCTCACGACGGTCGAGCTCCCTTCCATTATAAAAGTTGAGCCTCTTGTTCCACTGAGCCAAATTTTACGCCTGACAAATATCGGAGGTCACAAACCAAATCAACAACCTTCTTTTACCTTATCTCCAACTGTCATGTGTCATTTTTCCATTGGTCCACGTGTAGAATTGTACTTTGATCGGCCACCATTTGCACATATGGACTTCATTTTCAATGTTCAAATAGTCAATAGAAAGCTCTCAGAGTGATCTTCCGTACTATACCAATGCTAGGAGATTTAGGGAACATTTTTCCTCTACACTTTTCTCCGGATCACACCTCCCTAATGGGAAAGGATTTTGTTCCACAAAAATCTTACTGGAACTTTTTTTCATCCTGTCCTAAATCTAAATATTTTATTATCACATTAAAAGTTGAATTCTTCTCACATCGACAATTTGAGTTTGATCTTGGTCCTATGGGTTATGGTCCCACCATGCTTCTTCCTTTATCTTGATTGCCTCATCTACCCTCTAAGGGTCTTACACTTCGACAATCTTGGATGCTTATACTGCCACATTTTCCTGTTAAGGTATTATTTTTCAGAAACATAGAGGAAATATACTGCTACATCTGCCCTCTAGGGGTCTTACACTTCAGCAACATATAGTCTACATGGAATTAGATATTGCCTCATCTGCTCTCTAGAGGTCTTACACTTCGACAACACCCAGAAATATGTAATACTACATCTACCTTTCAAGAGGTCTTACACTTCAGCAATACTAAAACATCACCACATCTGCCCTCTAGGGGTCTTACACTTCATAATATGTCACATCCATGGTGATCAACTACCATTTCGTTGCATGGTCACAATGCATCTACACAGAATGACGATCTGAGCTGATTTCTCACAAAATCAATAATGGTGACTTCAACCCCATTACACAGCTTCTACCTCTACATGGTATGAAGCCTCCTGTTGATGATGACTATCAGATACCACTCTACTACATGGTCACAATGCCTCTATACATAATGAAGTTCTGACTTGATATCATATGCCAATGGTTTTCAACTACCATTCTATTGCACTTTCACAATGCCTCTACACATAATAAATTTCTGAGATGACACTAGTGAGCTCAATTGTCTGCACATGTGGCTGACAGATCTCCAAGATTAATATGATTCAAATTCTGTATCAAAGTTGTAACAAGAACTCACAAGCTGATTAGGAGATATGTTTAGAGTATTAATCAAATTTTATAAGTAAGAAAATCCACTGAGTATGGTAAACCTTTCTCTTAGCATTTTGTCACAAAATATTATCTCCAAACAAATATTGCATACTATTCAACAATCTAAATTATTTAATATATAATTGAAAAATTGTTGACTTACCCATTTTAAATGACTTTCACTTTCAAGTATTACCTGGTCCTGGGTTGAATTGTCAACTGGTGGTGGAGTAGAAACCTCTTTTGCCTTTGCAATAGGCCTCAATTCTATCTTTTTCTTGTCATTACCCTGATGGCGAGATGGATGCAGTTTCCAGCAATTGTCCACCCGGTGCCCATTCCTCTAGCTAAGCACAAAAATTGTTCTTAATTTCCTTCGTCTAGGATGAGGAACTCTTTCTACCATTTCTCGCCTCTGCATGGCGATATTGATCTTTCTGTGTTGCCTTGTTCCCTGACGAATGACATCAACTTCTTCATTAGTGTCCTTCTTTTCTAGCATCTTGCCACATAATGATTATGCAATCCATAAAAAGTACATAGAAAGGAATTCCACATTTTCTGAAAATCATAACCATACTTCTTAATCTAAAAAATTGGACCGGAAGTTTCACTGTGCTTATGATTATGGTAAGAAATTGGAGGTGGAATTTTATCACCTCTTCGCTGATTTTTCTTACCACATCTTGCCTATGACAATGAAGCACAATTTTCCTTCTCAGAATCTTCTTAGAGGACTAGTGGGGTATTCACTTTGCTTTTAGAAGCTTGTCTTCCATCAGCATGCTTAGATTAATTTCCAATATCCATTCTCACACTAGAATAACCCAAACCTGCAAAATGAGGACAATCCTCAGCCCGTATTTGGGTTAGCAATGCCTTGGCTATTTTTACTAAGGCCTCTTCCATCAAATCCCATTTCTTATAACATTTTGGATTCAACGCCTCTAGTATTCTTTTCAAACGAACCAAAGACATCATTACCTGAATCCAAAACTGAATGGGAGGAAGACGATTCACGTGGTGAACAACTTACAATGCATTCATCTACCATGGTCTTTGCATCTGCAGTTGAAGGTACTTCCTTTCTATGATCACCACATTGCAACCTTGCCAAGAGCTCATCCTTGGTTTACAATTCTGATTTCAAATAAGCATGCTCCTCTTCTAAGGAGTAATACATTGATCGTAGGAGAGAGTTCTCTTCCTGGATCCAGTGATTATAAGCTTCAACTTCATCAAGCTTCGCATATTTAGAAATCTTTACCATGGTGTACTTGTACCTTGTTCACACAAACTGAACCAAATGCACTAACTTGAAGCAATCAAATGGTCAAATCAACTGATTTTGATACCAAAATTTATCAGAGATTAGCAAGTTTGTAAGCCAATAACCAGCTCTAATACTAACTTGATCCAAAAATCTAGGTCAAAATTTTTAATTATTTTTACGACCTTTGGACCCCTATAGGCTTATTGAAAATTACCATTAAAATTTACTTTGTTTTAAGTAAAGCAATCCAAAATAATGCAAGAACGTAAATCACACTGCACACGGATTAATTATAGAGTTCGGCAATAGCCTATGCCTTTGGGTTCTTATCGATCTGTTCCACTAGTAAAAATTTGTAAGTACAATGTTATTCTTACAATAAAACCTAAGAGAATCTCACTTGCTTATAA